>JARQOC010000006.1:390281302-390404802 GCA_033576535.1 Allobates femoralis | reverse complement strand
GCTGTTATTTTGACAACTCAAATTTTGTCCCCTCACATAAGGGATTAAGGTTAATATTTAAATGTAAATCTTATTTCCACCAAAGCACAGGATGTAATTCCTATATTAAAGAGAGTCTAGCATCCCGGCTGTTCATTATAACTCGATGCAGGCGGTATAATTAGTAGAGCAGGGTGCCCTGTGACTTGTTATATGCACAACATGCAGTCAAGTGGGCCCTACTCTAATATCCTATATATAGCCGGAGAGCTTATTAACAAATGTCAGTCTTTTTTCCATACTTTGTGCAATATGCTTCTCATTTTTGGTAGGCAATTTTCTGCACGCCCATGAATTCTGCATGATTTATAGCTTAAAAGCAGTTTAATCAGATTTAAACTACCTTCATTTAGCCCCTATGGAACAGAAATCAGCAGGAAAGGTACTGCCCAATCGTGATTATCTGCCTTCGGCTTAAGAATTGTCTTATTGAGGCACAAGCAGTGCTGAACTTTAGACATTATGTTCAATTATAATTATTGCTCTTTCATGAAGCATTAACATTTTTACTTGCTTTGTATAATCATGGACGCTTTGTATCAGACGTTGATTATATATTGCAGATAGAGGGGATTTTTGGCTTTTCAGCCACTGTGGAAACAAATATTCAAGTTCACATTACAGTACACAGTCTACTACACTATATACTACGATACTAAGGGAGGTGTCACACTAGCGCTTTTCTGTCTTGCGACGGTATCCATCGAAATCCTGAGGCATCCTGATCAGTCATGCATCCCTATGCTTAACATGGGCCTGATCCTATGCCTGATCAGGCAGAAAACGCTACATGTATGTGTCGGCAGATGCAGAAGCATGCGTTTTTGCCCTGAAAAGTGCGCAACGCTAGTGTGAAACTAGCCTTAGGCCCCTTTCACATCAGTGTTTTTTTTAAATTGCGGCAGTTCCGTCAGATTTACCGCATCTGCCACCTAACGGCCGCACTTGCGGCAAGCCCCATGGGCAAGTCCGGTTCTGCCGGATGTGGCAGATCCGGCACTTGCAGCAGCAAAAAAAAAATGCTGCTGACCGCGTTTTTATTTTTTTTTGCCACATCCGGCAGAACCGCACTTGCCGCACCCAACCGCAAGCCCCATAGACAATGCATGGGGCTTGCTTTCAAGTGTGCCGCAAGTGCAGCCGTTAGGTGGCAGATGCAATAAATCTGCCGGGTCTGCCGCAATTTAAAAAAAAGCTAATGTGAAAGGCGCCTAAGGCTGTGTTCACACACAGTGCTCTTTTAGTGCTTTTTTGCGCGGGCGTTTTTTCCAGCGTTTTGACCAGCACAAAAAAGCGGAAAAAAAAACCTGTAAAAATACGCAGGTGCATTCACACACCGCGTGTTTTTCTGGGGCAACTTCTTCAGTGATGTCACAGAGGGGAGGAAGAGTCCTATTCCTCCTCCCCTGTGTGACATCTGTCACAGCCCCTATTTGATTTCGCAGTGCATTATACACTGCAAAATCAAATGTAAAATAATGCCAAATGTATTAAAAATAATAAAGATTGTTATACTTACCCTCCGCCGGGTGTTCAGTAAGGACCGCTTCACACTGTGGCGTGATCCGGTCCGGGGCCGTCCAGGATGCCCCTGACAGCCGATGACCGGATCAGCACACAGGCCTGGGGGCTAATATGCCCTCCGGTCCGGTGTGCTGCGCACGCTGTTCCCACTGCTGATAAGTCAGGACCGCGGGCGCCACGGTCCTGACCTGTAAGTGGCTGGAGCTGCGTGCGCAGCACACCAGACCGGAGGGCATATTAGCCAAAATCGGATGGTGCCAAAATCGGATGGAAAAAGGCCCACATCCGATCCGATCCGAGCCGCATAGGGATACATGGTATCCGTTTTGAAACAGATACACTCGGATGCCTTGAAATCGTGATGTGAACCAGGCCTAACTCTGAAATGAAACACTGATGCATTCCATTGAGAACATGTGCTTTAGATGATTAGTACCTGAAGGCTTCTCTATGTCCCATTCCCTTTGGCGGAAAGATCTCTCTCTATACACAAACATAGGAAGATATAGTATAGTTATTGCTGTGTTTTGTATCTGGTTTGCTTAGCTTAGTAGTTGATTGACAGCACATGCTTCCACTCTGGTTCTGGGAGGTGCTGGGTTGCTTAGGTGTTCCATCTTCCCTGTAATTGCTTTGCTACTTTACTGAACAACTTTTCCCAGAACACTTGTACATTCTTTCTGAAGTGCTGTGTGGCCTGCATTCCTCTGTCTGTTCTAATCTCTGCTATCTGACCATCTGCCCTCAGATTGTAGATTGATTTCACTTTTGTCTACTCCCTGTACTTGTTGTGATCTCCTGGTATTTTGGCCACTGGACCATGACCTGAATATACCCTGAATCTGGTTTGTGCTCTCCTGGAAACCTAACCCTAGATAGTTGCATGACTACGTCTCTGTTGACTCCCAGAATCCTTGTTAGGCTCTTCTGGAAAACTTACCTTGGACCATTGCATGACTATGTCTCTGCTTACTCTCTGAATACTCTGAGCTCTTCTGGAACCTGACCCCTCCTGGAACCTGTCCCCGGATTTCCTGACTTCCCTGCTGTCTATAATCTTGTAAGTAGTGACTTTGTCACACCCTAGTTATTAGTAATGACTAGCATCACAGTCTTCATTTGTTTTTATCAAGTATGTTTTCACTGAAATACAACATTTTTGGATAATAATACACGTCAGTAACAATGAGGCCAATGTCTGACCCATTCTTTCATTGGTTCGGGCAGGATAAAACTCCTGTCAGGTTACAATTAAGAAGGTTTTGTATTAACGTTCACATTAGAAGCTATGGGAACTTCTCTTGTGTTCCCCATTAAATCCTGTAAGGCACTTCCTCTCTCAACCTGGTTTCCCCATTATTAGTGTTTAACCACTTGTTCTTGTAATTTTGTGATACCCTTCATTCCGCTGCTTAATGTAATCCATTTATGTATAAGTATTTCTTTCATTTGTTCATTTTCTATTCTTTTCTTCGAGCTGCTGAAAAACAATTATACACATTAAAGAGTTAAGATCAGGTCCTCGCACTCTGCCAACATTTCATCTGGGGGGATCGGATTTTGCAAACCGTCGGAATGAACCATGAATAAAAGTTAATTACCTCGCAATTCCCATTATTTATCTGGTATGAATGAGAGAATGGTAAATTGGAAACATTAGAAGGTATTTATTGATGAGGGCACTTTATTTGATTCTTTTTCCATGTAAAGCTGAATAAAGTCTACAGATTCCATCTGAGTTTTACCCATTTCTTTTCATTGTCCCGGGAGGGTCACACAAACAGATTTGGTGGTAAATCTCTGAACCGCTGGGAAACTTTAGAAGAGCTAAAAGCTAGAAGGAAAGAGCTGATTTAGCAGGGTAATGGAACGACTGATTTAGAGTGGTAATGCCGGCTGGCAGATGTTATGAATGAATGGATGGGGCGCAGCGGACAGCGTAATGACCCCTCACCTTCAATCAACCTGTATGCTAAGTTCATTAGTGTGAGTGCTTAGAACAAACTAAACTTAATAGGCAATGTTCTGCAATTTCCAGACAAAGAAAAGAAAGACGTCTGAGTGACATATAAGGTCTCGGGAAGAGGTGCCCTTGCCTAGGAGAAATATCCAATTCAACCAACAGCTACCAACCAATGTGAATGTATTGTGAGAGATTATTGCATTATGCAGAGGATTTATTTTAATTCTCCTCACATTGATGCAATACAGCAACTCGTACAAAAAAAAATTAAATAATGTTAAAAAAAATTCTAACATTTTATGCAAGCATCACTTTTGTCTACTTGAAGCCTTCTCACCATTGATGAAACTGACAATAACATTTCAATTCTTTTCCTTCACAGTACCACCTATTCACATTGTAGTGCTATGCACGATACCTGGTTGGGAGAGTTCTTGTATCATGCACCTGCACTTTCAGGTAACTTCATGTTAAGCAGTAATGTGTGTGTATCTATATACATAATCGCCAGTTTTGCACTTCCTGCCACTGTGCCGCTATCGCGAGCGATGGCGCGCATGCGCCATCGCGAGCTGCCGACACTGGCCAGAAGTGCAAACATCCTGGCGCCACACACCCACCCGCCGCTCACCCGCTGACCCGCCACATCCTCCAGCTCCCCGCTGCTCTTCCGCTCCCCCGCCACATCCTCCCGGTCCCCCGCAATTCCCGCCTAGCGCCGACCGCGGCACCGCCCACTCCATCGATGACGTCACGGCCCGTCTGCGCCGACCGCGGCACCGCGCACTCCATTGATGACGTCACCCGATTACCCGCCACATCCTCCAGCTCCCCGCTGCTCCCCCACTCCCCACTGCTCCCCCGCTCCCCTGCCACATCCTCCCGGTCCCCCGCAATTTACCCTAGCGCCGACCGCGGCACCGCCCACTCCATTGATGACGTCACCGCCCGCCCGTCTGCGCCGACCCCGGCAACGCGCACTCCATTGATGACGTCACCGCTAGGGATGGGCGAGTCTACTCGCTAAGACTCGTTACTCGGCGAGTAGTAAGGGACTTGCAGGACTTGGTACTCTGCGAGTTTCCCAGCGATTACTCGCACAGTAACGAGTCCAATGCAAATCAATGGCAATCCTAGTTTTGTCAGAGTCTGAGACTCTGACAAAACTAGGATTGCCACTGACTTGCATTGGACTCGTTACTGTGCAAGTAATCGCAGGGAAACTCGCACAGCAAGGAGTCTGGCTGTCTGCTCTGTGTGGGGCTCGGGTTCTGCAGGCTGTCGCAGCTCCAGGGTCCTAGAGCCCGCTTGCTCTCCCTGTGCACAGAGATGATGTAGCAGAGCTGAGATTGTTCTCAGTCTGCTCATTCCCTGTGCATAGACATCATTCTATATATACGTTTTGGACTACGTCGGACGGAAGAGGATTTTTTTAATTAAAGATGGAGTCCCTAATGGCTTTTTTTTTTTATTTCTAATAAAAAGTTTTCTCTGTGTTGTGTTTTTTTTAACCCTTTATTGGAGATTCTTAGTGGCCGGGTCAAACCTGGCCTGACATTAAGAATCTCGGGCTTAATACCAGCTTGTATAACAAAGCTGGTATTAACCCCTTTATTACCCAGCGTGCCACCGCCACCAGGGCCGCTGGAAGAGTGGGGTTCAGCGCCAGAGGATGGCGCTTCAATGAACGCTCCATCTTCTGGGGCGGCTACGGGCTGAAATTTGCAGCCCGTCGCTGCCTGCTGGATCCGGCTGGTTCCAGAAATACGGCGAAGCCCATGTCATTTTTTTTGTGAAAAATCAATAAAACAATCCTAAAAAAGGGACTGCCTCTTTATTAACCCTTCCACCATGGCCGAGGGGTTAATAAAGATGCAGTCCCTTTTATTTATATTGTTTTATGGATTTTTCAGAAAAAAATTTGACGTGGGCTTCGCCGTATTTTGCAACCAGCCGGATCCAGCAGGCAGCGACGGGCTGCCCCCATCCCCCAGGTGCCCATCTGTACCTGGCCGGACACAAGAAAATAGGGGAGCCCTTTTTTTTTTAATTATTTCATGAATTTCATGAAATAATAAAAAAAAACTGCGTGGGGCGCCGCACAATTTCTATGTCTAGCCAGGTACAACTAAGCAGCTGGGGGCTGGAATCCGCAGCGCAGGGATGCCCAAGCGTTCTGGGCACCACCCGCTGCGAATTGCAGCCCGCAGCCGCCCCAGAAGATGGCGCATTCATTGAAGCGCCATCTTCTGGCGCTGAACCCCGCTCTTCCAGTGGCCCTGGTGCGGTGGCTCACTGGGTAATAAAGGGGTTAGGGCCAGATTTTTATTATCAGCTGGACCTAAGCCCGAAATTTATGGCGGTCACGCCAATATTAGACATGCCCGCCATGAATTTCCAGTAATTAATAGAAAAAAAACACAACACAGAGAAAAAATAATTTTATTAGAAATAAAACAGAACACAATTAGGGACTCCAACTTTATTTAAAAAATCCTCTTCCGTCCGACGTAGTCCACAACGAAGGTCCCATGATGATCGCCTCCGACGTAGTCCATAAACGGAATCTTCACTGCCACATCCCTCTGCATAGACTCACGTCTATGCAGAGGGAGAGCAGACTGCAAAATGACTTTCACAGTCAGGGTTCACCTCAGGAGCGCCGGCAGAGCAGTGAATAAATTATCTTCAGGGAGGTCGGCAGGGTCCCGCAGGGTCCCAGTGTCCTCCCGGCGTCGCAGCTATCTGCTGACAGGACGTCACATGACCGCCGATCATGTGACTGTGACGTCACAGCAGGCCCTGTCAGCATCCACGCACACATCCACACACGCTCACATCCACGCATGCTCACATCCACGCACACTCACATTCACGCACGCTCACATCCACGCACGCTCACATCCACGCACGCACACATCCACGCACACTCACACCCATCCATCCATGAATCCATTCATCCATCCATACATACATACACACATACACACACATACATACATACACACACATACATACATACACACATACATACATACACACACATATACACATATACACACACATACACACACACACATACATACACACATACATACACACACATACATAAATACATACACACACATACATACATATGCACACACATACACACACATACATACACACATACATACACATACATACATACATACATACACATACATACACACATACATACACATACATATACACACATACATACACACATACATACATACACACATACATAAATACACACACATACATACACACATACACACATACATACACATACATACATACATACACACACATACATACACACATACATACACACACATACACAAACATACATACACACATACACACACATACATACACACACATACATACACACATACATAAATACATACACACACATACATACATACACACCCATCCATTCATGCACTCCTCCGGAGTGCAGGGGTTAAAAATAACAAAGCATGTCATCCTCACCTATCCTCAGTTCTACAGGACCTGGCATGATGTCATAATCACATGACAGCCATTAACCAGTAACCGGCAGTGTAATTATTGCCGGTTACTAGGTAACTGGCTGTGATGTGAATATGACATCATGCCAGGTCCTGGCAGCACATCGCAAGAGACGCTGGAGAGACCGGGCACCGGGAGCGTACGGGACGTGCAGGAGCGAGGACAGGTGAGAAGAATGGAGGAGGAGGAGGAGAGGGGGAGCAGAGGAGAGACACAGGGGAGCACATAGGAGGACGGGGGAGCAGAGGGGAACACTGCGAGGGGCATACTGTGAGGGGGGGGGGACGCAAAACTGTGAGGGGGGCCTGTATACCTACGATGGAGCCTGTATATATGCTGGGGGAGCCTGTATAACTACGGTACGGGGAGAGCCTGTATTATGGGATATGCACTGCATCCCCCCCCGCTGATGGACGGGAGGATGCAGTGCATATCATGAATAGCAAATGAGCGGCACCACGTGATCGGCCGCTCTGCCTGTATATATGCTGGGGGAGTCGAATCGTTTTCACACTAGCACTATACTCGCACCAAACTAGCACTGCACTCGCATCACTGTCGTGCATCAATCACGCTCCGTGTTTGATGCACGACAGTGTGCCTCCACCGATACAGAATCTGTTATGTTCCGACAAAGCTTCCGAGACACATCTGTGATTTGTAAATTGCACATTACTCACTATTACTTGCTTCCCCATTCATTAACATTGGACTCGCTAGACTCGCAACGAGTAGCGAGTCCTGGGCTCGGACTCGCTAGAGTCAAGCGATTCCGAGTAATTTAGGACTCGCCCATCACTAGTCACCGCCCGCCCGTCTGCCCCACTGTATGTATACAATGTGTGTCTCTGTCCACTCTGTCCCTCTTCTGTCTCTGTCCACTCTGTCCCTCTTCTGTCTCTGTCCACTCTGTCCCTCTTCTGTCTCTGTCCACTCTGTCCCTCTTCTGTCTCTGTCCACTCTGTCCCTCTTCTGTCTCTGTCCACTCTGTGTCTCATGTGTCTCTGTCCACTCTGTGTCTCATGTGTCTCTGTCCACTCTGTCCCTCATGTGTCTCTGTCCACTCTGTGTCTCATGTGTCTCTGTCCACTCTGTGTGTCATGTCTCTCTGTCCACTCTGTGTGTCATGTCTCTCTGTCCACTCTGTGTGTCATGTCTCTCTGTCCACTCTGTGTCTCATGTCTCTCTGTCCACTCTGTGTGTCATGTGTTTGTCTCCATTCTGTGTGTCATGTGTCTCTGTCCACTCTGTCCCTCATGTGTCTCTGTCCACTCTGTGTCTCATCTCTCTCTGTCCACTCTGTCCCTCATGTGTCTCTGTCCACTCTGTCCCTCATGTGTCTCTATCCCTCATGTGCCTCTGTCCCTCATGTGTCTCTGTCCACTCTGTCACTCATGTGTCTCTGTCCACTCTGTCCCTCATGTGTCTCTGTCCACTCTGTCCCTCATGTGTCTCTGTCCACTCTGTGTCTCATGTGTCTCTGTCCACTTTGTGTCTCATGTGTCTCTGTCCACTCTGTGTCTCATGTGTCTCTGTCCACTCTGTGTCTCATGTGTCTCTGTCCACTCTGTGTCTCATGTGTCTCTGTCCACTCTGTGTCTCATGTGTCTCTGTCCACTCTGTCTCATGTGTCTCTGTCCACTCTGTGTCTCATGTGTCTCTGTCCACTCTGTGTCTAATGTCTCTCTGTCCACTCTGTGTCTAATGTCTCTCTGTCCACTCTGTGTCTAATGTCTCTCTGTCCACTCTGTGTCTAATGTCTCTCTGTCCACTCTGTGTCTAATGTCTCTGTGTCAACTCTGTGTCTAATGTCTCTACACTCTGTGTCTAATGTCTCTACTCTCTGTGTAATGTGTCTACACTCTGTGTAATGTGTGTATACTGTGTGTAATCTCTGCATACTGTGTGTCTATACAATGTTTCATGTATGTATATACTGTGTTCTTCTCTCCTCACCCTCCACCACTGAGCCGCATCTCTCCTCAACCCTACACCACTGAGCGACTTCTCTCCTCACCCCTCCACCACTAAGCCGCTTCTCTCCTCACCCCTCCACCACTGAGCCGCATCTCTCCTCACCCCTCCTCCACAGCCGCTTCTCTCCTCACCCCTCCACCACAGAGCCGCATCTCTCCTCACCGCTCCACCACAGAGCCACATCTCTCCTCACCCCTCCACCACACAGCCGCCTCTATACTCTACTACCCACAGAGCCGCCTCGATACTCTGCTACCCACACAGCCGCCTCCATACTCTGCTACCCACAGAGCCGCCTCGATACTCTGCTACCCACAGAGCCGCCTCCATACTCTGCTACCCACCGAGCCGCCATTATATTCTGCTACCCACAGAGCCGCCTGTATACTCTGCTACCTACAGAGCCGCCTGTATACTCTGCTACCCACAGAGCAGCCTCCATACTCTGCTACCCACAGAGCCGCCTGTATACTCTGATACCCACTGACCTGCCTGTATACACACAATTCATTTCACCCCGCTCCCAAAGCAATTGCATCGGGCCTTTTTACTAGTATAAAGTATAAAACAGTTTTGAGTTCTTATATAACTTATATCTGGCACTTTTCACTTGTTTCTCATCTGTAGACTCTCTGGTTTTTAGTTGTCTCTGAGCTAGTGGGTAGGCTAGATACAATGGTGTCTGCCATCAAGGTTGCCAACTTGTTTATTTATTTACTTCTGGATAGCTTATCAAAAAATCAGTGACAGGCAATTTTTTTATGGACACATTGAAAAACAATAGAATTCTTTATGGTTATGAGTTTAATCACTCATACGTCTATTTGAACAAGACAACCTCTGGATAGGACACTGAGCACGTGCACTCAGCTTCTTTGGTCAACCATGACAAGACTTGTTATGAGTGGAGCATGTCTTGTTAAACCACTATATGGTCTTGGCCACCATGCTGCAGCTCAGTTTCAGGGTGTTGGCAATCTTCTCACAGTTTAAGTAATCTTGTAGTAGAGCAACAATTCTTTTTTTCAGATCCTCAAAAAATTCTTTGCTGTGGGGAGCCATATTGAACTTCCAGCGATTTTCAGGATGAGGATATTGCAAGTATAGAGGTGAAACGTACATTGGGGCTCCATCTATGCCCTATCTGCCTATCCCCATGTCACAAGGTAGTTATGACAGCATATATATATTAACAAGACATGTTCCACTCATAACAAGCCTCGTCACGACCAAAGAAGTTGAGTGTACGTGCTCAGTGTCCTATGAAGACGTTGTCTTTTTAAAATAGACGTATGAGTGATTAAACTCACAACCATAAAGAATTCTATTGGTTTTTCAATGTGTCCATAAAAAAATTACCAGTCACTGATTTTTTGATAAGCTATCCAGAAGAAAATAAAAAAACAAATTGGCAACCTTGATGGCAGACATCATTGTATCTAGCCTACCTACTAGCTCAGAGATAACTAAAACCATATATATATGCTGTCATAACTACCTTGTGACATGCTGATAAGCAGATAGGGCACAGATGGAGCCCCAATGTACGTCTCACCTCTATATATATATCTAATATATAATTGCCGTAGCTCACTTCCGTAAGTTTCGGCGCTACTTCCGTCGTCGTGGACGTGGCTGCCTCGCAGCCACGCACCACACGAAGCATTGGCCGGCGCGAGCAATGGCCGCGAGGCCATTGCGAGCCATTGCCTGAGCGCGAGCAATGGCCGCTAAGCGGCCATTGCGAGTCTCCGGCCCCGTCCGACCACCGACCACAGCTGAGCCCCGTGGCCGAAAATTGAACCAGTGGCCCGGCCATAAATTCGGCAAAACACCGCTAATGTATCTCTATGGGAAGTGAGGCGCTATGCTGATTGGTCGGCGCAACACACAGCGACCAATCAGCATAGCGCCTCACTTAAGCACGAAATTTGAAACTCAAAGTCGTCCATTCTATCTCAATGGCAAGTGAGGCGCTATTCTGATTGGTCGCTGTGTGCTGCCGGCGACCAATCAGAATCGCGCCTCACTTTCAGCGGTAAATTTGAAACCAAAAGTCGTCCATTCTATCTCTATGGGAAGTGAGGCGCTATTCTGATTGGTCGCTGTGTGCTGCCGGCGACCAATCAGAATAGCACCTCACTTCCCATAGAGATATAATGGACGAAAAATCGTCCATTCTATCTCTATGGGAAGTGAGGCGCTATTCTGATTGGTCGCCGGCAGCACACAGCGACCAATCAGAATAGCGCCTCACTTCCCATAGAGATAGAATGGACGATTTTTCGTCCATTATATCTCTATGGGAAGTGAGGCGCTATTCTGATTGGTTGCCGCCAGCACACAGCGACCAATCAGAATAGCGCCTCACTTCCCATAGAGAATAATAGCGGTTTTTCTAGCCAAGTATAGCCGGGCCCTTGGTTCTATTTTCGGCCACGGGTCTCGGCTTTCGTCGGTCGTCGCCGGGCCGGGAGACTCGCAATGGCCGCGAAGCGATTGCGAGTCTCGAGTCGACTCGACTTCGAGACTCGAGTTGAAGCGATTGCAAGTCTCCCGCCCCGGCGACGACCGACGAAAGCCGAGACCCCTGGCCGAAAATAGAACCAAGGGCCCGGCTATAGTTCGCTTGAAACACCGCTATTATTCTTTATGGGAAGTGAGGCGCTATTCTGATTGGTCGTTGTGTGCTGCCGGCGACCAATCAGAATAGCGCCTCACTTCCCATAGAGAATAATAGCGGTGTTTCAAGCGAACTATAGCCGGGCCCTTGGTTCTATTTTCGGCCACGGGTCTCGGCTTTTATCGGCTATCTATCTATCTATGTATCTATTTCTTTCTATCTATCTATCTATCTATCTATCTATCTATCTATGCATCTATTTCTATCTATCTATCTATTTCTATCTATCTATCTATGTATCTATTTATCTATCTATCTATCTATCTATCTATCTCTATCTATCTATCTATCTCTGTCTATTTATCTATCTATCTCTATTTATCTATCTATCTATTTCTATCTATCTATCTATCTATTTCTATCTATCTATTTCTATCTATCTATCTATCTACGGTTAATAAGTAGGTCACAGCACTTCTTTCCAAGGTAGTATGTGTTTATTCCAGCCTGGCACAGATGGCAACGTTTCGGACCTGTCAGTCCTTCTTCCAGCAACCACAATACATTTAGAGCAGTCTTTTATGCACCTTTGGCTAATTACATCACTTCCTTGTATCTAATTTACATAAATTCATTTGCATAATCATACCCATCACCTAATTCATAACCAAACAAGTAGATAACGTGACTATGTTTCATTTTCTACAGTAATCTGAAGTTCATACTCTTTGTTCTTATATATTAGTCACTTCTATGCTGAGATAAAACAGCTCTATATAATGTTTCACCAATCTTTTTTTTACTCTTATTAGCTGCATGTCATTATTTACAGTATTGTACTTATTGGGAGCGGCTTACCGGGTTCCTGTATCTCGGCATGTGTTTATCGGCGTCCCGGAAGCGCCTGCAGCATGTATGCCCCTCGGCCCCCACCTTTGCAAACGTGGGAGCCGCGCTATGCGTGCGCGGTGACGTCAGAGCGTCCGCGCATGCGCATATCCCTAACTCCGTCATCCTCCATCTTTGTTGGGGCATTCTCTCTATCTCGGCTGTACAATGCTGTGTGCATTGTACTTAGTCTTTCATACTAAGTGCTCAGTGCATCTTTGTTACTTATAAATGTTAAAACCTCTTTATATTAAGGTGCTTATTTAGAATAAAGCATGTTAAAGTGCTTATGTGCAGAATAATGTGTATTACTACTTATTATACTGTGCAAATTTACTTAAGGTGACCTTCTTTCATATGGGGCTCTCTCAGGTTTTATTAAACCCCCTCTTTACCCCACTTGAACTCCTGTCTATCTCCTTTGGCTCTAACCAAGCCTCTATCATTAACTCTTCCTAAGTGGGGCTATTTAGGGGTATACCTGTTGTCCCTTTATCCTCTTATTCTGGTCACAAAGTGACAATGTGCTTTATTATTCTAATGTGAATGATTCTTTATCAATAATAAGTGTCTCTTAAAATAGTTCTATAAAAAGAATTCTTACTTTAAATAAAGCCTCACAAAGATGGATGTTTGTTTAGTGCGCCATGTTGTTTGTAATTACCATACAGTGCTCCCTATATTGCCGCTCCCATTCCTTCAATACTGTATGGACTCTATCAGCATTTTTGTGATCTCCTTCTGATTCCCGTATCTTCATACTTTTCTATAAAACAATTTAGAAAAATTTAGAAAAATTAGTGTTAATAATTCTGTGTCCTCTTAAAACTTATGTTAAAATCCAATCGTGGTTAAAAAGTGTATACAATCTATTATGAAAGAGACTCCGATCCTACTTTTTAAAGGGCAAATCCTAACTTGTAGTCTACATTTAGGCCACCAGGCTTCAAAGTGCCTAATTTTTTTATCCACTTCAGTTCCTGTATTTTCAGTTGTTTTTCTCGATCACCTCCTCTCCTCATCACTGGTATCCCATCTATTGCTCTAACTCTTAAGTCCCACTCCTCATGCCCTGCCTCCGTGAAGTGTTTCGACACTGGTAAATTCATTATCTTTTTCCTGATGCTATACCTGTGCTGGCTCATCCTGATCCTCAACTCTAGAGTGGTCTCACCCACATAAAATTCTCTGCACGGGCACTCTAATAGGTACACTACATGGTCAGAGGCACATGTGAAAAATTGTTGTATCCTGTATGTCCTTCCTTTAACCTCATATGAATTTCCCTTTTTCATCAACTGGCAGTTAACACATCCTATACACGGATAATTCCCTGTTCTCGTTATGCCTGTCAGCGTGGTCTGTCGCTTAAAAGATCCAATGTCTGACTGTACTAAGCGATCCTTCAGGCTCCGACCCCTTCTAAATGCGAAAAAAGGTGGTTCCTTGAATTCCCTTATTTCTGGTAAGCCATTACTAAGAATCTGCCAGTTCCTTTTTATTGCCTGAGTTATCTCCTTAGACTCCTCACCGAAATGTAATTAGCCAAAGGTGCATAAAAGACTGCTCTAAATGTATTGTGGTTGCTGGAAGAAGGACTGACAGGTCCGAAACGTTGCCATCTGTGCCAGGCTGGAATAAACACATACTACCTTGGAAAGAAGTGCTGTGACCTACTTATTAACCGTATGTACTAAGAGGCTGGAAGGAGCCTCAAGGGACGCTTTGCACTCTGAATATACCAGCATTACACGCTGCTCCTAACTTTATCTATCTATCTATCTATGCATCTATTTCTATCTATCTATCTATTTCTATCTATCTATCTATTTCTATCTATCTATCTCTATCTATTTATCTATCTATCTATCTATCTATCTATTTCTATCTATTTATCTATCTATCTATCTCTATCTATTTATCTATCTATCTATCTATCTATTTCTATCTATCTATTTATCTATCTATCTATCTATGCATCTTTTTCTATCTATCTATCTATTTCTATCTATCTATCTATTTCTATCTATCTATCTATCTATCTCTATCTATTTATCTATTTATCAATCAATCAATCTATCTATCTATGTATCTATATCTATCTATCTATCTATCTATGTATCTATTTCTATCTATCTATCTATCTATCTATCTATCTATCTATCTATCTATCTCTATCTATCAGATAGATAGATAGAAATAGATAGATAGATATAGATACATAGATAAATACATAGATAGATAGATAGATAGATAGATAGATAGATAGATAGAAATAGATAGATAGAAATAGATAGATAGAAATAGATACATAGATAGAAATAGATAGATAGATAGAAATAGATAGATAGATAGATAGATAGATAGATAGATATAGATAGATAGAAATAGATAGATAGAAATAGATAGATAGAAAGATAGATAGAAAGATAGATATTTTAAAGAAATATTTTCTTTTCTTTTAATTCACAGATCGAGGGAACAGCAGATTCCATGAAATGCGGCTTGACTGTGACTATGTTGTTCTATCTGCAAATGATTTCACTGTGATAGCCAAATGTCCCTTACTTGTATTATACCCCAATCTATGTAGCAATTGAATAAAGAAATACATTTACTTCTAATAAGTCCATTGTATGGAAATTTATTTTTAAATATTTGGGGGTAGTCACCCAAACAGAATGACACAACCTTGTGTTCATTTGTATGCAAATCAGCATACTTAACTGTGTAAAGTCCACCAGGACGGTGACTATAGATATTCTCCCCCATATATGTGTAATATTGACATATGGACTGAAATTGGTTTTCCAGGTTATTCCCTATAAGGTTTTGCCCAATGTTTACACTGATAGTGATTTGGGCAGTCCTGATCATAGAAGTTGAAGTATATTAAGTTACTCTACATTATTATATGACTTGCTCCCCATATTATAGTAGAATCACGAGTAGGACACACTTCTGTGAAACTACGTATGAATCGCAGTAAGATAAATCGCTATATCCACTACTGCGGTACTACGAGTGAGTCCAAGATGGCGCCGGAGACTCTCAGTTGAGAGTACGCATGCGCAGTAACAGCATGGGGAGTAGCAAGTCTCATGAATGTCAACACGCACGCGCAATGGGTGTACGGGCGATCCCGGGACGTGAGATCGCGGGATTAGAGACGGGATGTTGCAAGATGGGATTAATGGTTTTTTTCACAGTGAGCATGCGCAGTGGAACAATAGGGACGCCGATATCACGATGGCGGCAGTCACAGGATACAGTAACATCATGGAGTCTCCTGATTTTAAGATAAGTGACATCTGTGTCTGGATTGGTACAATTAAGATATAATGACATGTACTGTCTAAGATATGGCTGTTTACATCATATAATAAGGGGTACAGCACGATATGCACCTTATATTGAATATATTATCACTAGTGACATTGAGCACAATATTTATAAATGTTTTTTATGTATAACATTCTGTAATTGAATTATTGTAAGCCCCTTGCATGGGAGCTATATGTATGTGAGCACTATGACTGTTTATCACTGCTTGAGAAAGGCTGGGTGCCGAAACGTCGCAGTCCTAGGACGAATAAAATCCACATGGGCAATTTGATGGAAGTGCTGCCTTTCATTTTTTCATCTCTATAATTACCGGTGAAGTGGTAGGAGGGCCTTGCACCCGCTGTGTACAATTGTGCTGTTTCGTTTTTCTCTTTTTTAGAAAGATAGATAGATAGATAGAAATAGATAGATAGATAGATAGATAGATAGATAGATAGATAGAAAGAAATAGATACATAGATAGCCGACGAAAGCCGAGACCCGTGGCCGAAAATAAAACCAAGGGCCCGGCTGTACTTCGCTTCAAACACCGCTATTATTCTCTATGGGAAGTGAGGCGCCTTTCTGATTGGTCGCTGTGTGCTGCTGGCGACCAATCAGAATCGCGCCTCACTTTCAGCGGTAAATTTGAAACCAAAAGTCGTCCATTATATCTCTATGGGAAGTGAGGCGCTATTCTGATTGGTCGCCGCCAACACACATCCCTAGATGTGGACCAAAAAGAAAAATTGACGAGAGATTTCAACGCAAGATTGTGCGGATGGTGGATAAAGAACCTCGACTAACATCCAAACAAGTTCAAGCTGCCCTGCAGTCCGAGGGTACAACAGTGTCAACCCGTACTATCCGTCGGTGTCTGAATGAAAAGAGACTGTATAGTAGGAGACCCAGGAAGACCCCACTTCTTACCCCGAGACATAAAAAAGCCAGGCTGGAGTTTGCCAAAACTTACCTGAGAAAGACTAAACGTTTTGGAAGAATGTTCTCTCTTTTTGGGCAAAGGCATCAACATAGAGTTTACAGGAGAAAAAAAGAGGAATTCAAAGAAAAGAACACGGTCCCTACAGTCAAACATGGCGGAGGTTCCCTGATGTTTTGGGGTTGCTTTGCTGCCTCTGGCACTGGACTGCTTGACCGTGTGCATGGCATTATGAAGTCTGAAGACTACCAACATATTTTGCAGCATAATGTAGGGCCCAGTGTGAGAAAGCACGGTCTCCCTCAGAGGTCATGAGTCTTCCTGCAGGACAATGACCCAAAACACACTTCAAAAAGCACTAGAAAATGGTTTGAGAGAAAGCACTGGAGACTTCTAAGGTGGCCAGCAATGAGTCCAGACCTGAATCCCATAGAACACCTGTGGAGACATCTAAAAATGGCAGTTTGGAGAAGGCACCCTTCAAATATCAGGGACCTGGAGCAGTTTGCCAAAGAAGAATGGTCTACAATTCCAGCAGAGCATTGTAAGAAACTCATTGATGGTTACCGGAAGCGGTTGATTGCAGTTATTTTGGCTAAAGGTTGTGCAACCAAGTATTAGGCTGAGGGTGCCAATACTTTTGTCCGGCCCATTTTTGGAGTTTTTTGTGAAATGATCAATGTTTTGCTTTTTGCTTCATTCTCTTTTGTGTTTTTTCATTGAAGACAAATTAAATGAAGATAATAATACCAAAATTTGTGATTGCAATCATTTTCAGGAAGAAACTGAGTATTATCTGACAGAATTGCAGGGGTGTCAATACTTTTGGCCAACACTCTATCTATCTATCTATCTATCTATCTATCTATCTATCTATCTATCTATCTCTATCTATTTATCTATCTATTTCTATCTATTTCTATCTATCTATCTCTATCTATCTATCTATCTATCTCTATCTATCTATCTATCTATCTCTTTCTCTCTCCCTCTCCCTCTCCCTCTCCCTCTCTCTCTCTCCAGATTCTAGACTCCCGATTCTTCAGAATAGGGCTCACAGCTAGTATATATTATATATATATATATATATATAATGCTCTTACATCATATACTTTATGAATTACTAGCCCTGTATACTCTGGTATAATTTTGTTTCACAGCATCAATACCGTACCTATAAAGTAAAGCTATAATTTTCTCAACCACTTAAATATTAAAAAACTATACCTGCTTGTTATCTACAAACTAGAACTAATTTGGGGAATCATATTGTCAGGTCAGTTTTATCACATAGTATACATAATAAATAAATAAAGAAAATAAAACATTTTGAAATTGACCAATTTCACCGCCGTTGCAATTCCTTTCCTGTTTTCAAGTACACTAGATGGTTAAATGAATGGTATGTTTCAAAAGTATAAGGGCTCATTCACACTGGACTTTTGTGTTCCATTTTTCTTGATCCATTTTTGGTGCAGTTTCTGCAGCAAAAACATTTCATCTATTTGTGTTGCTTTTTGCTCCATGTTCTTAGTGTTGTGCTTTTGCCTTATCAAAGCAAAAATGCAGTACTATTCCATAAGGGACGGGGGCACAGATACAAACACACACTTTATTACCTTCCCCAAGGTCTGTGGTGTCCAGCGAAGAGATACTTTTGGGTATTGCACTTGCAGAACCTGGTTATGTGACTCTCAGACGGAGTTACATGGACAGGTCCTGTCAGTACTCACAGGTCTTGACGGTGCCCGGAAGGAACATATCATTGGGGCTTACCGTGGGATCGCCAGGTAAGTAATTGGAGTGCCTATGGTGTGGAAAGTGCAGTAGAAAAAGCACAAACAGACTGTTTAAATACAAAACCATTTGTAATGCTTTCTTTTTTTAGTAGAATGGAGAAAGTGCAGCAGAAAATCGGGAGCTGATTGACCCTCATTATTTTCTGGATGAGCTTTCTGCACCACTAACACAGCAGGCAAAAATGCTGACGTCAGCACAGCAATTAGAAAATTCCATTCACTTTGCTGGCAGAGCAGTGACTCATCTATTTTTCGTGCAGTTTTAAAAATAAAACTTAGGCCGGCTTCACATCACAGTGAAATCCGATCCAGGGCTGTCCGGTGTAAACCAGATGGAGCTCTCTGCCATCCGGTTTCCATGTGTCCGGGAGAATCCGGGGGGAATCGAATTTTTCTCCCCGACACAAAATCAGAGCGTGCAGTATTTTTGTGTCTGGGGGAAAAAGCTGATTTTCCTGGATCCTCCCGGTCCGGTGCCATCTAACATGGGGTTCTATGGCACTGGAGCAGCACCCGGGAACCGGACACCGAGTGCTGAAGCTCAGCACCACGGAGCTGTCCCCTGCTGACAGTTCAGGAGCCACGGCTTGAATTATCAGCAGCTGCGGCTGCAATTGAGCCATCCAGCTACACACCAGACCGGAGGGCATATTTGACCCTCCGGTTCTGTGTCCAGATTCGGTCCGGAGCTGTCAGGTTCATCCCTGACAGCCCGGGATCGGATCTGGCTGTGGTGTGAAGCTGGCCTTAGACACCAAAAATCAATAAAAAATGACCAGTGTGAACATAGGCAAACAAGCCCTCATATGGCCATATTGCTGGAAAATGAAATGAGTTATGGCTCCTGGAAGAAGAGGAGAAAAAAAAATAAAATGGAAAATCACCCTGGGTTGGAGGGGTTAAAATCATTCATGCTTGGCAGCAATGTACCCACACCTGTCTAAAACTTTTGTATTACTAGAAAACCTGGAATTGAGTGGAGGAATGCACTTGGGTGTTTAATACAAATAAAAGCCTAAATAAACTAGGCTACGATACAAGATGTTCCCACACGAACAGCAAGAAGGAACCTCACACTTATTATAAATTATAGTGATGGATCATGACAACTTTGGTTGCTTTGCGCCTTAGGAACTGCACAGTTTACTTTTTTGAGTTAATAATAAATTCCAAAATAGAGCAGAAAATACTTGAGAAGGGCATAAAGATTTCTATGTGAAAGTCTAAGGCTGGCTTCACACCACGATTTGTTGGACCTGGGGCTGTCCGATTTTGCCCCTAGTGTATACCTATGGGACCGGATGGCAGTTTTTTGTCATCCGGTTTGGTGTCTGTCCGGCAGGATTCAGCTGTTTTCCTTTTTTTTTGCCCCGGACACAAAATCGGAGCTTGCAGCATTTTTAGTGTCCGGGGCAAAAATCGAACAAAACTGGATCCTCCTAGATCTGGGGCGATCCGGCGCCCATAACATGGGTGTCTATAGGCGCAGAAAAATTGCTGAAATTGAGGTGGCACCTGGAGAGCTCCACGGCTGAAATATCAGCACCGCAGCCAGCTTCCCTGCAATCCGCTGTGCTGATATTTCAGCACTGGACAGCAGCACAGGTGATTCCAGCACAAAACAGGATCAGAAAGCAGTTTTTAGCCCTCCAGTTCTGTTTGTCCAGGGCTGTCAGGTTCTGTCCAATGCTTCCTGCAAAACACCGGACAGAACCTGACAGCAGAAAATCGCGGTGTGAAGCCAGCCTAAGGTGATATGAAAATTTAAAGCAACAAGACAATGAGCAATACAATCATAAGAAAAATGTGCCTTATTTTTAAATGAGGGAACATAGTTCCTGCATCTGATTATGCGCTCAGTGGACAATTATAAGATTATTTACATACTCTTATCTCTGAGAGGTAGAGTAGAGCTGCAATAAACAGCAGATCAATAGTACCAAGATCAGACCTCTGGTACCCTGAGAACAGGGTAGAACAGAGGTGCACATACTCAACATCTGCTTCATTCATTGACTGTGGGACTACTTGAAAATATAGCGTACAGCTGCCATAAAAACATATCAATGGTGCTAAGATTTGGGCTCTGGTACCCTGAGAATGCGGCTCTGCAACACTATCCTGAATAGAGGAGAGGTGCACATGCTCAGCCTCTGTTTCATTCATTGACTATGGGACTACCTGAGAATATAGAGTACATTGCTCCAGTTATTTCTGGCAGTTCCAATGGATGAAGTGGAGGCTGAGAATGCACACCACTGCTTCATTCAGGATGGGGCAGGATGGCAGTAGGGTCGCAATCTCAGTATCCTTGATGGTCCAAGTGGTAGAACCCCCTAGCGATCGGCAAGTTATCCCTTTTCCCATGAATAGGGAATAACATGATTTTTGAGAAATAGCCAATTAGGCATACAGCTGAAAGATATCTGTTGTATATGACAAGTTTATTCTTCTTGACTTTTTGTGGAATAACCTTTTAAATGACAATTCTCTCTTTATTTCCCACATACAGTGCCTTGTGAAAGTATTCTGTGAAAAAAAGAATGCGCATATAGGGTCTTATCTCAGATGACATATTTCACTTAGCGATGTGGAATTGCTCACCTTTGTCAGTTGTGAAACCCAAAACTGGTAGAATAGCGTACAGGCAGCTGCTGCAGGGACCGCACTCTCAACGGTGACCGTGATCGTGATGCAGAATCTTGGACAAAGTGCTTCAGTGTCCGCGCTGCTGCTCCGAGACCAATGAAACACAGACAAGGGAATGTCTGGATCAGATACAGCCTTTATTTCCCTACGCGTTTCGGAGCCTCCTTCCGAGCTCCCTGAGGAAGGAGCTCGGGAGGAGGCTCCGAAACGCGTAGGAAAATAAAGGCTGTATCTGATCCACACATTCCCTTGTCTGTGTTTCATTGGTCTTGGAGCAGCAGCGCGGACACTGAAGCACTTTGTCCAAGATTTTGCATTGTGAAAGTATTCAGCCCCCTTGAACTTTTCAACCTTTTGCCACATTTCAGGCTTCAAACATAAAGATATCAATTCTAATTTTTTGTGAAGAATCAACAAGTGGGACACAATCGTGAAGTGGAACAAAATTTATTGCATGTATTTTACATTTTATTAACAAATAAAAAACTGAAAAGTGGGGCATGCAATATTATTAGGCCCCTTTACTTTCAGTGCAGCAAACTCACTCCAGAAGTTCAGTGAGGATCTCTGAATGATCCAATGTTGTCCTAAATGACTGGTAATGATAAATAAAATCCACCAGTGTGTAATCAAGTCTCCGTATAAATGCACCTGCTCTGTGATAGTCTCAGGGTTCTGTTTCAAGTGCAGAGAGCATCATGAAGACCAAGGAACACAACAGGCAGGTCCAAGATATTGTTGTGGTGAAGTTTAAAGCCGGATTTGGATACTAAAAGATTTCCCAAGTTTTAAACATCTCAAGGAGCAATGTGCAAGTGATCATATTGAAATGGAAGGAGTATAAGACCTCTGCAAATCTACCAAGACCCGGCCGTCCCTCCAAGCAGAAGACTGCTCAGAGATGCAGCCAAAAGGCCCATGATCACTCTGGATGCACTGCAGAGATCTACAGCTGAGGTGGGAGAGTCTGTCCATAGGACAACAATCAGTTGTACACTGCACACATCTGGTCTTTATGGAAGAGTGGCAAGAAGAAAACCATTTCTCAAAGATATCCATAAAAAGTCTCATTTGAAGTTTGCCACAAGCCACCTGGGAGACACACCAAACATGTGGAATAAGGTGCTCTGGTCAGATGAAACCAAAATGGAACTTGTTGGCCACAATACAAAACGATATGTTTGGTGTAAAAGCAACACAGCTCATCACCCTCAAAACACCATCCCCACTGTCAAACATGGTGGTGGCAGCATCATGGTTTGGGCCTGCTTTTCTTCAGCAGGGACAGGGTAGATGGTTAAAATTGATGGGAAGATGGACAGAGCCAAATACTGGACCATTCTGGAAGAAAACCTGTTGGAGTCTGCAAAAGACCTGAGTCTGGGACGGAGCTTTATCTTCCAACAAGACAATGATCCCAAACATAAAGCAAAATCTACAATGGAATGGTTAAAAAATAAATATATCCAGGTGTTAGAATGGCCAAGTCACAATCCAGACCTGAATCCAATCGCGAATCTGTGGAAAAAGCTCAAAACTGCTATTCACAAACGCTCTCCATCCAACCTCACTGAGCTCCAGCTGGAAGAATGGGCAAGAATTTCAGTCTCTCGAAGTGCAAAACTGATAGAGACATACCCCAAGCGACTTGCAGCTGTAGTCGCAGCAAAAGGTGGCGCTACAAAGGGGGCCGAATAATATTGCACGCCCCACTTTTCAGTTTTTTAATTGTTAGTATTTCACCGAATTTTTGTCTAGAGGTTTATCCAGGGTAATTTATAGAATAATAAGAGATAACCTTTTTGTTCTCATTAACTGTTTTTATTTTAAGGGTTTTTATAAAAACATGGTGTAAAATAAGTGAATTTGTGCAAATGTGCAGACTTCCCACCCACCTAGACAACAAACACACAACACAGCCCCCTAATGGTGCTAGAGCGGAGGGTTTTGTGGGGTTCGGTTGACGGTCTGTGAAGTCAAACCCAAGATAGATTGATGCTAAAGGGAGGGACCACCGGATACACTGTGCATCATTGGTGGTCCACAACCGATAACAACAATTGGTAGACGGTCGTGTGTATTGTAGTCGTCACCCTGTTACAGGTCCAAAGCCCAACCCTCAGTTCCAGGTCCACATCAGTGGTGATCGGTAAAGTCAAGGTCTACAGATTAGTGATATAACCTGCTTAGCAAACAAAATATAGCCCGACGCGTTTTGCCTCTCACAATAGTTTGAGAGGCTCATCAGGGGCGTTATACAATATGCTTCTACAGTAGTATAAGGATCAAATCTATTTATATTTGATCCTAGGTTATGAGTCCATTGAAACAGATTTCAGGATGGTTCCAGTTGCTAGGAGAACATATGAGGCAGTCCTTAGTGGTTCAAATAGTATCCTCTTCACAATACCACGTTATAAGGTTGTGGTCTACACCTGGTATGGTGTGCCTTGTCACAGTCTTGTCCAGTTACAGTCTGTGTGTCATCCAAAAGGCTTTGCTGGTTAGGCCCTTATATATCCATCGTATGGTAGGTATAGTGTAGTTTCTTTAGAGGTCTGCCACATTAGTGTTCCCCTTATTCAGTATATGGATAATAGAGGTTATTTCGTGCTGATATAGTAAGGTCACTCTTGTCAGCTTTATACCATTACTGACCCTGATATCTAGTCAGCCTTCTATATAAGGCTCTGCATCACCAGGTCTAGGCGATGTCTTCAGCCACTTAAAGAGTTTGATCCCGCAGTCAGTCTTAATGGTGGATATGTCAGGCAGGCTCCTCTGCTGGTTTACATCTGTCACTGCTCTCAGTGAATGGAGTCAGCCCTTAAACCCTTAAACCCTTAAAATAAAAACAGTTAATGAGAACAAAAAGGTTATCCCTTATTATTCTATTTTTTAATTGTTACAAAAGTTTAAAATATGCAATAATTTTTCTTCCACTTCACGATCGTGTCCCACTTGTTTTTGATTCTTCACAAAAAAATAGAATTTATATCTTTATGTTTGAAGCGTGAAATGTGGCGAAAAGTTGAAAAGTTCAGACGCCGACGGATAGCACGGGTTGACACTGTTGAACCCTTGGACTGCAGGGCAGCTTGAACTTGTTTGGATGTTAGTCGAGGTTCTTTATCCACCATCCGCACAATCTTGCGTTGAAATCTCTTGTCAATTTTTCTTTTCCGTCCACATCTAGGGAGGTTAGCCACAGTGCCATGGGCTTTCAACTTCTTGATGACACTGCGCACAGTAGACACAGGAATATTCAGGTCTTTGGAGATGGACTTGTAGCCTTGAGATTGCTCATGCTTCCTCACAATTTGGTTTCTCAGTCCTCAGACAGTTCTTTGGTCTTCTTTCTTTTCTCCATGCTCTATGTGGTACACACAAGGACACAGGACAGAGGTTGAGTCAACTTTAATCCATGTCAACTGGCTGCAAGTGTGATTTAGTTATTGTCAACACCTGTTAGGTGCCACAGGTAAGTTACAGTTGCTGTTAATTACACAAATTAGAGAAGCATCACATGATTTTTTTCACAGTGCCAATACTTTTGTCCACCCACTTTTTATATTTGGTGTGGAATTATATCCAATTTGGCTTTAGGACAATTCTCTTTTGTGTTTTTCATTGAAGACAAATTAAATGAAGATAATAATACCAAATAATTTGTGATTGCAATCATTTTCAGGAAGCAACTGAGAATTATCTGACAGAATTGCAGGGGTGTCAATACTTTTGGCCACAACTGTATGTATAATCTAACCATTCAGACCGTGTTCTTCAATCATGGAATCAGAAGAAGGCATGTGGGGGCCCGAGAGTCAGCAAGGGGCTGCAGCAATGGTCACTTTAGTAATTGTCTTGGTCGAGAGGATTGGCGCCCTTTCCCCATAACAATGCAGACATGGATTCTGTGGGAATAGTGTGTTCGCTAACGGTGGGGACTTGTCTGGGTGCAAGAAGTGGAATCATGCCGGTCATACTTTGGAAGCGATAGCATGTTACCGGTGACTTGGGCAACTTAGGTCCTCTTGGTGAAAAAAAATACAGTGGTAGACAGTTAATTTGCTGTAAAACGTTAAGTTCAATGGTTTCAACATTGTGGATGAGACAGCAGGCATATATTCTTCATTTCATTACTTTGTCTCTACCATGGTACATATCAATAAAGCCTCTCACATAAAGCACTGTCTGTGACAGCATCTATGATTGGCTGTTCCGCACTATTTCGGCAGGTTTGTTGCGTATGGCAACCAATCACAGACACCCACTATAGGTGAGGGATGCAACAGCCAATCACAGATGCTTTCACAGAGAGTGGATGTCTTTGATTGACTGTTGGAGCCAGTGCAGTGAATAAATCAGAACGTTTATGAACGGCCCCAGAAGTACAAGTGTGCAGGCCCCGGTAAGTATAACGCTGATGTATAACTACTGTTTTGCTTCCCTTTACAGTTCACCCTAGCCACCATTATATAACTTTAAAGTCCAAGTTCGGGGTTCAGGCTCAAGTTTGAGTCAAGTCTGGTCCTGTACCTGGACTTTAAAAAAAAAAGTCCATCCAGATCCGCCAAACCCGAACATTGGTGAGTTCGCCCATAACTACTCATGAGCTTGCAATTCATGGCGTAATGAGAAAGGAGAAAGCAGTTTAAGGGATGAAACAGCTCTGAAATAAACATGCAATAAAAAATATTTAAAGGAAATCGTTAGCCAATCTAGGCTTCCTAAGTTGTCTCCAAAGGCATTGGCCCATGCTTCCTTCAGGCAACCGACAAAGAGAAAAAGTCCAATGTTAGGTTGAAAATCATTTTGCAATATAAAACTTTCAACAATTCAACTAGTTTTTAATCACCAAATCACATAAAATTAACATATAGCTGCAAACTCTTGTCAAGAATCATGTCAATGTTGACTACAAAAGGAAAATGATTGGGGGTCTTACTTGTTGGTATTGTGCATGGAAAGTAGATGGATATCTTTGGTGAGCTCTGCCTGGGATTTATGGTGCTTCAGCGCTCCCATACTCTTGACCTACTCACCTGACAGGCCACCATGCACCCCACAGAGAAATAAAGGTAATGCTGCTTATTTCTGCTATGTAGTTAGATCTTAAAGCACTGTGCATTATGGCCAGATGAACAGTAACCTGATCCACCACTTTCATTTATAGGACAGGAGTCACAGGTCTGATACTTAACTGTGGTATGTGCCCTGTCTACTAAAACTTGCTTATTTCTCTCTGTACTTATATCCTAAATTAATACCATATTACATCTCTACAGATGATAAAAAGGGAAATGGAGCGCACATAGAGTAATTTCCTTTTGTACAATTATCCTCAGTGCCCCCCTTTAGTGGAAGGACTCACCTGATTTGGTTGTGCAAGTCACAACCAACTAACTCGGCTCTCTGTTATGGTCGCAGCAGGTGCCCAGCAAAAGTAAGGATCCAAAGGGTTAACAGAAAGTGCTGGGTTTCATAGATCCACAGCGCTGACCTCCAGTGAAGAAAAACAGAGTGATGTATAAAACTCTGTTTAATGGGTAATTTGCCTACCGGTTTCGTGATTTCAGTTATCACTTCATCAGATGCCCTGTTTGTCTTCACTGGAGGTCAGCGCGGTGGATCTATGAAACCCAGCACTTTCTGTTAACCCTTTGGATCTCTACAGATGGACAGTAGACATATGATACCCCATACTTTTTAAGGACACCATACTTCTATAATAATCCTAACAGGTATGAACTATGATGGACACACTCACTGAAGAATTAATGGTCACCCCTTTGTTCCATATACTATTTACTCTAGCGCCCTTTAAGTTACTATATAAAGTAAATGATCAGCATATGGTAACTATACTGTACAGCACGTGATTTATTCCCCATCACTGTTCATTATAAGGACTTTCTCACTTTGATACTTTACTGGCTCTCTTCACCAGACCCTAGGTATCACAGAATCGATGAATTGGATGTACATCCATAGTTGATTTGATCACAAGAACCAATCTGAGAAGGTATAAAGAAGTCCCGGTACTCCCCTTTTACAACCATTCAAGGTCTACCCTATTTCCCCTAGACTATATTTTTCTCTACTCTTTTTCCTTTCTTTTCTCTTTTCCCTCTTTCCTTATCTCATTCATTTTCTTACCCTTTTATTCTCTTCACCAACACTCTTCTCTACTTTCCTTTTCTCACAGATAAATCCACTGGGCCACAATCACTACAAAAATTGTTATATCTCATGCACTAACACTCCACATCATGACTCTCTAAGAAACGACACCCGGCCGAGCACGCTAGATTGTGAGAAGATCTTGATAAATGTTTGATTCATTGTTTTTTATGTTTATTCAAACTTTGCACATAATCCATTTGAAGAAGGCTCATGTGAGCCTAAACGTCATGATATGTCACATCAGCACTGCAATTAATAAAAAAAACCTCAAAAGAACTCAACTTCCTCCTTCATTTTTGTAAGTGTGTGCCAGGGCTATATTTTACGCCTTATCGTTTAATTTTTCCCCTTGAGCACCTACCAGTAGTTGAGCAAGACTTTATTCTCTGCGACTTAGTCTAATTTTAAGTCAGGCTCCTACATTCTAGCATGCTGCATGGCCTCATTCGGTCTTTTTTCATACAACGAAGCCAAACAAATGAGATACTATCCTCTGTTCGGGAGAAAAACCAACTCAGCAACACTCTCTCTTCTGCTGACTTTGCGAGCCTTAGAGCACGCACACAGAACACCATACAAGACTTCACCAACGACTTGAAAGCAAGAAAATGCACAACATTCCTGAGAGACCAGGACGACTACACCAAGAACCAGGAGTACCGATGGCATTATACCACCTTACCAGACAGACCGCGCAACCGCTATGGTTCCTCTAGCTCTTCAGGATTAGATAGAGGACAGGGACGCAGCAAAGGTGGACGGGGCAAACCACAACAGCCTTTTTTTGGGCCCAGACCAAATCCGCCAAAACATCCAGCAGCACCATCGAGAGACACCACAGATGAGGACGAAGAAGGGGGAATGGACGAGGACCCCTATCAGGACAATCAAATGCAGACCCGTTCTCCGGTGAGACAAACCTCGTTTTTAACATTTCCTCATACCTTCTTTCACCAGCTGAGACATGGGTCCTCCAAAGAGGACTCTCCTTCTGCCCAACCCCGGGCTTCAACTCTTTCCAGATTCAGCAGGAATTGAATCGATTCTATCATTCAGTCAGGCTCAAAGTCCATTTAAACCAGAATAGAGAGCAAGCAACCAGCTCAACATCATCACTGACAAAGAAGCACCTGAACGGATTTGTCTAAGAGACCTAGGATTACGTATAACCAGTAATTTTCAACCACCTAAAACCTCACATCCTGTTGAAACATTAATTTCTCTTGTGCCAAATTCTGTTAACAAATCTATTGAAAGTATTGAAAAAGGTGATTTCCATATCAGACATAACCTTACCAGGGAAGAAACGATGGCCCTCAATAGTTTAAAAAATAATAAACAAATAATAATCAAACCCACTGACAAAGGGGGAGACATCGTCGTCCTTAATAGAGAATATTATCTGGAGGAAATTCACCGCTAACTATCCAATTCTGACACTTACACACCCTTCCGCAATAACCCCACCCAGGAGATTAAAAAGAAAATTGAGAATCTAACCACTAAATTTCTATCCACAGACACTATAGACAAAAAACTTGCAGAATATCTCCACAATCAGAATCCCATTACACCAGTCATTTATGTATTACCTAAAATACATAAAAACCTTGAAAAACCACCAGGCCGACCCATAGTCGCCTCGACTGATTCCATCCTCTCGCCCCTTTCTATCACCCTGGAAAAAATTCTGACTTCACTCATACCAAAAGTGAAATCGTTTTTGAAAGACACAACTGACTTTCTAAACCATACACACCATATCAATATTCTACCACCCAATAGTTTGTTGGTCACCCTTGATGTCAACAGCTTATATACCAGCATAGACAATCAAAAAAGCATAGAAGCTGTAGACTGGTTTCTCAGTGTACACGACAACACTGATGTACAAAAGAGAAACTTCTGTATTGAGACACGTGAACTGGTCCTCACAAATAACTTCTTTATGTTTGAGGACCAGTTCTTTATACAAAAACAGGGTACCGCGATGGGGGCGAATGTAGTGCCCCCGTACGCAAACATCTTTATGGCAAAATTTTAATTTGACCACGTCTCTACTAACCACTTGTTTGAACAACATGCATCCCTATGGCTTAGATTTATTGATGACATCTTTTGCATTTGGACGGGCGACGCAGTGACTTTAGACACATTCTTTAATGAATTGAATCACAAAGTTAGAGGTCTCACTTTCACGTTGCACTCAGACCCTGACAAAATACATTTTCTTGACACTGTCATTCACAAGAATCAACAGGGGCAACTAAAGAGTCATATATACACCAAACCAACAGACAGAAACAGCCTTGTGCCCTGGACAAGCTGCCACCCCAAGCACATTAAAAAATCCCTTCTGTCCTCTCAACACCAGAGAGTAACTCGCATTGTGAGCGATGAAACTGTCAAAAATACACGTCACCAGGAAATGACGCACAAATTCATACAACGTGGTTACCCTGAAGAAATTTGCACACCAACACCACCTAGAGTACCCGTAACAAAGAGACCAGTCAACAACAGACTTAAGTTTATCAATACTTATCACCCATTTTTTCCCCTAATCAAAAAATCAATACTTCAACACTGGCCTTTTCTAGGTACAGCCTTTCCCGATATACCTGACTTCAGGAACACACCACTAGTGTGCTATAAAAGAGCAAACAATCTGAAAAATTCCCTAGTCAGAGCTGACATCGGCTCAATATCCCCACTATGAGGCAAAAAACCCTAAGTACGGTCATAATGGGTACTTTTCCATGTCTAAGCTGTGCCCAGTGCACTAATGTCACAAAATGTGATTCTTTTATACATCCCAGATCAGGGAAGAGATACAACATTAACAGATTTTTATGTGTGATTCCTCATTTGTCGTCTACCTTATTAAGTGCCCATGCAGTCTCGGGTATGTTGGCGAGACTACCCAACATATCCGAGACCGCATAAGTAAACACAAATCTACAATTTGTTGCAAAAATACTTTACCAGTACCAGCCCATTTTGTTGAAAGAGGTCACACAGTCAGTCAACTAAGGTTTCAAGTTATAGAACATGTCCCTATGCCCAAGGAGAGGGTCTAATTGTATACGTAAACTAAAAGAAAGAGAAGCTTTTTGGATATACCATCTAAATACCCTTTCTCCCCAGGGAATGAATCGTGAATTTGAACTGTCTTACTAAGACCATAAACCATAACTTTATGGGCCTCTATGAATATTGATTTCTACCAGTGTGATATGTATTTAATGGAATACAATAACACTTGATACCTTTTTCATTGTTGATATTATTGATTTTTTTATTGATAATATGTTTCTGACCATGATTGAAAATCATAAATGTCCATATATTTGGTTGTAATATATTCTTATTTTCATTATGGAAAGGATCATGATACCCAGCACAACCATGATGCACTTTGGCACGAGAATGTACTGCACTCCAGCACTCCTGCTTCACAATTGCAGCTTAATAGTGTGGCTGTCACCCTTGAGAAATATGCCCTAGCACCAAGCAGCACGCTCCCCCACTCCCCTGTGAGTCACTAGGGACACCTAGCAATGGGTAAACACAATCAGAAAGTACACTTCCAGTTTTTCCAACCGCCACATGCGCACTGATCAATTCCGGACAAAAATTCCACCTCCAAGATGGCGCTGGCCGCCGCGCATGCGCAGATGCGTGGTATGCCGGTGACGCACATCCAGCTACCGGTAAGTCTCGCATTAGACGACCGCTATAAGAAGCGGTCAGTCAGGAGCTCCCATACTCCTGACCTACTCACCTGACAGGCCACCATGCACCCCACAGAGAAATAAAGGTAATGCTGCTTATCTCTGCTATGTAGTTAGATCTCAATGCACTGTGCATTATGGCCAGATGAACAGTAACCTGATACACCACAGCACAGGAGTCACAGGTCGGATACCTAACTGTGGTATGTGCCCTCTCTACTAAAACTTGCTCATTTCTCTCTGTACTTATATCCTAAATTAATACCATATTACATCTCTTCAGATGGACAGTATACATATGATACCCCATACTTTTTAAGGACACCATACTTCTATAATAGTCCTAACAGGTATAGACTATGATGGACACACTGACTGAAGAGTTAATGGTCACCCCTTTGTTTCATATACTATTTACTCTAGCACCCTTTAAATTAGTATATACAAAAGTAAATGAGCAGCAAATGGTGACTATACGGTACAGCACGTGATTTATTCCCCATCACTGTCCATTATAAGGACTTTCTCACTTTGATACTTATACTGGCTCTCTTCACCAAACCCTAGGTATCACAGAATCGATGAATTGGATGTATATCCATAGTTGATGTGTTCACAAGAACCAATCTGAGAAGGTATAAAGAAATCCCTTTACTCCCCTTTTACAACCATTCATTGTCTACCCTATTTCCCCTAGACTATATTTTTATCTACTCTTTTTCCTTTCTTTTCTCTTTTCCTCTCTTTTCTTATCTCATTCATCTTCTCACCCTTGTAAGGCCGCTTTACACGTCGCAATATCGTTCCGATATTGCATACGATTTCATGGGGAGCACGCACGTTTTTGGCACGTTTTTGCAAAATCGCATTGGAGATGGTGCACAGGGAGATATCGTCAGGCAACACAACTACGATGTAGTACGCCCCTTTTTCACACTGTGTCTGAGCAACTCAGGGAACGACCAATTAACATTGGAGTGAATAGGGGAAGTTGTGCTCCAAATCGTAGTTGTGCTGTCATACAGCACGATCCTGCCAGATTGTCAAGCCAATATTTCACGGTTGAAGAGCATGCACAATCCCAAAACGATATCATAGTTGCATCGTTTTTGAGTCGCATTGCCCATTTACACAACACAATGCACAAACGAATGATATCAACTGCAACGCCCGTACCATGTGACTTTTTATCGTAGTTGCGTTGCGATATCGTGACGTGTAAAGCGTCCTTTACTCTCTTCACCAACACTCTCCTCTACCTTCTTTTTCTCACAGATAAATCCACTTGGTCACAATCACTACAAAAATTGTTATATCTCATGCACTAACACTCCATGTCATGACTCTCTAAGAAACGACACCCGGCGGGAGCACGCTAGATTGTCATAAGGTCTTGATTAATGTTTGATTCATTGTATTTTATGTGTATTCAAACTTTGCACAGAATCATTTGAAGAAGGCTCATGTGAGCCTAAACGTCATGATATGTCACATCAGCACTGCAATTAATAAAAAACCTCAAAAGAACTCAACTTCCTCCTTCATTTTTGTAAGTGTGTGCCAGGGCTATATTTTACGTCAGAAGCTAGAGAAACCCAAACAAGATTTTTTCCAGAGCTTTATGGCCACTTTACACACACCAACTTATCTGTCCAACTTCTGACCAACTTACTGGTTGTAGTGAAATCATGGACACAGTGTGACATTTGTACACTGCCACAAAATGGAACAATGTGTCCATGATTTCACTGCAACCAGTAAGTTGGTCAGAAGTTGGACAGATAAGTTGGTGTGTGTAAAGTGGCCCTTAGGGTGTGTTCGCACGCTGAGCTTGGATACTTTGGCCAAAAAAAATTATGTCAAATCCTGCTCCCCCCTTCAACACTATCACTAGCGGCAGATTTCAATGCAAAAATAGGCACAAAATAAGCAACATATATGCATCGTGTGAACATTGCTGCGTATCTGCTGCTTATTTTGAGTTAATATGAGGGTCTATGGGTAAAATCCACAGCAAGAATTGCCAGTTTGCAGATTTTTCTACAATAAAATACACAGGAGATCCACGGCGGAAAAAAAACGCACCATAAGGACAGGACTTCATAAATCCCATAAACTTTGCTGGGAAAACCCACTACTGCATATTTGGTACAGATTTGCTTCTTGAACACAGCAGATACGAACCAAATACATGGCAAAATATGGATCATGCAAACAGACCCTCAGGGAAACATCCACTTAATTAAAGATCTTCACTTTTGAAGATCATCACATGATTAATAAATTGATATAAAGACAACTTTCAAAAGGGCATTTAAAAGGCGAATTGAAGCACCTCGAAATTAAGACACGGTTTACATATATTCATTATTCACCTTCCCGTGCTTTCTCTGTTAACTCCATCTGGTGCACTTAATTATTAACTCTCAGGAACTGTGCAAAAAACACTCGAGTCTTCAAGTATTTAGCACATTCATACTGGCCCTTAACAAAGCTGAGTTCTTTATATAGTAGTTAGAACTGAGAAGATTATCATGACCGAGTTAAACTGTAATGGAACTGTGCCTGGATACATAATGAAGTCCTTCAGGTATGAAAAGTCATGCAGTTCATTCAATCCTCTGAAGAGCTCAAGTCTACATCTGCAATCCTATCACTCAAAATAGCAACATCACTCATGAGTGCACCATTCACACCTCAGATCTCAGGGGAAGGAAATAAAACCGTCAAGTCACATATACACGGTCTAGAATAAAAGAGCCAATTCAAGCATCCATCCATAGGAAGGTCAAGGTTAAACCTTCATCCCTCAAGACATCAAGGTCGGGCATCCATTCGCAGCACATCCCGGGAAATGAGTTCACAACTCGAACACAAGCCGCATGATAACGACAAATTTAATTACAAACTCTCCAACTGTTCAAATTTCCAGATATCAATCAGAAAACTAATTTGTAATCATTTAATGCACAAGAACTGCTAAAGAGGCTATAATTGTGAGGGCTCTATGGCAGCAAAAGCACAAGACTCAATCTTTCAAAAGAAAAACAACACTGCTTCAGCCGTCTAGAAATAATCTGCCGCCGTCGTTGGCTTGGTTTCTAATTACTTTAACTACTTCAAAAATCACAGATAAAAGATTTACCAGGCCAATTCTCTCTGGCCTGGTAAACCCACATATGCATTTGTTAATCAATGCCTTCCATGTTTGTAGAGAAGGTCACCAGCTATACCTCTGAATTATTGAACCCCTTACTGTTTGTGAAACTAAGATAAATCGTTTGCATCCTTGCTATAGCTTAAAGGAAATATGTCACCAGGTTACCATCCAATCTCAGAACAGCCTAATGTAGAGATAGAGACACTAATTCCAGCAATGTATCATTTACTGAGCAGCTTGCTGTCATTTTGATAAAATTAGTGTTTTCTCTACTTTAGATTTAGCAGTTCATGAATATGCTTCACTACCTGGTAACAAAGAAGTCTTGTAATGATAATCTCCATCTGATTAAACAGTGATTTTATCAAAACTACACTGAGCAGCTCAGTAAGGCTGGTTTCACACTGCGGTCAGATCAGGTCAGGTTTGATCAGGTTTTGTGTTTCAAATCTCCAAAACCTAGAACAGGTGTCAATCTTTCAATTATAGTTTTTCTCTGCAAGTTCCTCTCCTGGTTTTGGAACCCAAACCTGATCGAACCTGATCAGTGAAAAACCGCAGTGTGAAACCAGCCTTAGTGATATCACTAGAATCAGGATCTCAGACCTTACATTATACTGCTCTCAGGTTAGTGGCATGTCGTGAACCCATGTCATATACAGTCATATGAAAAAGTTTGAGCACCCTCTTAATCTTGCTCTTTTTAAAAAAATAAAAAATGTTTTTTTGCAACAGCTATTTCAGTGTGATATATGTAAAAACTGAAAGTCACTGTAATATTTCAGGTTTGAAATGAGGTTTATTGTACTACTAACCAAAAATGTGAAATATGCATTATTTCAAAATTTGACAGGTGCCAAAGTATGGGCACCCTTCTGATTTTCATGATTTGAATACTCCTAACTACTTTTTACTGTCTTACTGAAGCACTAAATTGGTTTGGTAACCTCATTGAGCGTTGTACTTCATAGCCCGGTGTATCCAATTATGAGAAAAGCTATTTCAGGTGTCCATTTGCAAGTTGTTCTCCTAGTTGCATGTTCTCTGAGGAGTGGCATCATGGGCTCCTCAAAACAGTTCTCAATTGATCTGAAAAAAAAGATTGTTCAACATAGTTGTTCAGGGGGAGGATACAAAAAGTTGTCTCAGAGATTTAACCTATCAGTTTCCACTGTGAGGAACATAGTAAGGAAATGGAAGACCACAGGGACAGTTCTTGTAAAGGCCAGAAGTAGCAGGCCAACAAAAATATCAGAAAGGCAGAGAAGAAGAATGGTGAGAACAGTCAAAAACAATCCACAGACAACCTCCAAATACCTGCAGCATCATCTTGCTGCAGATGGTGTCACTGTGCATCGGTCAACAATACAGTGCACGCTGCACAAGGAGAAGCTGTATGGGAGAGTGATGTGAAAGAAGACGTTTCTGCATGCACGCCACAAACAGAGTCGCCTGAGGTATGTAAAAGCACATTTGGACAAGCCAGTTTCATTTTGGAAGAAGGTCCTGTGGACTGATGAAACAAAGATTGAGTTGTTTGGTCATACAACAAGGCGTTATGCATGGCGCCACAAAAACACAGCATTCCAAGAAAAACACTTGCTACCCAGTGTCAAAGTTGGGAGAGGGTCCATCATGCTTTGGGGCTGTGTGGCCATTGACGGCACCGGGAATCTTGTTAAAGTTGAGGGTCGCATAGATTCCGCTCAGTATCAGCAGATTCTTGAGAATAATGTTCAAGAATCAGTATCAAAGTTGAAGTTACGCCGGGGATGGATCTTTCAGCAAGACTATGATGCAAAACACCACTCCAAATCTACTCAGGCATTCATGCAGAGGAACAATTACAATGTTCTGGAATGGCCATCCCAGTACCCAGACCTGAATATCATTGAACATCTGTGGGATGTTCTGAAGCGGGCTGTCCATGCTTGGCGACCATCAAACTTAACTGAACTGGAATTGTTTTGTAAAGAGGAATGGTCAAAAATACCTTCATCCAGGATCCAGGAACTCATTAACAGCTACAGGAAGTGACTAGAGGCTGTTATTTTTGCTAAAGGTGGATCTACTAAATATTAATGTCACTTTTCTGTTGAGGTGCCCATACTTTTGCACCTGTCAATTTTTGAAATAATGCATATTTCACATTTTTGGTTAGTACAATAAACCTCATTTCAATCCTGAAATATTACTGTGTCCTTCAGTTATTACATATATCACACTGAAATAGCTGTTGCAAAAAAAACAATTTTAAACAAAAAAAAAAAGAGTAAGATTAAGTGGGGTGCCCAAACTTTTTCATCTGACTGTATATAGAATATTATGCTGCACTCAGTCCTGTCAATGAAGGTACTAAGTAAACACAATTCTATTTCAAATATAAATAGTCGCACTCGACACTGACTTATTTCTAAATAGAGACAAATTGAAAAATGAAAAAGTAGAGATACTTGGTATTATGGAAGTGGCCAAATCGATAACTCACCCAGTTGCCATGATGAGGCGATCTCTGTTAACTGGGTCCTAACACTAATGTAACTGCCTTGTGTCTTTCTGGGCTATTCCACATCGGCTGATACCAGAGAATAATGGATTTGCAGTCTTATAGCTAAAGACAGGTGCTTTGAATTTATAATCGGTGCCTTGGGAAAAGAGGTTAACCCCTTAGGGCGTGCTAGAGACTGATACCAGAGGGCAATAGCTTATATCTCACAACTAGAGTAAGGGAAAGTGCTAGCATACGGGTGTTGACGCACTGTATATGCAGGTAGAAGAAAAAAAATGGAGATCGACATTATTTCTGCAGCACTGATCTAAACCCCCTCCAGCCAGGCGCACACTATACACTGAAACTGGATCTTAACATTCAATAACAGTATTACTTTGAAAAGCCAGTTACGCTTTTGGTGAACGAACCGTTATCGAACATAACCTCGACCTGCTGAATTTGAAGTTAATTGTTCGCATTCACCAAATGACTCGAACACCGCCCAAAACAGCTCGAATTTGAGATTGGAGAACATTTCGAATCGAATACCGTTCATCTCTACTCAGGAAGTAATAATAGGTTTTTTTGAAACTTACCAAATATGACACAAATAAAAGTAAACCAGTGAGGATAATGTGACCATCTATAGTCAAAGAACTTCAACAGAGAGAAATCAGTCCACTTGCCAGAAACGTATTAGGCTTATAGATTGTGTGCAGATATGTTAGTCAACTGAGTATTTTGAGCGTATCATTTTTATGCAGATTTTCCAACTCCAGGATGTGTAAACTTGAAAGATTATTTGATGCAGTATATCAGTTGATGTGTATGGCGTGGCCTAAGGATATCAACACCCTTTGTTAAGATGGGCAGAATAATTTGTCAACTTGTTGTCTGCAGTCAAAATGGGCCAAAAAAAGGGACTTAACTGAGTGAAAAGAAAAGTTAAAAATTGTTATGCATCTTACAGAGGGATGCATCACTCTTGAAATTGGTATTATATTGGAGCGCGATAACAGAACCATCAACATTTTGGTTGCAAATAGACATCAGGGTCACAAAAAACCATGTTGAGAAAAGGACGCATATTAACTGCCAAAGATGTAAGAAGACTCAAACATGAAGCAACCAGGAACACACCAGTGCTGTGATATTCCAGAACTGCATCCTTCCTGGAGTAGCCAGAAGCGAAGTACAAGGTATTCAGTTCTCAGAAACATGGTCAAAGCATGGAAGGTGTAACCACCACGAAACAAGACGCAGAAATTGAAATGTCAAGACTTGGCCAACACCTGAAGACAGGTTTTTCAAAGGTTTTACTGACTGATGTGATGAGCATGACTTTTGCAGGACCAGACGGATGGATCATAAACTGGCACAGACTTATGCTTCGATTCAGATGCCAGTAATGTGGAAGATACTTTCTTCAATCAGTGGTAAAGGAAAAAGTCTGCATTTTTCAAGCAAAGCATGATTTGTATGCTGAACAATGCTCCATTGCATACATTGAAGTCTCCACTACTTAGCTGCCAGTAAATGTCTTAAAGATGAAAGAATAATAACATGGCCTCTTGCTCACCTGACCTAAACCCTATTGAAAACATGTTGACCCTTCCTAAACATGAGATTTACAATGAAGGCAATCAGTCACCCCTCTGAGAAGTGTCTGGGGGGCTGAGGTTGGTGCTTATCAAAAACGTTGATCGTCAACTGATTAAAAAACTGACAGATTCCATGTAGATAAGATTTATGACGATTATTGAAATGAACGGTGGCTATATTGGTGGCTATAGATACATGTCAGAAATATATTTTTGCACATTTAAGTAGTTTGATTATTATTCTCACTGTAACAGATGAAAAGAAATAATTGAGTTGCGAAAATGTATTTGCTTCATTTGGTTGCATAATATTTAAGCACAGTAATAATTGCTTAATAATTCTGCACACATTGATCTTCTTTTCAGAAAGATGAAACCTCAGTTTTACTTTATCAAATATTCAGGTTTCAACAGGTGTCAACTTATTAACCTTTGGGATTGACCAACAGCTCTGTACATGTTCAATCAAATATATAAAGTTGAGTGTGTGTATGTATGTGTGTGTATGTATGTCCATTAAAGGAATCTACACCATCGCATATAAAATCAGGAAGTTTTGCACAGCCACCTCATTTGACATAAGGAGCGTCATAGACAATGTTTTGAGGAGAAATATTTTAACCCCGTGTTTTACAGTTATTCACCAAAAAAAGACTTCTTTACTATTTGTATGAGTGAGGTAAGAGGTACTTCCTTGCATGTTTTGACAGGTAGCCTGGATGTTTATCAGGCAAGCTATAGCATCCAATTACATCCCGCATCTGATTGGTTGCTATATGCAATGAAGGACTTTCATAGTATAATACAGTTTATGCGTGTTTGTGAAACATTCAGCGAAGCTTGCAGAAGACAAGGACTTCTGGAAAATGTCAAACACTGGGTGATGACTGTCAGTAAAGCAGAAGCCACACAAACCCCAAAGCAACTAAAACACCTTTTTGCTATTCTTTTAACAACCTGCCACACACAGTCCAAGTACACAGTGGGAGCCTGCACACAGCCCCCAGTATACAACAGGAGGCTGCGCACAGCCCCCAGTATACAGTAGGAGGCCACATACAATCTCTGTATAGAGTAGGAGGCCACACAGAGCCCACAGTATACAGCAGAAGGCAATACACAGCCCCCAGTATTATAGCAGGAGGCTGCAAACAGTTGCCAGAATACAGCAGGTGGCCGCACATAGCCACCAATATTACAGCAGGAAGCCACACAACCCCCTTTATTACAATATAGGTACCTTTTACACGCCGCCACTGTGCCTAGCAACCGGTATCAACCGTACGTGCACGCGCACGTTTTTGACAGTTGATACCGATCGCCGATGCCGCATGTACACGCCGCCATTGCGTTGTCAACTGAAGGTATTGTGGTTCCCCGGAAGTTCCGACAGATCCTGCAGATAACTGCCTGTTGAATCCCGTCGCACCTTCACACGCCGCAATCAGTAGGGGAATGTGGGCGTACATGTTCTGCGCTGCCAAAACATAGGTGTGACGGAGTTGTGTATTCCGTGACGCTAACACGGTGATTGGACAACGCAATAGCGTCATGATTGGGCAGCCTGCGCAGGAAGGCTGGTTAATACATGACGCCATTGCAATTGTGTAGTGTGAATGGTCAGCTCTTTAAATATGGCGCCCTGTGAAGGGACAGCCAATGGTTACACAGTAGCCCCCCACCAATCATCGCTGATGGGGCACGGTATCCATGAGGCTGTGTCACGCCCCTGGGAATTCACTAGGCGACAGTGATTCCATCCCTGTGCCCCGTTTAGACATCACTACCATGGCAATTGTGCCTTTGTGTTGCCTTGGATTTTTGAACATTTTGGCTCGGAAACAGGCATCGGATTCAACTGAGGGAAACCTGATCACTTTCCCAATTTACACGCCGCCATTTCGTAGCAATTTCAAGGCAACAGGCACAAAAATCCCATTGCCAGGCAGTTGCTACAACGCAGTGGCGGCGTGTAAAGGTACCTTTAGAGTCTTCTCATAGCCTCTGTATTACACCAGGAGCTCACACATAGTCCCTTTATTACAGCCTGTGTCCACACATAGCCCCTGTATTACACCAGGAGCCTACAAACAGCCCCTGTATTACACCAGTAACCCATACATAGTCCCTGTATTACACTTACAGCCTGTACCTCACATATCTGTTATGCGCTTAGTTGGCGATGACATTGCTTGATGCTGCAGAGTATGTGTTTGTCTGTAAGAGCTGCATGGTTGATGGTTGTGAGGGTCTTTGCCTCCTGTGTTGTACTCCAGAACTGCATTCACTATTAGGTTCAACTGCTGGTTGAGGGGTTAATGTGTGATTCACCTGAACTGCCCTAACCCTAGCTTTTAAGTAGCCTCTCCTTCCACCAGGTGGTGCTGCTGATAGAGTCTCACTCTATGCCTGGAAGCCGTGCTGTGCTGACCTGTGTGTATATGTTGCTGAAGTCCTTTCCTTTGGAGTTGCTATATCCCAGTTCTGTGGAAGGAGGTGAGGGGGGAATAGCGCAGGGCTGGTGGAGGAGTTTTAGGAAGAGGCTGGAAGCCCGAACCTTCTCACCTTCAGAGATACCTTCAGGATCAGGGCCATTCAGGGTTCCTAGACTAGGGTCAGACTAGTCTTCCCTGGTCACCCTGCCCGTAACTGCTATTCCCTTATCATTATTCCCTACACTGTGACAATGTGGCCACATATAGCCCCTGTATTTCACTAGGAGCCCACACATATCCCCTGTATTAAACTAGGAGCCCACACATAACCCCTGTATTACTGCCTGTGCCCTACATAGCCCTTGTATCACAACTTGTGCCCACACATAGCCCCTGTATCATACCAGGAGCCCACACATAGCTACTGTATTATACTTGCAACCTGTGTATCTCAGCAGAGAGAAGCAAAACTTTGTTAACCAATTCTATTTTGTTATAGATAAGAATAGTTAATTACTATCCTGGACTACGTTCGGGACTACAGCAAGTCAATAATAAAATTAATCATCAAAAACAAAAATTGCCTAACAATTGTGTACTCAGTGTAGAACAGAAAACTTTCAGTACAAATAATGTAGATGATAAAATCTGAACATCGGTTTATTGAGAAAAAGTGCAAAAATTAAATAAATCTATTTGCACTCATGTATTGATCAATGATAAAAAAAAATATTACTGGGAATGAGTAAAATGTGCTGCATATCTGTCTGCACTATAGTATTGAAGAATTTATGAAGCTGTAGATCTTTTGGCTTCACTGTCTAGATGGTCTTGGGAAAATAATTGCTAGAGTCTAATTAGTTTCTATGGGAAACACATACGGTAGGTTTTTATAGTCTGGTAACTTGTAGAACTATTTTTTCTAAATTTGCCATCCCGGAGTTTTGTTTACAGTGAGCTTTCTTAATAGGGTTTAGACAGCACTCGATATTTTAAGAGTTGACATAGTGCATGGAGTACATCCTCAACTGCCAAATAAAACCAGGTAGATGCACACAAGTTACTGACTTTAGCACATAAACTTAATCTTTGATATGTGAAGTATATATGAATTTAATGGTAAGTATATGTAGGTAGAGTTTTGCAGTTTAGTTGGATTATCGGAACAGAATTTTGACAACTTGTCTAGCTGGGTGAACTGTTGCACCCCGGGGCAGGAGTAACGGAACCGGGCCCTCTCTTCAGTCTGCAGGGGAATGTCACGGGGACGTGACCCGGCTCCGTATGCCAGTGTGGGCCACCGCTGCTTTTCACATTCCCGGGGATGATGGTAGCAGACAGCAAAGATGATAAGCCCTCCACAAGCAGGGCTGATGCTCTCCTGGGCCGGGATATGTGTTAGGATCAGCAGAGTTCAGCATCTTCTCCTCAGGCAGGCTGTCTGCCTGCACAGCAAGACAGTCGGCGGCTCCGCAGTGCAGGTAGGCTCTCACAGCACGCTCAAAGTACAAATGTCAGTCTCACACCAGAACTCACTTTGACTGACTTTTACTGTTACGGGTATACAGTCACAGTTCACAAAAGCCAGTTAATCTGTGGTTGGGGCATACAGCTCCTGGCCACTTCAACAGGGCCGACACCCTGGTGTCGACCCGGTCCCTCGGTGTACCTATTCGCCCAGACACACCTTAGACCCCATCAGTCCTGCTCCAGTCTGCTAGGCTACCCTGGGAAAGTCATCTCCCAGGCATTCACATGGGCAAAGAATACTGATCGGTACACCCTCTTATGCCCCAAAGACAGACGTGATGTCTCCCGGGTCCGAGTGATAACTGACTACAATAACCAATGCAAGAATTGGAACATCTTGACTTCTGACATCAGGTTAGAGGGTCTTATTGAGGATAGCCCCTTGCTCACTGCTCGACGAGCGCCCAATCTGCGGGATCGTCTCACCGTTAGCCATTTCAAACGAGCTGGCACTGCACTGGGGCGAGGGATCAGATTGCATGACTCTTTTCCATGCGGAGCCTGTAACATATACCAGTATATGATGCCTATTTAATAGTGATGAGCGAGTACCAAAATGCTCGGGTGCTCGATGCTCGGGCCGAGCATCCCAAGATACTCGTGTACTCGGGCCGAGCACTGAGCCCAATGTTAACCTATGGGAGACCCGAGTATTTTTATGAAATGACCCCCGGTAGCATGTAGAAACCCAAAAAATGTCACAAAAGTCTCAGAAGAGTGCTCAAATGACATGTCAACAGCATGGGGAAGACCCCTGTAAGCATTTCTCACTCAAAAGTCACAGCTGTGAACAATGTTGTTCGAGTTTTACGCCATTTTTACGGACTCACCAGAAAACCTTCCAAACTGACACCAAAAAGAATTTCCATGGCGGAAATGTTAAGGGCACACACCCAATAGTGAGATAGGGCTGGTCTATGTTACTTTTTGTGATTGCATGAAAGATTTTACGTTAAAATATTGTGTTGCACTCCGATGTCCCTGAGAAGAGACTTACATGAAGGCCTCTTGACATAATGTGCCCATTTTGAGGAAGTGGGTCTATTGTAGTATTTTCCTTTGCCAGGGCAGTCCAAAATTGGGAGGTTCACCAATGCCCCTGGATAGAGACGTGCATGAGGGCCTGTAAACCTGAAGTGCCCATTGTAAGGAAGTGGGTGTATTGTAGTAAAGCCCTTTGCCAGGGCAGCCAAAAATTGGGAGGCTCCACATTGTCCCTGGATAGAGACGTGTATGAGGGCCTGGAAACCTAAAGTGCCCATTGTAAGGAAGTGGGTGTATTGTAGTATAGCCCCTTGCCAGGGCAGCCAAAAATTGTGAGGCTCCACATTGTCCCTGGATAGAGACGTGCATGAGGGCCTGTAAACCTGAAGTGCCCATTGTAAGGAAGTGGGTGTATTTTAGTATAGCCCTTTGCCAGGGCAGCCAAAAATTGGGAGGCTCCACATTGTCCCTGGATAGAGACGTGCATGAGGGCCTGTAAACCTGAAGTGCCCATTGTAAGGAAGTGGGTGTATTGTAGTATAGCCCTTTGCCAGGGCAGCCAAAAATTGGGAGGCTCCACATTCTCCCTGGATAGAGACGTGCATGAGGGCCTGTAAACCTGAAGTGCCCATTGTAAGGAAGTGGGTGTATTGTAGTATAGCCCTTTGCCAGGGCAGCCAAAAATTGGGAGGCTCCACATTGTCCCTGGATAGAGACGTGCATGAGGGCCTGTAAACATGAAGTGCCCATTGTAAGGAAGTGGGTGTATTGTAGTATAGCCCTTTGCCAGGGCAGCAAAAAATTGGGAGGCCCCACATTGTCCCTGGATAGAGACGTGCATGAGGGCCTTAAAACATTGTTCCCATTGTTCCCATTGCAAAGGAGCGGGTCTCCTGTCGTTGTAATGCCCATTCTAAAAGAATGGGCAAAAATATTTACCACTGGGGGTATACATGAAATAACGGCCTAACTTTTGTAACTGTCATCATGGTGGCGCATGAGGAGAAGGAGGAGCAGTCCAGCGATTAGCCAAAGTCCAGAAGTGTGTACCCATGGGTGAGTGGAGGTACCTCTTAGGTATTCCCGTTACAAAATTTTAATTCCGCTCTCATTTGCTGGTGGTGTGGTGAAGTCTGGCCCAATCCAACCCTTGTTCATCTTGATCAGAGTCAGTCTGTCAGCATTTTCAGTTGACAGGCGGGTGCGTTTATCAGTAATGATTCCACCTGCTGCACTAAAAACCCGCTCTGACAAAACGCTAGCGGCAGGGCAGGCCAGGACTTCCAAGGAGTAGAGAGCCAATTCATGCCACGTGTCCAGCTTGGATACCAAATAATTGTAAGGCACAGAGGAATGTCGGAGTACAATTGTTTGATCTGCAAGGTACTCCTTCAGCATCTGGGCAAACTTACCATTTCTTGTGGCACTACCCCGCACCTCAGGGGCTGTGGTACGTGAGGGGCTGAGAAAACTGTCCCACATCTTAAAGACTGCTCCCCTACCTCTGGTGGATTGGACTTGTGCCCCTCTCGGCCGTATGCCTTGGTTGTCCACCGATTCCTGACCTATGCCGCTAGCGTTTTGTAAGGGGAATGCTTTGCCTACTTCCGCGACTATGGCCTTCTGGAACTGCTGCATTTTGGCTGACCTCTCCGCCTCAGTAATAAGAGACATAAAGTTCTCCTTGTAGCGTGGGTCTAAGAGTGTTGCCAACCAGTACTGATTGTCGGCCAAGATGTTCTTAACGAGAGGGTCACGAGCCAGGCAGCTTACCATAAAGTCAGCCATGTGCGCCAGACTCTTAACAGCCATCACTTCAGTGTCCTGACCAACACGATGACTGAACATGCTGTCCTCCTCCTCCTCCTCCTCCTCATGTCCCCTGTCCTCTGGCCAGCCACGCTGAACCGAGGGTATGAATGGTGTGCATGTCATTTCCTCAATTTGGCCGGAGAGTTGCTCCATGTCTTCATCCTCCTCCTCCTCCTCATCATCATAGTCCTCCACTGCACGTTGTGATGAGATGAGGCTGGGCTGTGTGTTATCACCCACACCCACTACTGTTTCTTGCTCCAACTCATCACGCTCCGCCTGCAATGCATCATGTTTGTTTTTGAGCAGAGACCATTTTAGAAGGCAGAGAAGCGGTATGGTGACGCTAATAATGGCGTCATCACCGCTCACCATCTTGGTGGAGTCCTCAAAGTTTTGGAGGATGGTACATAGGTCGGACATCCATCTCCACTCCTCAAGTGTTATGTGTGGAGTTTGACCCATTTCCCGACAACTTAGGTGATGCAGGTACTCAACAACTGCCCTCTTCTGCTCACAAATCCTGACTAACATGTTGAATTCCAACACGTGGGGATATCACACACCAGTCTGTGAGCCGGAAGCTGCAAACGCCGCTGAAAGCCGGCAAGGCCGGCTGAAGCAGTAGGTGACTTTCGAAAATGTGCAGACAGGCGGCGAACTTTTACGAGCAGATCAGACAGCTCTGGGTATGATTTTAGAAACTGCCGAACCACGAGGTTGAGCACATGGGCCACGCATGGAACATGTGTCAGCTGGCCTCGCCTCAAAGCCGCCACCAGGTTCTGGCCATTGTCGCACACGACCTTTCCTGGCTTTAGGTTCAGAGGTGTGAGCCAGTGATCTGCCTGCTGTTTCAGAGCTGTCCACACCTCTACTGCATTGTGGGGTTTGTCACCTATGCATATTTGCTTCAGCACAGCCTGTTGCCGCTTCGCCGAGGCAGTGCTGCAGTGCTTCCAGCTTGGGACTGGTGCGGAGGGTAAAGTGGATGTGGATGCGCAGGAGGAGGAAGCTGAGGATCATGACATTCCGGAGCTGTAGAGTGTGGGTGAAACCCGGACTGAGGTAGGACCTGCAATCCTTGGTGTGGGAAGGACGTGTTCTGTCCCTCGCTGAGACTGGGTCCCAGCTTCTACAATATTAACCCAGCGTGCTGTCACCGAGATGTAACGGCCTTGCCCACAAGCACTTGGTCACGTGTCTGTGGTTAGGTGGACTTTGGCTGAAACAGCGTTGTTCAGGGCACGTATGATGTTTTGTGACACGTGGTTATGTAATGCGGGGACGGCACACCGGGAGAAATAGTGGCGGCTGGGGACCGAGTAACGTGGGACAGCTGCCGCTATCAGGTCACGGATTGCTTCCGTCTCCACCAGCCTAAAAGGCAGCATTTCCAGTGCAAGCAGTCGCGAAATGTTAGCATTTAGAACTGTGGCATGTGGGGCGTTGGCAGCGTATTTGCGCCTGCGTGCAAAAGTTTTGTGCACGGATAACTGAACGCTGAGCTGGGACAAGGATGTGCTTGATGATGGTGTTATTTGTGCGTGGGCAACTACAGGTGCTGAGCAGGAGGCTTGTTCGCATGCAGCATCGACAGGGGATTGGCTCGCACGCACACCACTCGAAGACGTAGCAGTGACATCAGCAAGCACTGCTCCTCGACTCTGTTGTACATCCCACAAAGTCGGGTGCTTGGCTGACATGTGCCTGATCATGCTGGTGGTGGTCAGGCTGCTAGTTTTGGTACCCCTGCTGATGCTGGCATGGCAGGTGTTGCAAATGGCCTTTTTAGAATTATCTGGAGCCAACTTAAAAAACTGCCAGACTCGGGAAGACCTAACATTTGTACAGGCACCTTCTGTCGTGTTGTTGTTCCGAGGAACGGTTGCCTGACTTCTGCCTGGGGCCACCACCCTGCTTCTTACTGCCTGTTGTGATGCTACGCCTCCCTCCCCCTGTGCACTGCTGTCCTCGCTCTGCATCTCCTCCTGCCAGGTTGGGTCAGTTACTGGATCATCCACCACGTCGTCTTCCTCTTCCGCACCCTGCTCCTCCTCCTGACTTCCTGGCAATCGTGTCTCATCATTGTCCACCCCTTGTTGAGACACGTTCCCACCGTTGCCTTCGTGAGACCGTGGCTGCTCAAATTTTGGGCATCGGTACATACGCTCTCCTCATGACCCCCTTCAACAGGAGCTGGAGAGAGGCCAGAATGTGCAAATGGATACGTGAACAGCTCTTCAGAGTGTCCAAGTGTGGGATCAGTAATGTCCGTGAACGTGTACTCGTCCTGGTGGTAGGAAGGAGGATCAGGTTGTGGAATGTGCGGTGCAGTATCATGGCTACTGACACTTGACCGTGTGGAAGACTGGGTGTTTGTGGTGGTGCCAATCTGACTGAAAGCATTATCCGCTATCCAACTAACAACCTGTTGACACTGGTCTGGGTTGAAGGGCGGTGTACTGCCAGAGTCCCCAAGAATTTGGGACAGGACGTGCGAGCGAGTAGATGTGGCCCTTTGTTGTGGCGAAATTAGAGCTTGCACACGACCTCGGCCTCTGCCTGCACCACCATCACGTCCACTTCCTTGTCCCTTGCCAACGGCCTTGCGCATTTTCAATGCTGTGCTGACGGTACACAGCTAAATGAAGGCGTCCCAACAGACGGGTTTTACCTGGACAATCAGATTATAGCTATCGCTACCAGCTTTTTAAGAGCGACAATTAGAGATTAAGCAAATAAGTCTGTGGAGCCTCGGTTATCCAGCTCTTTTACAAGCTTAGAGATATGACAAGGGAATACCAAGACTAGGTATCCATCCACAGAGAGCTGTTTCAGGGTGTTGCCCCTCATCAGTGTGGAGTAGGATTCTGGCTAGGTGGAAGCAAGGCCTAGTAGACCAACATCACAAAGTATTCACTGATCTCAGGGAGACCAGTCCAAGAAAACACTGCGGGCAGCTGGCTAAAGCGCTCAACACAGTGAATTCCTAGGCGCATAGCCTCCTGGGAATTATGAATATGCAAATAAGTCTGTGGAGCCTCGGTTAGGAGTCTCAAACACAGGACTAGCCAGATATCCTTCCAGGGAAGGACCCAGTCCTGTGTTTGAGACTCCTAACCGAGGCTCCACAGACTTATTTGCATATTCATAATTCCCAGGAGGCTATGCGCCTAGGAATTCACTGTGTTGAGCGCTTTAGCCAGCTGCCCGCAGTGTTTCTTGGACTGGTCTCCCTGAGATCAGTGAATACTTTGTAATTAGAGATTAAGTCAGACACAGACGGAGACGTGTATTCACTCTACTTGTGCGTTATATCCTAGTTTGTGCAAAACACACAAAAGTGCACCCGTACGCTGCCAACAATGGGCACACACTTGCGGTTTGTAAATGCACGCACTAAGAACCTAACAGCTTTCTAGGAGCGAGAATTAGGCTGGGGTCACAGTTGGCATGCGTTTTTGTAGTGCCTTTTAAAAATGCATGCGTTTTTACATGCGTTTTTCATGTCATCATGAGTTTTTTAAGGTGTGTGATGGCTCCCTGCGTTTTTGGCTGCGTTTTGAAATCCGCACCCAAAAATAGTGCATGTACTATTTTTTGGTGCGTTTTGAAAAACGCATGCGTTTTTGTAGAAAACGCATGCGTTTTTATAACATGGGTTCCTATGGAAAACGCATGCAAAAACGCATGTACAATTAGTACCTTTTAGTGCCATTCAAAAACGCATGCGTTTTCCATAGGAGCCCATGTTAAAAAAACGCATTCGTTTTCTAAAATGCTTGCGTTTTTTTAACATGGGCTCCTATGGAAAACACATGCGTTTTTGAATGGTACTAATTGTACATGCGTTTTTGCATGCGTTTCCCATAAGGCCCCATATTAAAAAACGCATGCGTTTTTGGAAATGCACCAAAAACGCATGGTACTGTCACACATGCTTTTTTGCTATTAGGGCATGCGTTTTTTAACATGGGAGCCTATGGGTGCGTTTTTTACATGCATTTTTGAAAACGCAGGTCTCCAAAAACACTTGTAAAAAATGCAACTGTTACCCTAGCCTTAGTAAGAAGTCTGACACTATCACGTGCTGCTGACGTGTATTATTCACTGTACTCGTGCGTTATATCCTAGTTTGTGCAAAACACACAAAAGTGCACCCGTACGCTGCCACCAAACGGGCACACACTTGCGGTTTGTAAATGCACGCACTAAGAACCTAACAGCTTTTTAGGAGCGAGAATTAGTGGGAAGTCTGACACTATCACATGCTGCTGACGTGTATTATTCACTGTACTTGTGCGTTATATCCTAGTTTGTGCAAAACACACACAAGTGCACCCGTACGCTGCCACCAACGGGCACACACTTGCGGTTTGTAAATGCACGCACTAAGAACCCAACAGCATTTTAGGAGTGAAAATTAGTGAGCAGTCTGACACTATCACGTGCTGCTGACGTGTATTATTCACTGTACTTGTGCGTTATATCCTAGTTTGTGCAAAACACACACAAGTGCACCCGTACGCTGCCACCAACGGGCACACACTTGCGGTTTGTAAATGCACGCACTAAGAACATAACAGCATTTTAGGAGTGAAAATTAGTGAGAAGTCTGACACTATCACGTGCTGCTGACGTGTATTATTCACTGTACTTGTGCGTTATATCCTAGTTTGCGCAAAACACACAAAAGTGAACCCGTACGCTGCCACCGACGGGCACACACTTGCGGTTTGTAAATGCACGCACTAAGAACTGAACAGCTTTTTAGGAGCGAGAATTAGTGAGCAGTCTGACACTATCACGTGCTGCTGACGTGTATTATTCACTGTACTTGTGTGTTATATCCTAGTTTGTGCAAAACACACATAAGTGCACCCGTACGATGCCACCGACGGGCACACACTTGCGGTTTTTAACTCGTCCTGGTGGTAGGGAGGATCAGGTTGTGGAATGTGCGGTGCAGTATCACGGCTACTGACTCTTGACCGTGTGGAAGACAGGGTGTTTGTGGTGGTGCCAATCTGACTGGAAGCATTATCCGCTATCCAACTAACAACCTGTTGACACTGCTCTGGGTTGAAGAGCGGTGTACTGCTGCGGTCCCCAAGAATTTGGGACAGGACGTGCGAGCGAGTAGATGTGGCCCTTTGTTGTGGCGAAATTAGAGCTTGCACACGACCTCAGCCTCTGCCTGCACCACCATCACGTCCACTTCCTTGTCCCTTGCCAACGCCCTTGCGCATTTTCAATGCTGTGCTGACGGTACACAGCTAAATGAAGGCGTCCCAACAGACGGGTTTTACCTGGACAATCAGATTATAGCTATTGCTACCAGCTTTTTAAGAGCGACAATTAGAGATTAAGTCAGACACAGACGGAGACGTGTATTCACTCTACTTGTGCGTTATATCCTAGTTTGTGCAAAACACACAAAAGTGCACCGGTACGCTGCCACCAATGGGCACACACTTGCGGTTTGTAAATTCACGCACTAAGAACCTAACAGCTTTTTAGGAGTGAGAATAAAGGTACCTTTACACGCCGCTACAACAGGGTGGAAACAACCGGGTGCTTCACGTGCACAAGCACGTAGCAACGGTTACAAACGGTACCTGATACCGCCTTTACACGCCGCTACAAGGTGCTCTACAGAAGGTTTAATCTACCTCTGGATGCACCGCAGGGTGCCTCAAGTTACCTTCTGTAGAGCACCTTACCTCATTTACATGCCGTAACAGAAGGTAATATGGGAGGACCTGGTGCAGCAGGGACAATACATAGGCGTGCCAGAATTGTGGATTACGAGACGTTCGTACGATGATAGGACAAAGCAATAGCATCATGATTGGCCAGCCAGCGTAGGAGGCTGACTAATACATGACGCTCGAGCAATTGCGTCGTGTGACTGGTCAGCTCATGAAATATGCCGCCCTATGCAGCGACAACCAATCGCAACGGAGGAGCTTCCTCCAATGATTGCTGAAGGGGGGTGGTTTCCCGGAGGCTGTGTCTCGCCCCAGGGATTTATCTAGGTGGCGAAAAAACCTTACCCTACCGTATTTAGACGCCGCTACCATCGGGTTGAAATCAACCAGTTTTAGAGCACTGCTCTGAAACAGGTGCCGCAAGTGACGGGTGGTAACAACCTACTTTACACGCCGCTACCTAGGGTTGATTTGGCGGTGCAAGATACATTTGTCTCATAAACCCGGTTGTTTCCACCCTGTTGTAGCGGCGTGTAAAGGTACCTTTAGTGAGACGTCTGACACTATCACGTGCTGCTGACGTGTATTATTCACTGTACTTGTGCGTTATATCCTAGTTTGTGCAAAACACACAAAAGTGCACCCGTACGCTGCCACCAACGGGCACACACTTGCGGTTTTTAAATGTACGCACTAAGAACCTAACAGCTTTGTAGGAGCGAGAATTAGTGAGCTGTCTGACACTATCAGGACTGTTTTAGACTGTACACCTGCCCCAGATATGATGAAGGCTGGTATACTGTCACTAGGAATTGCTATATACCCTGCCTGTCTGGCTACAGCTACAATAGTCCTGAGAAGGACTGTTGTGGTCACTAGAAAGCCTGTACTCCGACCTGGCTACCCTGCCTGCCTTCCTATATCCACCTAGATTAGTCCTGAGAAGGACTGTTGTGGTCACCAGTTTGCAGCCCTGCAAAACTCTCCCTGATTTAGCAGACACTCTCCCTGCACTGACTGTCTGGATCGCTGTGTGCAGAGCACAGCGCGGCCGGGTCTTATAAAGGCTTGGTCACGCTGTGCGGCCGGCCAATCACTGCAATTCCACAACTAACAGGGCTGTGGCATTGCAGTGGTCTGCCAGCCAATCCCTGCATGTGGGCTGGCTCTCTAAAGAGCGCCAACATGCAGGGATGAGGACCACGAGCACAGCACGAGTATCGCGGGATTACTCGGTACTCGCCGAGTAGCCCGAGTACAGTGATACTCGTGCGAGTACCGAGTAGTTACAAGCATACTCGCTCATCACTACTATTTACTCTACATTCATCAATCCCCATGATCTGAAGGAACACCCTTTGAGAGGAGTCATCAACTGCAATAGTTCCAAAGTCATACACGTCATCATCTGCCCCTGTGATCGGGTCTACACAGGAGAAACTACCCAAGAATTACGTAAGGAGATTCAGAGGCACTTCTCAATCATCAACCTGGCATCGAACGAACGTGTGAAAGGTAACAAACTTACCACCATCGCTTCTCACTTTTTGAACTTCCACCGCGGTTGCCCCCGGCGTCTGAGGGTGGTGGGTTTGGACTCAGTGAAACTACCATCAGGTGAGGAGATATTACTAAACAACTCCTACGTATGGAATCACAAGGGGTCTACCAATTGAACTCTTTACCTCCCGCAGGCCTGAATAAAGAGTTCCTTTTCACCGGCTTCCTCAGATGATCGGATGTTCCAACTTCACCCAGCCCCCCTGCATCCCCATCCGGGGATTTTTTGACTGGTATCCTCTCCGCTTCCTCACACGGACCCTAATTATGGATTTTTTTAGCCTATTGCTGTTAATAGTCCACTGAATTCTTCCATCTGAGCCAACGTATAAATATAGTGGAAACCTCCCACTACTGTGCCCTCTTTATCTGAACTCTTCATGGTTGTTACATGGACCGGCCATTCGGTTCAGCCCTGTTCCTTAAATTTGACATTACATGCATTTAACACATCGTATTACCTTTCCACGGGTTGTCACCCATTGTCATCCCTGTTTAATATAATGGCTGTGAACCTTGGAATTTATGGTAGAGCAACAAGCTCTTTCCTGAGCTCTATATCATCCATTAACCCAACTTGTTCTTGTGTGATATTCCCTCTACAAATTTGACAGTACATGAATCCATCTCATTGTTACACCCTTCCACTGGTTGTCACCCTCGTTTGATACAATGGTTGTGAGCCTTGGAATTCACGGTGGTGCAACAAGCTCTTCCCTGATTTCCATATTATCCATTAACCAGACTCGTACTTGTGTGATATTCCCTTTTTGAGGGCGGCTGGCCCCTTGATTTGGTAACATTCTTATAGCATATCTGAAATACAACTTCCTGTTGGTTCCTCATATAGGTGGTAGCCCCATTATAAATCACCTTCCTCACATATGCTACACAGACTTGGGACAGGTTGCACAAGCCCTTGAATGAGTAGTTACATCATACAGCTTTATATTGACCATCCCCACCCGGTTTTTACTTAGATGGAGGGTGGAAATCATTTTATACCACTAACTTCAATCTTTGTTGATACGTTGCATATTATTGGTGGTGATCAACTTTCTATCTGGGGTGCAACCTCCATATGTACAGCTGCACTCAATGCCGCAGCATAACTATTGGTTCCATGACCATTGTATCATTTTGACCAGCATGCCATACCACTTTACCAGTGTCATACCGTACTCATTGGGATATGCACTTATGATTTCTTCCTTTCTTTAATTACAGATATTGATATGTGCCAGGATTGGCTTTCAGGTTTGTGACAGACTTGTGTACAAGTTGTGGTACAGTGGTTGACTGCCCCACAGGTATTGGTGCTGAGACTTGTGGTTGCACAGCTCTAGGAAGGCATTAGATGTGTTGGGGCTGCAGATTGAAAGCCAGGGGAGTGGCTGTCTAAGACCGGCTTCACACCACATTTTAATCCGATCCGGGGCTGTCCGCTGTGGACCAGCACACAGAACCGGAGGGCTAATATGCCCTCCGATCCGGTGTGCAGCCGGACGCAGCTGCCCTGCTGATGATTCGGGACCGCGGCTCGCAATCTGGCCCTTACATTACTGCTCCAGTCTGCTGTCTTGGACCCGGGCTGGCCGTGGTGACATTGGCCGCTGATTCCGGATGGCTCCAGGCTGGTGTTGTTCACTGGTTTCAGGTCTGCTCTTTTCTCTGTCTTCTATTTCCTGTTGTTGTCTTGTGTGCTCTCCTTTTGCGTGTAAAGAGGCCGTCACACACATGAATGTCGCCAGCGATCTCATCGCTGGCGACATTGAAGGCTGATCGCTGGTGAGCTGTCACACAGGCAGACTCACCAGCGATCTGTACCAGCGAGATCGCTGTTAACCATGTAAACGAGAGGGTAACTAAGCGCTCAGTTACCCGCTGTTTCCCTTGGATACTAGCTCCCAGCGCTTGCTGAGAGGCACTGGGATCTGGCTTCTCACTCGTCTCCCGGTGTCACACGCAGTGATGCTGCATGTCCACCCGGCGACCATCGCCAGGTTTTAGAGCAGGTTCTAAAACCTGGCGCCAATCAACCAGCAATTTATCGCTGGTTGATACGCCCTGTCACACACATCAATATCGCTGCAACATCATGTACAGCAGCGATATTGCACGCTATATTGACGCGTGTGATGTCCCCATTAGTCTCCACCCCCTCACCAGGTTCTTCTCTCACTAACTTTCCACCCACCTCCTAGCTCCCCCTCTATCCTTTGCCTGATATGGAGTACTAGGTCTAGGGATTGGGGGATGTATTGGGTGTAGGTGTGGGGTGGCCAACTTGCCAGTTCCAGTTGCCGTGCCTTTCTGTGGCCACCGGTCTGCAGGGGCACCACACTTACCCAGAGCAAAGCTTGGCACGTCCGCATGCTAAGTTCGGGAGGATATCATACAAACTGAAAACATTTTTGTATGCACTAAACTATCAACATATTTACATGACAAGTATACTTTTCTTCCCTCCGGGAGGCGCAGGTCTTGAACGTTACTTTAACAATAACATCCATACGACTATAAAAATAGAAAAATTGTAAAACTGTTTACAATCCGACTCATACAGTCCATAAAGTTCCAATCTTTGATCTTCCGCAGCAATGTGGGTAAATGTTCAAGTCCTTACACACAAATAACAAGGGGAACACACTACCAGGATAAATCTAAGGGGAAAAGTATGGGAAAGTTTTATTTACTTTTGCCTAACCGGCTACTCAAGGTTTCCATATGAGTCGACCGGACCTGGCTCGGGATCCAGGGGGTCTTCCCAGGCTGGCATGGTGTCTGCCGAACTGGGACTGAGAGGGTAAGACTGAGAGGGTAAGACCACAGGGTTCAGTGGACTTTCTTCCTGCAGTGGAGTGGTTGCCGTACCTGTCCTAGGCTCGAGCTCTACCTCGTCTTCCTCAGATAAGAGCGCTGGATCCAATTCTGGCATCTGATGTACTAGCATGGGACCAGAACTGAGGGGGATATGCAAGTCTATGGGGACGAGGGTACCTGCTCCGGTACGATCCTCCATCTCATCCCCGTCGATCCGCATGCGGGCTCACTCCTACTGGCAGCTCAGCTCCTCTACTACCTGCTGCTGGCCAGTCTCTGGGGAACCAGGGGGGTCACTTCACTCACAGCATTCTGCCATTGCCGGGCCTTTTTGCAGTCTCTAGTTGCCACCATGCACCTCACTTGTGGTGCAATCGTCCTTTTCCTCCTCCCTTCGTGGGCGTTGCCGTTCGCCTTCGTTGTACCTTCGTAGGGATTGGGGGATGTGTTGGGTGTTGGTGTGGGGTGGCCAATTTACCAGTCCCAAGTGTAGAGCCTTGCTGTGGCCACCGGTCTGCAGGGGTGTCTCAAAACACTAAAGACCCAGTTACACACACATATAATTATGTAGAGATTGTTCACAGACCTCTGGTTGCAGTGAAATCATGGACACATTGTTCCAGTTTGTGGCCGTGTACAAATGAAACAATGTGTCCATGATTTCACTGCAACCATAGATCTGCAACAATCTCTGTAAATTATCTGATGCGCCCCCAGGCTATGGGGTACTTGGGAGCTGGGCCGGTGCTGTCTCACTGGGGTATCACGGTAGTCGTGACCTGGTCCCGTGGCCTAGGATCAGTCCAAAAAGGGGTATTTACAAGGGATTTGTCGTGACGCCACCCGGGGTATGTGGTTAATAGAACCACCGCTGCCTAGTCGCTGCTGGGGACGGTGACTTAGGGGCAGCTGAGATGGCAAGCCCTCTCCAGGTAGGGCTGGAGGTCCCCAGGGCAGGAGTAATAGTCTATGATGGGGCTTTGCAGGGGATTATAGTTCACACAGTCACTTACTTCAAAGCTGCAGCTTCTACAGCCAGTGTGCAGAGATGACAGTCTGTGGCTCCTCAAGTAGGATTCTGTTATAGAGTACAGGGCAATAGACGTAATTAATACACACAGACTCCTGATAGCCGTTTCTCAGTCTGTCTACTGGAGTTAAAGCAGATGTTATAAGCTTTCTCTGGAGCCTGGAGAGCAGTTCAGGGTATTTCTCATCCGGTCAGGTCGTGTTGGCTTCCTCACTGCGCTTGTGTGGTGGCCCCTGCAGCTGCTTAAGCTAGGCTGCCAGCCTTGTCTCTGTCTGCGTCTACCACTATGGCAGGCAACTCAAGTCCTTCACTTCTCTACTCCACTCCGGGAAGTCAGTGTTTCTGGATTCTATATTTTGCTGTGCCCCTGATACCGTGTAGCTAGAGAATCTGGAGTCCCCCACTCTCCGGTGTTGACTGTCGATGTGTGTGAACCTGCACAGTCTCAGACTCCGGTGTCCATTCTGGCGTTGTTCCTCTCAGGGAAGGGAAGTACAGAGTGGTACACCCCCCGGTAGGTTTCTGTCTCTTCTCTTTCCTCAGACCCTAGCCTTAGGCCTGGTGTTCAGCAGTGGACCTTGGGATGGGCCTCGCACAGCCTTTTTAAACCCAGGTCTGGTTCTCAGTTTGCACAGAACCTGTCCTCTTCACAGTCCTCACAGGAACTGAACTGAACTTGTTGCTCCTCAGACCAGAATATAAAGGGGAGCTTACCCTGAAGCTGGGCTTGGTCTCCCCCTTCTGTTTGGGAGGTGTTGGCGTTGTTTGCATATTGCCTGAGTGGAACACCCTTTACTGCTCTCTGGTGACACCTAACAATTGTGACGCTGTGGCACTATGACCCTGGGTGCCACATTCCCCTTTAGTTAAGAACAGTACTCTGGGACTGTGGCAATTTTTCAACAACATAACATGATAATAACATTTTTAAGTGTACAGAGTCTTAAAAGTAAAAATTACAAAAACCAATAAATTCAAGAGTTCAAAAAGAGTTCAAAAGCAGTCTCTCCAGAGATTAGTCTATTTCCCTCCTGGGCTTGTAAATATTTATTTATTACTTTTCAGCAAAGGTATTATTTCTAAAATGTAACTTTTATTGATTTCTTTAAAACCAAGGGAATGATTAGTCTCAACCTGTACATTCGAACATTTGATACATACAGAAAGTGGAAAGGGGGAAAATGACGCTATTCTTTCCCTGGCTTGCCCTGCCTGACAACAGAGTTTTCAACACGTAAAAACCCTTATGATGGTGTCCCCGTACTATGACGGCTCACCCTGCTGACCCTTATTTAGCAACTGGAAGGGGGTCATACATGCATCATCCTCTAGATTCCCCCGTGTTCCAATATACTCAATGAATCTAGAAAAATGGGGTTGATCCTTGAGAGTCCGGGTCATTTCATTCAGTGAGAAATTTAGATATTTATTTATAGGAAGTCTGTACCAAAACCAGTCCAGTGGTATGTAATGGTCCATTTTTAAAAGTAAAAAAAGGTAAAAGTTCAAGAATTTGCAAAAGTTCTTACAGGAAGGTCTCTGCAGGTACTGGGCTTACTGTTTCAAGTTTCTTAACGTTGCATATATATAGACATTACACATAAACAGCTTCCCTACGGGTGTCTTACTCCTGGCCGTAAGTGTTGCAGACCTCCTGGCCCTCGGGTCACCGCATAATGTGGCTAAGGGCTCACTCTCCGTAATTGGCACCTTACGCCACTCTCTCTTCACCCTTTCTGTACACTATGTTTACTGGTTCTATTCACACTTCTCTACACTAAAACATATGTACATTGTATATTCAAATTTCACTATTTAGTCTTTGTAGCGAGCTGGTAACTGAACCTGGGTACTACGTAGTGACCGTCATACTACAGGTGTACCTGGTGTACTAAGCAAGATACTGTGAGTAGAAGTGTACCTTACTGGTTTTTCTAGTTTTGATAGGGATGGGGATCTGCTAGTAGGTTCAGATGGTAGTGCAGGCATTGGTTCAGGTTTCACTACCTGATGAAATGCGAGCATTGGTACTAACACTGCTCCATGATAGTTCGTCCAGGTTTCTGGAAAATCTCCTAAGACTGTATGTTACACATCTTCTTCTTTCTTAGGTTCATCTAGTATAATTACAGGATCTTCTGGTGTCTTCAGGGTTTCAGGACACAACTTCAAATGGTCTCTTGATACTGCTGAGGATATCTTGCCTCCATCTTTACTGATTAAACATACTTTATTATTATCAAAGTTTGATGGGAGAACGGTGTATGGTGTTGGTTCCCATTGATCATCCAATTTATGAGTTTGTCTGTTCCTTTTCAAGACTTGTTCACCAGGTTGCAAAAGAGCTGCTGAAGCATGTTGCTTGAAAGTTCTTTCTTGCTTCTCTCTTGCTTGCTGGAGACTTTTTTCTACACATTCTTGGACTTGTAGATACTTATGTTTAGGTAGGGTATCCCCATTGGTTGAATCTGAATCTTCTTCACCTGTTTAACAACTCCCATTTCCAAATCAATTGGTAGCTTACCGGGTCTTGCTCTCATGAGATAAGCTGGGGTGCAATTGGTTGAACTCAGTGGAATATGGTTGTACAAATCTACCAAGTCAGGTAACTTCTCTGGCCATTGATTCCTTTCTGATGCTGGTAAGGTCTTCAATAAGTCAATCACTATGTTGTTTATCTTTTCACATTAGCCATTTGTCTGTGGATGATAAGCTGTTGTCCGAATCTTCTTACATCCATACATGTTACAGAATTCTTGGAATAACAGATTCAAATGCTGGCCCTTGATCCGCTAAGACCTGTTCTGGGTAGCCATGAGGTCTGGAATGCTTTTGCTGCAGCCTTTGCTGTAAGATCTTTCACTGGTACCACCACAAGGAAACGGAAATAGTGTTCCACGATTGTCAAGGCATAGACATAGCCAGATCTGCTTGGTGTTAATTTGACGTGGTTTAGGGCTACTAATTCCAATGGCTGCTTGGTGATTATGGACTTGAGTGGAGCTCTCTGACTCTCTTGATCCGTCCACCCTAGGTTGCATGGGCAACACTTTCTACAATATTCTTCAATTGATTTTCTCATGCCAACCCAGCAGAATCTTTCTCTTAAGAGCACTTCCAACTTCTTCCATCCAAAATGTCCTGCACTGTCATGGTAAGCTTCTAAGACCATTTTGGTGTCTTTCGTGGGAACTATGATCTGCCAGACCAACTCATGAGTCTTGGGATTCACATGTATTCTGCATAACTTTTCTTTATACAGGTACAATCTACCTCTCTCCTTTCAGAGTCAGTGTGCTTCAGCTGGGGCATCTTTATCAGGGTATGCACCTTCATGGGTCAGCAATCTCTTGACTAGTCCCACAGCCAGGTCACTGTCCTGTACATCAGCCCATCCATGATGTGATAAAGGGTTGAGTGTCGCGTGCTGATTCTTCTGGTGCACACTTGTTGCTTTAGGGTGGTGAAAGGCCAGTAGCTCTATTTCTTCCAGCTCCTCCGGTTCCTCTTCCATATCTCCTAAGTGTGGCATTCGGGACAAGGCATCTGCATTCCCATTCTTGCGACCTGCTCTGTATTTCATGTTGAAGTCATAATTAGACAGCCGGGCCATCCATCTTTATTCCAACACAGCTAATTTTGCTGACTCCAGTTGTGTTAACGGATTGTTGTCAGTGCAGCTGCCAGGTAGTGTTTAAAAGGCTCTGTTACAGCCCAAACTACTTCCAGTAGTTCTAACTTGAAGGAACTGTAATTTTCAGGGTTTTTTTCAGTAGGCTGGAGCTTCCTGCTTGCATAGGCAATGACTCTTTCTTTGCCTTCTCGCATCTGAGATAGCACTGCTCCCAGGCCCATGTTGCTGGCATCCGTGTACAGAATGAAGGGTTGATGGTAGTCAGGATATGCCAGGTCTCTTCCCCCATCAATGCTAACTTCAGCTTCCTAAAGGATTCTTCTCTTTCTTCACTCCACTGAAAAGGAGGAAGGCGTCTTAGACTGTCCTACCAGGACGTCTTGTTGAGAAGCTGCTAGCTTGGTGAAACCTTTGATAAATCTTCTGTAGTAGCCTACCAGTCCCAGGAACTGCCTCACCTCTTTCACGCTGGTGTGTCTTGGACAACCCCTTATCACTGTAACTTTCTCGGGATCCGGTGCTACTCCTTCTGAGCTCACTACATGTCCCAGGTACTGCACCTTTGGTTTGAGCAGGTGACACTTAGATGGCTTGATCTTCATGCCGTGCCCAGACAAGGCTTCAAACACTTCAGCTAGATGTTGTAGATGCTCTTCATACATCTTGGAATAGACTATGACATCTTCCAGGGACAGGAGGACAGTTTCGAAGTTCTTGTGACCTAAGCAGCACACCATTAGTCTTTGGAATGTACCGGGTGCATTGCAGAGTCCAAACGGCATACAATTGAACTCACAGAGGCCCATGGGCTTGGTGAACGCTGTTTTCTCACGGTCAGCCTTTGCCACAGGAACTTGCCAATACCTGCTAGTCCAGTGTTTTTCAACTCCAGTCCTCAGGACCCACCAACAGATCTTATTTTCAGGATTTCCTTAGTATTGCACAGATGATAGTTTAATCACCTGCACTGGGGATAATTCAAATCCCTGTGCAATACTAAGGAAATCCTTAGGGTACCTTTACACGCCGCTACTGGCAGGTGGATACAACCAGCTACATGCTACAAATGTAGCTTGCATCGGCAATGTACCCCATAGTAGCGGCGTGTGAAGACGGTAGGAGGCACCCGGCAGTAGATGCATCTGTTTCCGAGCACTGCCCTGAAACAGGTGGCTACACAGGCGATTGTAGCGAGCTGTATCGGCGTGTAAAGAAGGAACAGAAGGGTTGTTTCTACACCATGCTATGTACCTGGTATGTAGCTGGGGCGTGACACAGGCTCCGGGTTACCGCGCCCCATCAGCGATCATTGGAGGAAGCTCCTGCATGACGATTGGTAGTCGCTGCATAGGGAGGCATATTTAAGGAGCTGACCAGTCACACTACACAATTGCTCGAGCGTCATGTATTAAACAGCCTCCTGCGATGCCTGCCCAATCATGATGTTCTGGCTTTGTCCTATCAGCGTACGGACGTCTCGTAATCCACAATTGTGGCACGCCTATGTGTTGTCCCTGCTGCTCCAGGTCCGCCCATATTAGCTTGTTGTAGCGGTGTGTAAATGAGGTAAGGTGAGCTACAGAAGGTAACTTGAGACACCCGGCGGTGTATCTAGAGATAGATGTAACCTACTGTAGCGCACCTTGTTGCGGCGTGTAAAGGTGGTGCGGGTACCGTTTGCAACCGTTTGTGCGTGCTCGTGCACTTGAAGTAGCTGGTTGTAGCCACCCGCCAGTAGCGGCGTGTAAAGGTACCCTAAGGGTACCTTTACACGCGGTTACATTTCTAGGGTGGCTACAGGTAACTTACTGGTTGCAGTGAAATCATGGAGAGATTATTCCATTTGTACACAGCAACAAGATAGAACCTTGTCTCCATGATTTCACTGCAACCAGTAAGTTACCTGTAGCCACCCTAGAAATGTAGCCGCGTGTAAAGGTACCCTAAAGGTACCTTTACACGCCGCCACTGCAGGATGGATACAACCCGCTACAGGCTACAAATGTAGCTTGTCGCGCCAATATCGCCCGTAGTAGCGGCGTCTGAAGACGGGACGACACAGCCGGCTACAGATACATCTGTATCCGTGCACTGCCCATAAACAGATGGCAACAAAGCCGATTGTAGCGAGCTGTATCGGCGTGTAAAGAACCCACAGAAGGGAACTGTGGACACCTGGCGATGTAGCTGCAATGTAGCTAAGGCGTCACCCAGGCTCCGTGTTACCGCGCCCCATCTGCGATCATTGGTGGAAGATGGTGCGGTCCGATTGGCCCTTGCCTCACAGCCCTCCATCTTGGATGAGCTGTCCGTCAGCACTACAGATACGCGCCGTATGCACGATCATATATTAGTACAATTACGCGGCCACAAACTTGTGCAAGGCAAAATGAGAAATGGCCCATGATCCTAATACAGTGTGCGCATTCTGTAAACAGATAATGAATAATGCTGGACACAGCGGTCAAGTTTGTGTTACGGACCGGCCTGCGTTATGGAACTGCAGATGCCGCATAAGTGTCCCTCGAGTGTCTGCGCGCAACTCTCACACTGATGCACGTATACACACACCGCATTGAAATCGAGTAGTCTGTACACAACGCACAGGCTTGCTGTACGCATCGCTCTGTGGGTGTTGTACAGTAGGTGCCGCAGAAGTGGTTCGCCCGTGTCACTGCGCGTAGGACTACTTCAAAGGGTGCGTGACCCCGAACGTGACCGTAATGTCGTCATCACGATAGTTTCATTTTCACTCTGCCTGCAAGGTGCCAGCCCCTCCTCTGCACACACCATTGCAGTCATGGCGGCCGTTCAACGCGCTGCTACGTGGGGGATGGCTGAACTACTGGTCCTCATAGACCACTGTGACCGCTACTTTTATACACACGGGGGTATGTGACTGGCCACCGCTGCAGCGTGACGCTTTACCATCGATTTAGATGCATTCGCCATGCTCCGACAGGTCACAACCGCTTATTCCGTGCTTCACTACGATCACTAGTACGGCACGTCTCGGCCATCCGCCCTTTCCGTCGTGCCCAATCACAACTCGGTACTGTTGGCCAATGGTTGTGGTTTGGGCGCGGCGTACAGGTCTGTGGCACGCCTATTTGTTTTACGTCCTGCCTTTGTTCCTCCCAGATCACTCTGTGGTGGCGGCGTGTAAAGCTGGTACGCTGAGCTACAGATGGCTACTTGAGACACCCGGCGATGTAGCTAGCTGTAAATGTAGCGTAGCGTAGCGCACCTTGTGGCAGCGTGTAAAGAGGGTGCGTTTCCCGTTGGTAACCGTTTGGGCGTGCTCGTGCACGTGAAGTAGCGGTTGGTATCCATCCTGCAGTGGCGGCGTGTAAAGGTACCATAAGGGTACCTTTACACGCCGCTACTGGATGGTGGAAACAACCGGGTACATGAGAGAAATGTATCTTGCACCGCCAAATCAACCCGAAGTAGCGGCGTGTAAAGTAGGTTGCATCCACCCGTCACCTCATGAACCTGTTTCCGAGCAGTGCTCATAAACAGGTTGATTTCAAGGGGACGGTTACGGGCTGTCACGGGCTGTCACGGCGTGTAAAGAAGGAACAGGAGGGTTGTTGCCACACCATGCGATGTACCTGGGGCGTGAACAAAGGCTCCGGGTTACCGCGCCCCATCAGCGATCATTGGTGGAAGATGCTGCGTTACGATTGGCTCTTCCATCACACTCCGCCATCTCACAAGCGCTTATTCCGTGCCACAGTCCGAACACTCCTACGTCACGTGTCCGCCATCCGCCCTTCGCGTCGTGCCCAATCAAAACACTCTTGTGTTGGCCAATGGTTGTCGTTTGTGCGCGGCGTGAAGGACTGTGGCACGCCTATGTGTTGTCCCTGCTGCCTTTGTTCCGCCCATATTACCTGGTTATAGCGGGGTGTAAAGGAGGTGAGGTTAGTTACAGAAGGTTACTTGTGGCACCCGGCGGTGTATCCTGAGATAGATGTAACCTACCGTAGCGCACTTAGTTGCGGCGTGTAAAGATGGTGCGTTTACCGTTTTCAACCGTTTGGGCGTGCTCGTGCACGTGATGTACCCGGTTGTTTCCACCATCCAGTAGCGGCGTGTAAAGGTACCCTAATAAAGACCCAGTTACATACACAGATAATTGTGCAGAGATTGTTCGCAGATCTCTGGTTGCAGTGAAATCATGGAGACATTGTTCCATTTGTACACAGCCACAGAATGGAACAATGTGTCCATGATTTCAATGCAACCATAGATCTGCAAACAATCTCTGCACAATTATCTGTGTGTGTAACTGGGCCTTAAGAGAAGCCTGAGAGCAAACATTGTTGAAGCAGTGAAGAATTGTCATCTTCCATATGGAGAATTGAAATGTCTACAAAAAGGATTTATAATAATGGTGCGAATTGCTGAAGAGGAAATGGAGCAAAGATTTGTTTATACACGGTAATGACATGAAATTGTGTACTGTGATTAGCTAAGTGGTTAAAATGGAAGGATGCATAGCTAAAAGGGAAGGATACAGAATAAGATATGTGCACCTGTCATGAGACATCTTTCTAAAGGGCACCTGCAAGGATTTAGCTGAGGGTGCCAGAATAAGTGTTTATTCCCACATCAGCACTCTGGTTAGTTGTAAGGTCCCTCACTGCAGAAGCCATCTCCATGAGGCAGAGAGGCCAGTCCCATCATGCACAGCTGGTTTCCACAGCAGGTACCTACTACATGCAACACCTTCCACCCCCGGCACAGTAGGGGGAGCTCTACTCACCGACTTTAGGTGAGTTCCCCTATAAATACTGCTGCTGGGGGCGGAGTTTATCAGAGTGTGCAGACGCTAGGAGAGCTGCGAAGACGTTCTGGTGATCGGTGCCGCAGTTAGGCCCGAACCAGAGACCCAGAGTGGCCTTTCTGCTGTCCAGCAAGCCTAGGAGTGAGAACAGAAGGCAAGGAGCAGAGCCAAGGTAGCGAGGAACTAGTGGAAGTTCACCCAAAGACGTACCGGACATCAGGGATCTGCACCTGTAGTCACCCGATCCCCCTGCGTACCCAAGGAAAGGGAGCCAGACACCGTAGTGTAATACCGCAGTGATCAGAGAGGGTAACCCGTGGACCGCGCAGGAGGCGGAAGAGAGGACCCGAGAGGGAAGGAGGCCAGTCAGGCTTCAAGCAGACAGAGCTTCAGGAACTGTAGCGAAAAAGAGGAGGCCTTATACCCACTTGCTGTGGGGACCTACTGTGCACCTCATCACTCGACAGTGCCCTGGACGTCTTTACCTGCTCATACCACCAGTAAAAAGATAAAAGAGACTTTCTACAGTGTGTGTGCGTCATTCCTTTCTGCTCCCGGTGCCCTTATAGACTGCTCCATCACTCCCTACCCCGACCTACAGTTCCACTCCAAGCTGCCCCTTTACACAACGCTGCCCCGGAGGCCCAGCTCCACCTGTAGGGAGCTTTGCCATCTCAGCCGCATTACCATCAACCTCCAGAGGACTGTGGCGGCGCTGGGGACCCATCACCAGGTACTACAGGTGGTGTCACATGACAAACTCTAATCCCCTGTACATACACCCCTTATTGAAGTGTCACCCGGCCAAGGCGCTGCCCCCCGTGACATCCCTGCGAGAACACCCACCGAGCCTGATACCTGAGTACCCCAGGGCCTGGATCTCGACACATGCTCCCACGATGCCTGTCCGTGCTGCAGCTCTGTCCTTCCATGTTCTCCCTGCCTTCTCTCACTTCTGGGTTACGGGGGAGCACCCTTAGGGAGTGCAATCCACAGCTCCTCTTCATTTAAAGGGCCAGTGCACTCTTTTTCCTGCTTACTCCTTTCAGCCAATCACTGAGAGGTTTTCCATATTTAAGACCCTCATTTCCTTAAGAGGTTCCTGGGCAACTTTGTACTGATGTTCAAACGTTGCTATGCTCAGGTCCTTGGATCAGCACTTGCTCGCTAAAGCCGTGCCACTACTCTGCTATTAATGCTGGGTGATTTCCTTTTAGTGCTGGTGTCCCGTCCTGTCATATGGCTGCCTGGAGTCTCGTCATTTTAGCCTCTAACCCTGCGGAGTCAGTCAGTACCCTCTGTACCCCTCTGGATCATCCCTCAGTTGCACAGCCTCATGCCTCCTGTGGATTCCCTTGGCTATCTCAGTTATTTGCTGGGTTGCCCAATCCAGCTCCCTGGACCTCTCACCCCCTCTCACAGACTCTGTTACCCTTGGGTCGCCCGCTGGTCTTGGAGCCATTGCACTCAGAGCCTCCGGGTCAACCCCTGGATAGGGGTTTGCTTGCCGGTGCTCTCTTAGGAAAATATGGTGCCTCGGCCCAGGAAGCACCATATTTTTGTCTTTAAGTAAATTCTTGCATTTATCTAATGTCCTAGTCTAGCTGATTCCTTGGGTTCAGCGTCCACGTAAGTCTCTGTGGTCTAGTGGGTCCACTAGCCATGTTTTTGTCTCCTCAGGCATGACATTAGTATTTTGCATCAGTATTTGTAAGCCAAAACTAAAAATGGGTCCTAAAACAAAGAGGGGAACAACAAATATCTATTATAATTTTACTTTGTAGCTGGTTTGGGCTTACAAATGCAGAGGCAAAATACTGAACTGTCATGTGAATGAGGTCTAAATGTTACCCCCGTCTACCAATAGCTGACTTGACAAGCGTACAGTATTTTTGTTCACAACATCATGGAGGTCCCCAAGCTCATGGTTCTCACCATCTGTCTGGTCTGGTTGGTTCTGATGCCAGCCTAATGCTACCTTTACACGCCGCAACAGGATGGTGGCAACAACCAGGTGCTTCACATGCACGAGCACGCACAAAAGATTGCCAACTGTAAATGCACCACCTTTACACGCCGCAACAAGGTGCGCTACGGTAGGTTACATCTATCTCTGGATACAACGCCGGGTGCCTAAAGTTACCTTCTGTAGCTTACCTTACCTCATTTACACGCCGCTATAACAAGGTAATATGGGAGGACCTGGTGCAGCAGGGACAACACATAGACGTGCCACAATTGTGGATTACGAGAATTCCATACGCTGATAGGACAAAGCAATAGCATCATGATTGGCCAGGCAGCGCAGGAGGCTGACTAATACATGACGCACGAGCAATTGTGTAGTGTGAGTGGTAAGCTCCTTAAATATGCCGCCCTATGCAGCGACTACCAATCGTAACGCAGGAGCTTCCTCCAATGAGCGCTGAAGGGGGGTGGTTTCACGGAGGCTGTGTCACGCCCCGGGGAGTTATCTAGGTGACGAATAAACCTTACCCTACCATATTTACACGCCGATACAACCCGCAACCATCGCCTTGAAATCCACCTGTTTTAGGGCTCTGCTCTGAAACAGGTGCCTCAAGTGACGGGTGGCAACAACCGTCTTTAAACGCCGCAACAGCGGGTTGATTTGGCGGTGCAAGATACATTTCTCTCATGTACCCGGTTGTTGCCACCATCCTGTTGCGGCGTGTAAAGGTACCATTAGGATCATGTAAGAAGGAAATCACCCTGACATAGTTGCTTACTCAAGGACATCAACTATCAAATATATAGTAAAAGTGGCAACCCAAGCTCCAATTGCTATGATATCTGCATGCCCAATAGGTTTTTAAGGAATCAAAATGTAAAACACAATGAATCCTAATAAAAGGTTTCTGATACCTGCTGTTAGGATCTATCCATTGACATAAATTGCAAAATTGAATGGATGTGAGTAAGAATATTTTAAAATAGTGTAGTAGATCATGTTATTCTGCTCATGCTACAAATTATGTCATAATTGATAGGGCAGTATAACTGTGTGACATTGCAATGTTGCCTGGCCTCCATGCTGAAGGCATGAATACTGGGATAAAATGAACTTTATTCCTCCCAGGAGCCGCTGACTTTCAATCATAGAGGAGCAGGAGGGTGCAGTTACATATACTGCTTAGTACACAGTAAGCAGCGATTGAAAGCAAATCTTCACACTTTGATAATAACTCGCTCTTTTCGGACGTGCTGCAGAGCAAGCTGTCAAAGTGCTGAAGCATACTTACAACCGCTCGATGACTGAAGCTGGCGCCATGGCTCTATGATTGAAAACTGGTGGCTCTCAGGAAATATGAAGTTCTTTTCTCCCAGAAGCTGCATTTTTTGAACAGCAGCCGAAAAGCATTGAAACACCTGTAGATTAAGTATGTTTGGGGATATGACCAGTTCCCTTTAAATATTACATTGTCTTATCCATGAAAGATCTATGGGAGTCCTCCTCTAATCTCAATTGCTGTTCACTGTCTATAGTTGGCGCTGGATGAAAACACATTCACAAGAAGACTACACAGCATTCAAACAAGCACTTCTCAAATTCAAGTCAGCACTCACCACCACTAAGCAGAATTACTTCATTACCCTCATATCCTATTTATCCCACAACCCCAGGCAGTTGTTCAACACATTTAACTCTCTCCTTCGCCCCCCACTACCTTCCCCCCCCACTTCTCGCATCTCTGCAGAAGACTTCGCAACACATTTCACCAACAAGATCGATCAGATCAGACAAGTCTTTGCTACCCAACCATCACAACCCCTGGGTACACCAGACCACTCCCCTCCCCCACTAACCCTGCTCCCCTCCATCACTGAAGAACTTGCACCACTCCTCTCCAAATCGCAGCTCACCACTTGTGCATCCGACCCCATCCCAGTTCCTCCCCAACCTCACCACCATGCTTATCCCAGCCCTAACCCACCTCTTCAATGTATCACTAACCCCCGGTACCTTTCCTTCCGCTTTCAAACATGCAACAATTACATCTGTCTTGAAGAAGCCATCTCTCGACCCAACCTACACATCCAGCTACTGCCCCATATCGCTGATTCCGTTCTCCTCCAAACTTCTTTAAAAGCATGTCCACACTGTACTCTCATCCCACCTCTCATCCAACTCTCTCTTTGACAACATTCAATCCGGCTTCGGTACCCACCACTCCACCAAAACTGCCTTAACCAAAATCACTAATGACCTACTTACCGCCAAAGCTAACGGACACTTCTCCATCCTCCTCCTTCTTGACCTGTCCTCTGCATTTGACACAGTCGACTGACCACTGCCTCCTATTACAGATCCTCTCATCCATTGGTATCAATGACCTTGCCTTCTCCTGGATCTCCTACTACCTTTCCAACCACACATTTAGTGTCTTCCACTCCAACACTACCTCCTCACCCCATCCCCTCTCTGTTGGGGTCCCTAAAGGCTCTGACCTGGAACCCCTTCTTTTTTCCATCTATACCCTTAGCCTAGGACAACTCATAAAGTCCCATGGATTCCAGTACCACCTGTACGCTGATGACAATCAGATCTACCTCTCTGGCCCAGACATCAACTCTCTGCAGTCCAGAATCCCAGAGTGTCGATCAGCCATATCCTCCTTCTTTTCCTCTCACTTTCTTAAACTAAATGTGGACAAAACTGAGCTCATCATCTTTCACCCATCTCACACACCTCCCTTACCTGATCCATCTATCACAATAAATTATATCATACTTTGCCCTGTACCTGAAGTCCACTGCCTCAGAGTGATCCTTGACTCTGCTGAATCCTGCAGAGCACACATTCAAGCTCTCGCCACCTCCTGCCGCCTCTAACTCAAAAATATTTCCAGAATCTGTCCCTTCCTCAACCTTCAATCTACTAAACTACTAGTACATGCCCTCATCATCTCCCATCTTGACTACTGCAACATCCTCCTCTGTGGCCTCCCTACAAACACTCTTGCATCTCTCCATTCTGCCCTTAACTCTGCTGCCCGACTAATCCACTTCTCTCCTCGCTATTCCTCCACTTCTCTCCTCTACAAATCCCTCACTGGCTTCCAGTTCCACAGCATATCCAATTCAAACTACTAACATTGAATTACAAAGCCGTCCACAATTTGTCCCCCCCCATATATCTCTGAACTAATCTCCTGATATCATCCAACTTGTAATCTTCGATCCTCCCAAGATCTCCTCCTCATCTAAGCGCCTGCAAGACTTCACCTGAGCATCCACCATCCTCTGGAATTCTGCACCCCAACACGTTCGACTATTCCCTACACTCTGAACCTTTAAGCGGAATCTGAAAACCCATCTCTTCAGAACAGCCTACAATGACCATGATGCCACCTCACCACCACTGGACCTGGCGCTCCACCACCATTGGACCCAGTGCTCCACCATCACCCGAGCAGACCCAACATACTGTTGCCCTTCCAATTGCCATGTAGAATGTAAGCCCACAAGGACAGAGTCTTCTCTCCCCTCTGTACCAGACTGTCACTGTTAGTTTTTTCATTGCATTTTTAACTTGTTTGTATTTAACCCCTTCTCATGTACAGCACCATGGAGCCAATAGTGCTCTATAAATAAATAAATAATCATAACAATAATTGTCAAGTGCAATCCACCCTTTAACACCCAAGATGAATTGATGGAAGTTTCAGACTGAATACCGGCATCTTTTTAGGATTTATGTTCGGAGCAGGTAACTGAAGAAGTGAGGGAAAGCAAGTTGTCAAAATAATGATGAAGGGGAACTATTCACTAAGGGGGCCGTCACACGGAACGATATCTTGCCCGATATCGTTTAAGCGATCTCCTTTTTGATCGCTTAAGCGATATCGGGCAAGATATCGTTGCATGTAATCAAGCGATTTACGATGGTAAATCGCTTGATCGTGACATCGCTGATCTGAGGTCCGGTTCTCAGATCTAGCGATGAACGATGCAACGATCTGCATCATCGTGGTGTATGACACCACGATGATCCATCTCCCAGCGACCGCGCCTATGCTGGGAGATGGTAACTATGGTACACGTCGGGTAACTAAGCGACGCGCGGCGCCTAGTTACCCGATGTGTACCATAGTAACGAGCGAGATCGCTGCTCCACATCGCTGGTGAGTCTGTCTGTGTGACATCTCACCAGCGATGTGAGCGATATTGTAAGCGATTGCGCGTGCACGTGATCGCTTACAATATCGCTAAAGATATCTCACCGTGTGACGGCCGCCTAAGAAAGTAAATGCCAGTTGCAAAGCAAACAAATCAGGAGGGTTCTTCGACATATTCGACCATGCATGCACATTGAGTATTTGATTTGTTTTTTACCTCAGAATTTGTAGGACAGAACCAGGAGTGGAACAATCCAAGGAAAAGTATAATAGAAACATGTCACCACTTCTATATTTATCTCCCATTTCTGATTTTGGCTACAAATACTGAGTTAACAAACTCCTCAAATACTCAACATGTGCACATTGGCTTATAATTCTGAGGTAAAAAACTCACCAAACACTCAACATGTGCACATGGCCTTATGATAATTCTGAGGTATAAAATTCACCAAATACTCAATTTGTGCACAAGGTCTTATTATTTTTCTGAGGTAAAAATCTCACCAAATACTCAACATGTGCACGTGGCCTTATTATAATTCTGAGGTAAAAAATCTCACCAAATACTCAACATGTGCACGTGGCCTTATAATTCTGAGGTAAAAGAACTAACCAAATACTCATCATGTGCATGTGGCCTTATAATTGTGAGGTAAAAGAACTCAGCAAATACTCAACATGTGCACGTGGCCTTATTATAATTCTGTGGTAAAAAAGAACTCACCAAATACTCATCATGTGCATGTGGCCTTATAATTGTGAGGTAAAAGAACTCACCAAATACTCATCATGTGCATGTGGCCTTATAATTGTGAGGTAAAAGAACTCACCAAATACTCATCATGTGCACGTTGCCTTATAATTGTGAGGTAAAAGAACTCACCAAATACTCAACATGTGCACGTGGGCTTAACCAGAATAGGTAGATAGCTATGAAGTGAATATTAAGAGGGCCAGGGACTGAAGGACTTAATATGAGAATATGATTTGCAGATTGTCTGTTTACCACATTATCAAATGTGATAACATTGTATAAAGGTACAGAGCCCAAGTAAGAACAGGGCTGAAGACTACACTGTATCTGTTGTAAAAGACTAAGCAACCTACACGGAACAGAAGGAGCAGGACCAACATGAACAGATGAACAGGTCATGATTTATGGCTTCTTTGTACACATCAATGAAGCAATTAGAATCAGGGACAATCCAACAAATACAGGTCTTTTCTTAACAATCCTATAGGTCACACTTTTTTACTTCACATTGGATTGCTCTCCTTATTTTATAACACTTGTTAACGGATTTCACTTTAGCATCAGCATTATCCACTTTATGACTTTATTGAAGATAAAAGAACCTACTTTATGCAGGAAGCTTTGCGGAACTTGTAATGTGATTATAAACCTCTCGTATTCTGTAAGTTGTAAAACTATCACACTGCAGAAACCTTGTAAATGTCCCCATGATAATACTTAGCATGGCGGGTTAATGATGGCCGACATTTTTTGTCATTGAATGTACCTGACCAATGCAGGAGTGAATCAGCAGCACTTACTATGTGTGACTTAAAACTGCTTTGCATGGAAATTGCCGATGATGGTGGGGCGAGATTTTTTTTTCCATAGAGATGGTACGAGCAAGAAACCTTTAATAAGTCCAAGGTCAGTAGAGCAATCAGGATGTGATTACACAGCGAGAGCGTAGCTGAAATGAAATACACTTTATAAGTGAGGTCTGCGGAGAGTGATGGAAGCGGCTCCTTCTGCAACATAAAAGTCATTTATAACTAGATTTTCTCAAGGAAGAAACCTGTTTATGCCTAATATATGGCTTCCTATCTGGTTGTGCTGCTTCTGAACAAGCATTCACTCATCATCTGCTATTCATTAAAAACCTGATTCCATCAAGAGCTTCGGCCCAGTGCCGCTTCCCACAATGCCCTTCACTGTGGGGATGCACAGATAACAGAGAAAACCTGTGGCTCTGTGTTGAGGAAGAAGAGAAAGGATCCCATCGGTATATGCAGGTTTCATCTTTTAGTGCCAGGCTGCTCCAAGATAAAGAAAAGAATAAAACTCCAGGATGTCCCTGAAGTGCATTTTCTCATTGTTACTGCCCAACTTGTATTATGAGCTTTCAGAAACCTCCAAAATACAAAATGTAACAATCCAGTGTAAAAATGAACTCTTGCTAGAATCTTCTATATTTATCAGCCAATAAATGTAAAAGGAGGTGGCCTCGAAATATTATTTTCTTTAAAAAAAAAAATTGCTAAACAGACCATGTGCTTGTAATATACTTAAAGGGAACCTGTCACCTGGTTTTCCGCTACCAGTAAGCCCTGATGTACAGCATTCTAGAATTCTGTATACAAGTCCCCATGCCAATCTTTCTAACATGAAAAATACCTTTTATCATACTCACATAGGGGGCATTCCAGTCCGATGGACATCGCTGACCTTGATCCAGCGCCTCTTTTCTTTTTCCAATTGCCGTCCTCTTTCCTTAGCGTGCATGACGAGTCCTAGGTCATCCACATAGTTTCGTCCATTTCGCTCCTGTACACACAAACTTCTCTCTATGTTGCTGAGGCCAAAGCAAAGCACTGTAATGCACAAGCGCAGGGAAGGGTCAAAGATGCCCATGCATTCACACTACAATACCTTGCTCTGCCCTCGGCAGGGTAGTGATGCAGGAATGTTTCTGGATGATGTATGATGCGTCATCCATGCAAAGCAGGGAAAGAGAATGTCAATCACAAGCAAAGAGAAGGCACAAGATAAAGACCAGTGATGCCCATCAGACTAGACCGCCCCTTAGGTGAGTATAAAAAAAGCTCTTTCTTATGTTATACAGATCAGCTTGGGACCTATAGCCACAATTCTAGAATGTGTATATAACAGCTTACTTGGTAGTCTCCACACTTCGTATGTGAAAAAACCTGGTGACTGGTGGTTCACTTAAAGGTTTCTTAAAGAATAACTACACATTTAATATTTTGTTTCTCAAAGATTATTCTTATACATAAGATTCTTTATTGTGTAGCATATTAGAGGAAAAACGTTTCCCCACTTAGTCACTTCTTGTTTCTTACACTGATCATTTACTCTGAAAAACTGCTCAAATCTGTCTACAGATCTTTTCTCATTGAGAGTTCAAACTAAATTTGCTGTCTGCAGAAGTTTATAAATGGTGAAGAGGAGGAGCTGGAGGAGAAAGAGGCAGATTATATACAGCAAAACTGTCAAGGCTTCTAATGTTGAACATATAGAGGGGAAAACTGCTAAATAATCCAGTATTAGTGATGGGCGAATCCTAAATTACCGTACTCGGAATCGCTTGACTCTAGCGAGTCCGAGCCCGGGACTCGCTACTCGTTGCGAGTCTAGCGAGTCCAATGTTAATGAATGGGGAAGCGAGTAATAGCAAGTAGTGTGCGATTTACAAATCACAGATGTGTCTCGGAAGCTTCAGCCTGAAGCAATCCTAGTTTTGCCATTGATTTGCATTGGACTCGTTTACTGTGCAAGTAATCGCTGGGAAACTCGCACAGTAAGGAGTCAGGCTGTCTGCTCTGTGTGCAGGCTGCCGCAGCTCCAGGGTCCTAGAGCCCGCCTGCTGCCTGATGTAGCAGAGCTGAGATTGTTCTCAGTCTGCTCATTCCCTGTGCATAGACATCTATATCTATGCACAGGGGATGTAGCAGAGAGGACATCGCGTTTTGGACTGCGTCGGACTGAAGAGGATTTTTTTAATTAAAGATGGAGTCCCTAATGGCTTTTTTTTTAAATTTCTAATAAAAAATTTTCTTTGTGTTGTGTTTTTTTTAAAACAATTTAATAGAAATTCATGGCGGTCATGTCTAATATTGGCGTGACCGCCATAAATTTCGGGCTTAGGGCCAGCTGATAATACAAAGCTGGCCCTAACCTCTTTATTACCCAGCGTGCCACCGCCACCAGGGCCGCTGGAAGAGCGGGGTTCAGCGCCAGAGGATGGCGCTTCAATGAACGCGCCATCTTCTGGGGCGGCTGCGGGCTGCAATTTGCAGCGGGGGGTGCCCAGAAAGCTTGGGCATCCCTGCGCTGCGGATTCCAGCCCCCAGCTGCTTAGCTGTACCTGGCTAGACATAGAAATTGCGCGGAGCCCCACGCATTTTTTTTTAATTATTTCATGAAATTCATGAAATAATTAAAAAAAAGGGCTCCCCTATATTCTTGTGTCTGGTCAGGTACAAATAGGCACCTGGGGGTTGGGGGCAGCCCGTCGCTGCCTGCTGGATCCGGCTGGTTCCAGAAATACGGCGAAGCCCATGTAATTTTTTTTCTGAAAAATCAATAAAACAATCCTAAAAAAGGGACTGCATCTTTATTAACCCCTCGCCCATGGTCCAGGGGTTAATAAAGATGCAGTCCCTTTTATTTACATTGTTTTATGGATTTGTCAGAAAAAAATTTCACGTGGGCTTCGCCGTATTTCTGGAACCAGCCGGATCCAGCAGGCAGCGACGGGCTGCCCCCAACCCCCAGGTGCCTATTTGTACCTGGCCGGACACAAGAATATAGGGGAGCCCTTTTTTTAAATTATTTCATGAATTTCATGAAATAATTAAAAAAAAATGCGTGGGGCTCCGCGCAATTTCTGTGTCTAGACAGGTACAGCTAAGCAGCTGGGGGCTGGAATCCGCAGCGCAGGGATGCCCAAGCTTTCTGGGCACCCCCCGCTGCAAATTGCAGCCCGCAGCCGCCCCAGAAGATGGCGCGTTCATTGAAGCGCCATCCTCTGGCGCTGAACCCCGCTCTTCCAGCGGCCCTGGTGGCGGTGGCACGCTGGGTAATAAAGGGGTTAATACCAGCTTTGTTATACAAGCTGGTATTAAGCCCGAGATTCTTAATGTCAGGCCACGTTTGACCCAGCCACTAAGAATCTCCAATAAAGGGTTAAAAAAACACAACACAGAGAAAATTTTTTATTAGAAATAAAAAAAAAGCCATTAGGGACTCCATCTTTAATTAAAAAAAATCCTCTTCCGTCCGACGTAGTCCAAAACGCGATGTCCTCTCTGCTACATCCCCTGTGCATAGATATAGATGTCTATGCACAGGGAATGAGCAGACTGAGAGCAATCTCAGCTCTCCTACATCATCTCTGTGAGCAGGCGGGCCCTAGGACCCTGGAGCTGCGGCAGCCTGCACAGAGAAGACAGCTGGACTCGGCTCGCAAAGTAACAGCAGTTACTTTGCGAGTTTCCCAGCGATTACTTACACAGTAATCAGACCAATGCAAGTCAAAGGCAATCTAGTTTTGTCAGAGTCTGTGACAAAACTAGGATTGATATTGATTTGCTTTGGACTCGTTTACTGTGCGAGTAATCACTGGGAAACTCGCAGAGTACAGAGTCCTGCGAGTCCCTTACTACTCACCGAGTAATGAGTCCTAGCGAGTAGAATCGCCCATCCCTATCCAGTATACAATATAATGGCCAGAAATAATGTTATTTCTCACGTACAAAATGCATGATATTTTTTCTGAAAATTTAGACAGGAGTTTTGAGGTGTCGGCCACTCGGGGCCCCGATAGTCAAGGGCGAGGCAGGGCTGAGGCCAAAGAAAAAAATTGCCACCGCTGTCACTCTCGCTTTGACTGCAGATGTTTACCTGTGCGTTAATCAGAAGATCAACCAAGGGGATGATGTGACATGTCATATGATGCATCAGATTGGTGGTGCCCGCAGCCCTGGCTACTCTCAATCCACCTCACTTTGTGGGAAGACCCCTTTAATCTATTTTACCCCATTGTCAAACAATATACAAATGAACATTAACGCTATGTCAACACAGTTCTCATAACACATTTTAACGATGCTTATGTTTTCAAGGGGGAACGTGGGCCATATATCCATCTTCTTATGCAGGAAAAAAATGGTGAAAATGAAATGATAGAAGCTTCTACATTATTATTATCATTATTATTATTATTTATTTATATAGCGCCATTAGGTTCCATGGCGATTTACATGAGGATGAGGGAGACAAGAACAAGTACACTAAATCTAGGCGATCAGGACGTACAGGTACAGGAGGGTCAGGGACCCTGTCCACGAGGGCTCACAGTCTATGAGGGGTGGGTTAGGATACAGTAGGATGGGGGAATGTCAGGTATGGGGCGTTCGCCTGGGTCTCATGGCAGGTTGTAGGCTTGACGGAACAAGTGAGTCTTCAGGTGACACTTGAAGCTACTCAGGGTAGGAGAGTGTCTGATGTGTTCGGGTAGGGAGTTCCAGAGTAAGGCAGATGCCCGGGAGAAGTCCTGGACTCGGTTGTGCGAAGAGGTGATGAGGGGGGAGCAGAGGAGGAGTTCTTGGGAGGAGCGGAGGTTGCGTGAGGGTAGGTATCGGGAGACCAGGTCGGAGATGTATGGTGGGGCCAGGTTGTGTATGGCTTTGTACGCCATGGTTAGTGTTTTGAATTGGGATCTCTTGGAGACGGGGAGCCAGTGAAGGGCTTGGCAGAGGGGGGAGACAGGGGAGTAGCGGGAGGACATATAGATGAGTCGGGCAGCGGAGTTGAGGATAGACTGGAGAGGTGTGAGGGAGTTAGCCGGGAGGCCATTGAGAAGGAGGTTGCAGTAGTCAAGGCGGGAGATAATAAGAGCATGGATGAGTGTTTTAGCTGTGTCGTGGGTGAGGAAGGAGCGGATCCGTGACATGTTCTTGAGCTGGAGCCGGAGGGATGTGGTGAGGGCCTCGATGTGGGGTTTGAAGGATAGGGAGGAGTCAAGGATTACCCCGAGGCACTTGGCTTGGGAGACTGGGGAGAGGGCGCAGTCGTTGACGCAGATGGATAGGTTGGGAGGTGGGGTGGAATTTCTTGGGGGGAAGACTATGAATTCAGTTTTGTCCATGTTGAGTTTAAGGAAGCGAGCAGAGAAGAAGGATGAGATGGCGGAAAGGCATTGAGGGATTTTCAAGAGTAGGGAGGTGATGTCAGGGCAAGACAGGTAGATTTGGGTGTCGTCAGCGTAGAGGTGGTACTGGAGGCCATGGGACTCGATGAGTTGCCCTAGGCCAAGAGTGTAAATGGAGAAAAGTAGGGGTCCCAGGACCGAACCTCGGGGGACTCCGATAGAAAGGGGGTAGGGTGAGGAGGAGGTGTGGGAGTGGGAGACGCTGAAGGTCCGGTCCGCTAGGTATGAGGAGATCCAGGAGAGGGCAAGGTGGGTGATGCCAAGGGATTCCAGGATCCGGAGAAGAAGGGAGTGGTCAACCGTGTCGAAGGCGGCAGACAGGTCAAGGAGTAGCAGGATGGAGTAGTGGCGTTTGTTCTTGGCGGTCAGTAGGTCGTTGGTGACTTTGGTCAGGGCTGTTTCGGTGGAATGGAGGGGTCGGAAGCCGGACTGTAGGCGGTCGAAGTGGGAGCACGAGGAGAGGTGAGAGGACAGTTCAGAGTGGACGTGTTGTTCAAGTAGCTTAGAGGCGAATGGGAGAAGAGATATGGGGCGATAGTTAGAGACAGAGTGAGGGTCAAGTGAGGGTTTTTTTAGGATGGGTGTGATTAGGGCGTGTTTGAAGGCCGAGGGGAAGGCACCAGTGCTAAGTGAAAGGTTAAAGAGGTGGGTGAGGGCTGGGATGAAAATGGAGGTGTGGTTGGGAATGAGGTGGGATGGGAGCGGGTCGTGGGCGCTGGTGGTGAGGTGTGATTTTGACAGGAGGGAGGAGAGTTGGTCTTCAGTTATGGGGGGAAGTGGCTGATGGAGGAGGAGGGCAGTGTAGGTGGGAAGGGGAGGTGTGGGGATAGTGGACCGAAGCTGCTTCAGATCTTGTCTCCTTGAAGAAGGTCGCAAAGTCTTCAGCAGAGATGAGGGGAGAAGGGGGATTAGCTGGTGGGCGAAGGAGTTGAAAGTTTTGAAGAGCTGTTTGGGGTTGCGGGACAGAGAGGTTATAAGGGATGAGAAGAACACTTGCTTGGCAGTAGCGAGTGCCGTCTTGAAGTCAGTGATGGATTGCTTGAACAGAGCAAAGTGCTCGGGGGTGTGAGACTTTTTCCATCTCCTCTCGGCGACTCTGGACGCCCGTCTCAGGTTTTTAGTGAGGGTGGTGTGCCAGGGTTGCCTGTTAATGCGTGGAGCATGGAGAGTGAGGGGGGCGGCTAGGTCGAAAGCGTTCATTATGGTGGTGTTGTATAGGGTGGTGGCAGTGTCAATGTCATCAGCGCAGGGTAGGTCGGTGAGAGGGAGGAGTGATTCAGAGAATAAAGGAAGATCAAGATCTTTTAGGTTTCGGCGAGGGTGATCAAGTTTGCAGGGAGGGGGTAGTGTGGCAGGGGAGGAGAGGGCGGAGAAGGTCAAGAGATGGTGGTCGGACAGTGTGAGTACCGAGGTTGTGAGGTTAGAGAGGGAGCAAAGGCGGGTAAAGATGAGGTCAAGCGTGTGGCCTTATTCGTGGGTGGGAGAGGAGGACAATTGGGAGAGCCCTAGGGAAGTGGTCAAGGAAAGAAGGTTGGAGGCGGCTGGGCGGGGAGTGTCAATGGGGATATTGAAGTCGCCCATGATGTTGGAGGGGATGTCAGTGGAGAGGAAGTGAAGTAGCCAGGTGGTGAAGTGGTCAAGGAAGGAGGCGGTGGGTCCGGGGGGGCGGTAGATGATGGCTATTTGGAGGTTGCAGGGGGAGAAGATTCGGACTGAGTGGGCTTCGAAGGAGGGGACAGTGACGGATGGGGGCTGGGGGATGGGGCTGAAGGTGCAGGAGTTGGACAGCAGTGTTTGCCAGAGGGACGGGGGGTGTGGGACAGGCTGAGGCCGCCGTAGGATAGTGCAGCAGGGGAGGCCGTGTCGGAGGGGGTGAGCCAGGTCTCGGTGAGGCCAAGGAATGACAGTTTCCTGGAGCTAAAGAGATCATGGATGTCGGGGAGTTTGTTGCACACTGAGCGGGCATTCCAGAGTGCGCCGGGTAGAGCGGTAGGTGGGGAATGGGTTGGGGGAATGGGTCTGATGTTGGTGGGGTTGCGAGAGCTAGTGGTGGTGAGGTTGTGAGGGTTGGCGGTGGGTCGCGGGATGAAGGTTGTTTGTTGGGATGTTGCGGGGCGGGCCAGGATTGGGGAAGATGTCACCGGCAAGGAGGAGGAGTAGGCCGAGGGTTAGCAGGTGGGAGCATGAGAGCTTGCGAGGCGGGCGTGCTTGTTTGGTGATTGAGGATTGAAAGTGAATGAAAAGGTCGGTGAAATGGGTGAGGTGGTTCGGCAGGATGGAGGGTGAGAGCAGTATTTTGTTGCTGGGAGGAGGGATAAGTGGGGGTAGTAGGAAGTGGAGAAGGATGGGAGTGAGAGTGAGGAGTAGCGGCAACATTGCATACGGAGAACGGGGAGTGAGTGTGGCAGCAGGGGTCAGAAGCAGAGTGGGGAAAGTTGTGGTAGTGGGTGAATGGTCATCAGTGGGGAGCGGTCACGGGATGAGGTGATGACCAGGGGATGAGATGTAAGGTGGGGGGTCGGATGGATGGGTCAGATGGGGAAGTTGGGGGATCAGTCGAGGCGGTCGGGGTTGACAGAGGCGATTGCTGGGTTGGCTGATGGAGCAGCCGTGGGACAGGTGAGGCATCCAGGGTTCAGTCCAGGGTGGGATGCCACCAAGGTATGAGCTGCAGTCCAGGGGAGATGTGGATGGGGATGAGATCTAGCAGTCCTGGACAGGATGGTGGAGCCGAGGACAAGGTGATACAGCCAGTATGGGGAGAAATAGTAGTCAAGAGGAGGTCAGATGGCTGGGGAGGAAGGGTGGACTGATGACTAGTTCCTTACTTGTGGAAGGGATTGCAGGAGTTAATATGAGATGAAGTCAGGGCCGGCCTTTGGCATGTGCGAGTCGTGCGGCCGCACAGGGCGCCACGCTCCAGGGGGCGCCACAGGGAGACAGCTGTCATTGTTATTTGCTGCCCTGCTCCCGCTCCCAGGGGCTTTGCTAGATCTGTGCGGCTGCTAGTAGACAGAGGACGGCATCCGCAGGGGCGCCCAGTGGTAGCGCGGGCTCCCTGCTGATGCCACTCTCTCTACTATAGTCCTGGCCGCTGCCGCCGCGTTATCCCCCCCACCCTGCAGTGTGAGCCCACCTGTGGAGCTGCACAGGCCTGTGCTTACAGGACCTGTGATGATGTCAATGGAGGGGAGGAGTCAGGGGTCACATGATCAGCATCTCCGAGTATGCAGGGCAGCTTCCACCAAGCAGGAAGTGAAGAGGTGAAGAAATGGATGAGGTGAGTTTGTGTGGGATCAAGAGGGATGTATAGTGTGAATGTAGCAGAGCTGCGTGTGTATGAGGTGTAAGGAGTGGAGCCGAGTGTGTATGAGGTGTTCGGAGCGGAGCCGAGTGTGTATGAGGTGTATGAAGCGGAGGCGCATGTGCACGAGGTGTACGGAGCGGAGCCGAGTGTGTATGAGGTGTACGGAGCGGAGCCGAGTGTGTATGAGGTGTACGGAGCGGAGACGTGCGTGTACGTGGTGTACGGAGTGGAGCCGCGTGTGTACGGAGCAGAGTCGCGTGTGTACGAGGTGTACGGAGCGGAGCCGCGTGTGTACGGAGCGGAGCCGCGTGTGTACGTGGTGTACGGAGCGGAGACGTGTGTACGAGGTGTACAGAGCGGAGCCCAGTGTGTACTAGGTGTACGGAGCAGAGCCGAGTGTGTACGAGGTGTACGGTGCAGAGCCGAGTGTACTAGGTGTACGGAGCTGAGCAGAGTGTGTACGAGGTGTACGGAGCTGAGCCGAGTGTGTACGAGGTGTACGGAGCTGAGCCGAGTGTGTACGAGGTGTACGGAGCTGAGCCGAGTGTGTACGAGGTGTACGGAGCTGAGCCGAGTGTGTACGAGGTGTATGGAGCTGAGCCGAGTGTGTACGAGGTGTACGGAGCTGAGCCGAGTGTGTACGAGGTGTACAGAGCTGAGCCGAGTGTGTACGAGGTGTACGGAGCTGAGCCGAGTGTGTACGAGGTGTACGGAGCTGAGCCGAGTGTGTACGAGGTGTACGGAGCTGAGCCGAGTGTGTACGAGGTGTACGGAGCTGAGCCGAGTGTGTACGAGGTGTGTACGGAGCAATGCCGCGTGTGAACGAGGTGTATGGAGCAGTGCCGTGTGTGTAAGAGGTGTACGGAGTGGAGCCGAGTGTGTACGAGGTGTATGGAGCAGTGCCGTGTGTGTAGGAGGTGTATGGAGCGGGGCTGTATCTGTACGAGGTGTACAGAGCGGAGCCGCGTGTGTACAGAGTGGAGCTGAGTGTGTATGAGGTGTACTGAGCAGAGTAACGTGTGTACGGAGCTGAGCCACGTGTATGTTATGTGCGGAGCCGTGTGTTTCCAGAGTGGAGCCGAGTGTGTACGAGGTGTACGGAGCGGAGCCGAGTGTGTACGAGGTGTACGGAGCAGAGCCGAGTGTGTACGAGGTGTACGGAGCAGAGCCGAGTGTGTACGAGGTGTACGGAGCAGAGCCGAGTGTGTACGAGGTGTACGGAGCAGAGCCGAGTGTGTGTGCGAGGTGTACGGAGCAGAGCCGAGTGTGTACGAGGTGTACGGAGCGGAGCCGAGTGTGTATGAGGTGTATGGAGTGCAGCCGAGTGTGTATGAGGTGTACGGAGCGGAGCCGAGTGTGTATGAGGTGTACGGAGCGGAGACGTGTGTGTACGTGGTGTACGGAGCGGAGCCGCGTGTGTACGGAGCAGAGTCGCGTGTGTACGAGGTGTACGGAGCAGAGCCGCGTGTGTACGTGGTGTACGGAGCGGAGACGTGTGTACGAAGTGTACAGAGCGGAGCCCAGTGTGTACTAGGTGTACGGAGCTGAGCCGAGTGTGTACGAGGTGTACGGAGCTGAGCCGAGTGTGTACGAGGTGTACGGAGCTGAGCCGAGTGTGTACGAGGTGTACGGAGATGAGCCGAGTGGGTACGAGGTGTACGGAGCTGAGCCGAGTGTGTACGAGGTGTACGGAGCTGAGCCGAGTGTGTAGAGGTGTACGTGTACGGAGCTGAGCCGTGTGTGTACGAGGTGTACGGAGCTGAGCCGAGTGTGTATGAGGTGTACGGAGCGGAGCAGAGTGTGTATGAGGTGTACGGAGCAGAGACGCGTGTGTACGTGGTGTACGGAGCAGAGCCGCATGTGTACGTGGTGTACGGAGCAGAGCCGCGTGTGTATGAGGTGTACGGAGCGGAGAAGTGTGTACGAGGTGTACAGAGCAGAGCCCAGTGTGTACTAGGTGTATGGAGCAGAGCCGAGTGTGTACGAGGTGTACGAGCAATGCTGCATGTGCACGAGGTGTACGGAGCAATGCCGTGTGTGTACGAGGTGTATGGAGCAGTGCCGTGTGTGTGGGAGGTGTACGGAGTGGAGCCGAGTGTGTACGAGGTGTATGGAGCAGTGCCGTGTGTGTAGGAGGTGTACGGAGTGGAGCTGCATGCGTACGAGGTGTATGGAGCGGAGCTGTATCTGTACGAGGTGTACAGAGCGGAGCCGCGTGTGTACAGAGTGGAGCTGAGTGTGTATGAGGTGTACTGAGCAGAGTAACGTGTGTACGGAGCTGAGCCACGTGTATGTTATGTGCGGAGCCGTGTGTTTCCAGAGTGGAGCCGAGTGTGTACGAGGTGTACGGAGCGGAGCCGAGTGTGTACGAGGTGTACGGACCAGAGCCGAGTGTGTACGAGGTGTACGGAGCAGAGCCGAGTGTGTACGAGGTGTACGGAGCAGAGCCGAGTGTGTACGAGGTGTACGGAGCGGAGCCGAGTGTGCACGAGGAGTACGGAGCGGAGCCAAGTGTGCACGAGGTGTACAGAGCGGAGCCGCGTGTGTACGGAGCGGAGCTGAGTGTGTATGAGGTGTACTGAGCAGAGTAACGTGTGTACGGAGCTGAGCCACGTGTATGAGGTGTGCGGAGCCGTGTGTTTCCAGAGTGGAGCCGAGTTTGTACGAGGTGTACCAAGCAGAGCAGTGTGTGTACGAGGTGTATGGAGCGGAGCCACGTGTGTACGAGGTGTACGGAGCGGAGCCGTGTGTGTACAAGGTGTATGGAGCGGAGCCGAATGTGTACGAGGTGTATGGAGCGGAGCCGAATGTGTACGAGGTGTATGGAGTGGAGCCGAGTGTGTACGAGGTGTATGGAGTGGAGCCGAGTGTGTACGAGGTGTATGGAGCAGAGCCGCGTGTGTACGAAGTGTACGGAGCGGAGCCGAATGTGTACGAGGTGTATGGAGTGGAGCCAAGTGTGTACGAGGTGTACCAAGCAGAGCCGTGTGTGTACGAGGTGTACGGAGCGGAGCATTATACTATATGGAGGAATGTGGGGGTGTATTGTACTATATGTCATGCTTTAAGTGTGCAATATACTATACGGAGGACTGTGGCGTGCATTATACTAAATGGAGGACTTTGGGTGTGCATTCTAGATAGAGAACTGTGTGGGTCCATTATTCTATATGGAGAAATGTGGGGGTGCATTATTCTATATGGAGGTCTGTGGGTGTGCAATCTTGTATATAAAAGCCGGAAGGATTTGTGACCTCACATCCGTCACTTTGTCCCAACGTCCGGCAGAGCTACACCCGCTCAGGGTGAGCCAAGATGGCGGCCGTAAGCGGGAGCCGGGACTCATAGAGCCCGCTACGCTTATGGCAGCCCCTAACACATACACACACCACACACACACCACACACACAACACACGCACACACAGTCGCCTATACTTACCACCTCTCCTTCGTCTTCTCCACCGCCGACATGTCTCGCGAGACTTCCCGGACGCCATATTGGATACATGGCTCCAGGGGTGGCGACATACTTTCTCCAAGATGGCGTCCGGGAAGTCTCGCGAGAGTTCCCGGACGCCATATTGGATCCAGTCCTGGGTGCAGCGACATGTCGGGACTCAGGAAGACGCAGGCGCCAGGGAAGAAGCAGGGACGGTGGTAAGTATATCGGAGTGTGTGTCCGTCCGCCCCACCGCTGACCACTCTGCCCACCGCTGACCACTCTGCCCTGATCACTCTGCCCACACAGCGCCGCTGCGCTGACCACTTTGCCCACACAGCGCCGCTGCGCTGACCACCCTGCCCACACAGCGCCGCTGCGCTCACCATCCTGCCCAGACAACCCCGCTGCACTGACCACCCTGCCCACGCGCTGCTGCGCTGACTACCCTGCCCACACAGCGCCGCTTCACTGACCACCCTGCCCACACAGCGCCGCTGCGCTGACCACTCTGCCCACCGCACTCGCTGCTAACCACTGAGCCACCGCGCAGTGCTAACCACTGAGCCACCGCGCAGTGTTAACCACTGAGCCACCGCGCACTGTTAACCACTGAGCCACCGCGCACTGTTAACCACTGAGCCACCGCGCACTGCTAACCACTGAGCCACCCTATACTCTGCTAACCACTAAACCCCTGTATACTCTGCTAACCACTAAGCTGCCTTACAGTGCTCCATCCTCCCTCACCCCGCCGCTTTGTCCTCCATCCTCCTCCTCCCACCGCTCTGTGCTCCGTCCTCCCCCTGCCTGTACCATTCCATCCTCCTCCACTGCTTCCTCCTCCTTCCTTTGTCCGCCTCCTCTCCACCACTCCATCCTCCCCCTGCCTGGGCTGCTCCATCCTCCTCCACCCCACCGCTTCGTCCTCTGTCCTCCTCCTGCCGCTCTGTTCTCCCCCTGCCGCTCTGTCCTCCCCCTGCCGCTCTGTCCTCCCCCTGTCGTTCCGTCCTCCCCCTGCCTGTGCCGCTCCATCCTCCCCCACCGCTTCCTCCTCCTTCCTTTGTCCTCTTCACCTCCGCCACTCCATCCCCCGTCCTCCCCCTGCCCGTGCTGCTTTGTCCTCCCCCACCTCGCTGCTTCATCCTACACCCTCCTCCCTCCCGCCACTCTGTGCTTCGTCCTCCCCATGCCGCTTCGTCCTCCCCCTGCCTGTGCCACTCCATCCTCCCCCACCCCACCGCTTCCTCCTCCTTCCTTTGCCTTCCTCACCTCCGCCACTGTATCCTCCGTCCTCCCCCTGCCTATGCTGCTCCGTTCTCTCCCACCCCGCTTCTTCATCCTGTCCTCCACCTCCCCCGCCGCTCTGTGCTTCATCCTCCCCTGCCGCTCCATCCTCCCCTTGCCTGTGCCGCTCCATCCTCCCCCACCGCAATGCTTCCTCCTCCTTCCTTTGTCCTCCTCCCCTCTGCCACTCCATCCTCTGTCCTCCCCCTGCCTGTGCCGCTCCATCCTCCCCCACCCCGCCGCTTCATCCTCCGTCCTCCTCCCCCTGCCGCTCTGTGCTCCATCCTCCCCCTGCCGATCCTTCCTCCCCCTGCCTGTGCTGCTACATCCTCCCACACGCCGCCGCTACCTCCTCTGTCCTCCATCCTCCTCCCCCCTGCTGTTCTGTCCTCCCTCCTCCCCCCTGCCACGCCGTTCTTCACCGGCCGCTCCTTCTTCAAAGTTCCTCCCAATTCAGCCCTCACCGCCTTCCCCATGCAATCTCTATTTCTATATTCTAAAATACCCGATGCGTTAGAATCGGGCCACCGAGAGTTCCCGGACGCCATATTGGATCCAGTCCTGGGTGCGGCGACATGTCGGCAGAACAGAGGACTCAGGAAGACGCAGGTGGCAGGGAAGAAGCAGGGACGGTGGTAAATATATCGGAGTGTGTGTCTGTGTGTGTGTCCGTCCCCCCCACCGCTGACCACCCTGCCCACGGCGCTGCGCTGACCCCCCTGCCCATGGCACTGCGCTGCCCACTCTGCCCACGGCGCTGTGCTGACCACTCTGCCCACGGCGCTGTGCTGACCACTCTGCCCACGGCGCTGCGCTGACCACTCTGCCCACGCACTCACTGCTAACCACTGAGCCACCGCACTCACTGCTAACCACTGAGCCACCACCCAGTGCTAACCACTGAGCCACCGCGCAGTGCTAACCACTGAGCCACCGCGCAGTGCTAACCACTGAGCCACCGCGCAGTGCTAACCACTGAGCCACCGTGCAGTGCTAACCACTGAGCAACCGTATACTCTGCTACCCACTGAGCCACCTGTATACACACAATTCATTTCACCGCACTCCCCTAACTATTAGTAAATAAACTATATATGGATTCTAGACTACCCGATTCTTTAGAATCGGGCCGCCATCTAGTATACTATATGTAGGACTGTGGTGGTGCATTATTCTATATTGAGGACTATGGGGGTGCATTATATTATATGGAGATCTATTGGGGTGCATAATATATGGAGGAATTTGGGGGTGCAATATACTATGTGGAATACTATGGGGGGGTTCTGTCAGGGATCAAATCTTGCTGGAGACTAGTCAGAAAGTCTGTTCCCTGAAGGCTTCTCCCTGCTGACTGCCTTGAGTGACCGGTCTCTCCGTATACACGCAAATGGGGTGAATTCACCAGGGACTAGCCTTTCTTGCTACTCTCCTATCTGTCTCGGTCCCCAGAAGCTCTTGGAGTATGTTCTTATTTGAAATGCTGCATTATTTAAGAGTCAACACCTCTATATACAGCAGATAAAACAGGATCCACCATTCACAATAGATGATGTCACAGCTCACCTCCTCCTCCTGTACAATGACTGATAACACCTCTATATACAGTAGATAACACAGGATCCACCATTCACAATAGATGATATCACAGCTCACCTCCTCCTCCTGTACAATGACTGATAACACCTCTATATACAGTAGATAACACAGGATCCACCATTCACAATAGGTGATATCACAGCTCACCTCCTCCTCCTGTAAGATGACAGGTAACACCTCTATATATGGGAGGGTTGGTAATGACAGGTGGGAGAGGATATAGGTCTTGGGTCCCTGATTTTTTCTGACCCTAGCATAGCAACGCCCCTCCCTGCTCTCCTTGAAGACCATGAATAGATCATGTACAAACATGTATGCTCATGTGTTCTGAGTAAGTAATGGCGTGGGGGCGCCATAAGGCAAATTCGCACAGGGCACCATTCAACATAAGGCCGGCCCTGGATGAAGTAGTAAGGGTGGTAGAGATTAGAATGGAAACATTGTGGGGGATTTATATTTCTTTACCTGCCAGTCTTTTCCAGTCCATTTCTAGTCTATTTCTAAGCATTGTACTTAGAAAATGTACTTTGAAAGATGTAGTTTGAAAGATACATGGATCAGACTAAAGTCTAGATCAGACTTATGCTTCAGAATACATCTGTAGCTGAATAGGTTTCAGGTGTTGATTACTGGCTGGGTGTGGATGGAGTGACTAGATGATGGGGGTTACACAGAAGTAATAAAACATGGGAAGGGGCTGGAGAACTAACTCTAGGTCATGCAACACTGATCATGAGGAATGGTAAAAAGCAGGCACATGAAAGGTAAGAAATATCAACATATATAGATATTACAAGCACAGTATCTAAGCAGTGAGATTATATATTTATATATATATTATCTACTCTATAATTGCCGTAGGCAAAATCGTGTCGGACCCCGAAATCGTCGTGGCTTTGTCACTATGTGACGTCACCACGGCGATGCATTGGCCGCGTAGCGGCCAATGCGAGTCGTTGGCTGTGCGAGCAATGGCCGCGAGGCCATTGCGAGTCGCTAGCTTTGTGCGAGCAATGGCCGCGAAGCGGCCATTGCGAGTCGCTGGCCGAAAATAGAACCAGAGGCTCGGCCACAAAGCTAGCGATTTACCGCTCAGGTAGCGCGAGTCGCTGCCTGAGCGGTAAATCGCTAACTTTGTGGCCGAGCCTCTGGTTCCATTTTCGGCCAGCGACTCGCAATGCCCGCTTCGTGGCCATTGCGAGCACTCAGCCCCAATAAGTATTCAACCCCCCAAAAAGTATTGGACCTCCCAAAAAAAGTATTGGACCCCCCAAAAAAGTATTGGAACCCCCCAAAAAGTATTGGACCCCCCAAAAAGTATTGGACTCCCCAAAAAAAGTATTGGACCCCCCCAAAAAGTATTGGACCCCCCCAAAAAGTATTGGACCCCCCCAAAAAGTATTGGACCCCCCAAAAAAAGTATTGGACCCCCCCAAAAAGTATTGGAACCCCCCCAAAAGTATTGGACCGCCCCCAAAAACTATTCACACCCCCCCGAAAAACTATTCACACCCCCCGAAAAGTCCTCACACCAGCTATAACTACTATAATCAAATTAATGCACGTTCTAGAATCCCGATGCATTTGCATCGGGCTCACAGCTAGTACATTATATATATACGGTAAAATGTTGCCGCTATCAGTACTATACTTTGGTATTTGCAACGTGTGCGGCACTTATCCTTCTTATTGTCCTTGTCATTTCTTGAAGTATGTTGTAAATCTGCAGATTTCATGAAGAGCTGTGCGTGTAACTTTGACCCAAGCAGCAGGCATTGTGTGTTTTCTTCATTACTGATACGCAAAGAATCCTCTTCAGAAGAGAGGAATAAGGTTAATGGTCTGCACAAGTTCTAGAAATGATGGAGAAGTGACAGATGTTTAGTTTATGTGGCATTTCACAACAAAGACATATGAGAACGTGGATGGCATTGAGTTTGTCAGATCTACATGCTGATAGAGAGGACCAAAGTAAGTGTTGATTATACAAATACAACTCATTTCTGGCAGCAGAACAGATTAGTACTTCAAACTGCGTCTGCTTGCTTTATTTCTACTTGAGAATAAATAACTTTTACAACATGCACCCATGTATTATAGTGCTGTACTCTTCAGCAACAGGGATGAATTTCAAGATAATCGTGTCAGATGAATTCATTTGGGACCTTACAGTGATTCACCATGTGCCCATGCAGCTAGTATTCAGTACAACTGGTTAATGGGTAGCATTATAGTAAAAGCCAATGCATCAGTCGCCGCCAGGGTACTTGACTATTCGGGGTCAGTCGGTTCAGTAGTCATGATGGCCCATACTGAGCAAGTTAAGGGAATTATTTAAAGGGGAAAAGGTTTTTGTCGTGACGCCATCTGATGTTTCTGGTCAAGGATGAACAGTGCTGCGTATGGTGGTCCCTAGGGGATAGATGGTAAGGCAGCTAGTTGGAGCACTACCCCAGATGGAGTGGACCCCTGTGGTGTAATGATGGTGAGGTGATGATGATAGAGGTTGTAGTAGCTGAAGGTTCAGGGGTGTAGAAAGGCACAGGAAAGAGTAGACAAACACAGGGTTCTTGCAGTTCTTACTGGTCACCTGTACTGGAGTTCAGTACAGACACAACCCAGCCAGGGTACTGTATCCACACGGATTGCAGCCTGGCCAGCTCATGGGTAATCAGAGTCCACTTTGCTGTGACACAGGGAATATGGCCTTCCTTGCTGCCCTTATTCCTGACACTGCTACCCCTTGTCCTCCTAGTGTCCTGTGGTTACAAGTCCCAGAAAGCAGGTGACTGTGTGTCCTCTGACCGACTAACTTGCAAGTCCTCTTGACCCTATCTAGTTCCTTAGCCATGAGAGAGTCCACAATGGTAGTCACTACATGCAGCCCAGTGACCTCTAGTTTCTCGGCCGGTCATTAAGATATCCATGTTGTATTGGGACTGGTAACCCTGCTGCAGCTAGTTCCTCAGCCCGGCCAGGATAGCCAGCTGCAGATTCGGGTACTCGGGCCTAGGAGTCGCAGCTGACCCACAAGTGTCCTGCTCTTTCCCAGCTCCTGAATTCTCTAGAACTCTCTCCTCTCTGTTTGCCTCCCACACCTAACCTAACTCCTCTCTCCATCCAGTAGATGGGAATTGCTCTGAATGTGAGTTTCTTCTGCCCAGCATCTCCCTGGCCTGGAGTTTGATAGGGTTGGGTGTGTGTTGGGGGTACCAGCAAAGCTTTCCCCTCTCACCTATGCACATGATGCCACACCTATGAGATAGGTGGCATATCATAGTGGCGTCCAAACCACAGAGGCGCCACACCAACACTATATTTAAAGACTTCAAGTAGAGCTTTCCCCAGATTTCACAATACAATCTGCATACATTACTAAATAGACTTTTAAGGCTTGATAAAGATGCTGTATTTAATTTAAAAATACATGACAGAATGGCAGTGAACCTCAATCTCCACCCATATCACCTGCGTAACAGTTCCTTACAGTTCCCTGTTTTTGCTGTAACTCTGCCCATTGTGCCTAATTGACAGCACCTCAGTGTCTCTCCTCTCTCTACCTGAATCTTCTTACACCTAATTTAAAGGGAACCTGTCACCTGGTTTTTGCCATCCCATCTGAGAGCAGAATAATGTAGAGACAGAGACCCTGATTCCAGTGATGTGTCATTTACTGACCTGCTTGCTGTCATTTTGATAAAATTAGTGTTTTGTCTGTTGCAGATTTAGCAGTCTGTGAATATACCAGTCCACTTGGCAGCAGGCCAAGAGGACTGCTAATGATAATCTCCAGCTGTTTAAACAGTGATTTTATGAAAACTACACTGAGCAGCTCAGTAAGTGACACATCGCTGGAATCAGGATCTCGGGTCCTATATTATGCTATTCTCAGATTAGGTTGCAAAAACCTGGTGACAGGTTCCCTTTAACTGACAGTTTCTTAGCATCCCTCCCTCTGCTAAGGCTGTCTTCACACCATGGTTTTTGTGTGTCATGGTGGATCCTGTTTTTTGCAGGATCCACTGGACAGAACCTGAGAGTACAAGTGCACAAAGTGTGGCCAAATATGGTCCGGGATCATGTTTTTTGCATGATTCCTTTTCTGCTGCTGTCCAAGTTGCTGAATTCACAGCCTGTGCATGAAATACTGCTGTCCATGGTGCTGAAGTTAGAATGCCAGGATTTCTGAGCATGCTCTATGAAAGAAATTGGTTTTGCATAGCTTCTGTATACACACCATTGCAGTAGAAACTTCACAGAGCAGATTATATGGGATAACAAGCTTTTACTTCTCAGAACATGAGGTAAAGGAAAAAAAACAGTCACTGCACCAGGAAGAAGTAAGAAACTGAAAGTACAAGAGACTTTTTCTTTTACAATACAGTAAGCAAGGAAAACTTTTCATTCCATCGCCATCTATTGTAAGATCAGCATAAAGGCCTCCTTTACACAAACGAAGTCCACAACTGTGGCATATACCAACAATCGCTTTTTACAGATCCGGCGCCATAGACTCCCATTATATGGGAACTGGATTGCAACGGATCCAGTTCTGTCCGGTTTTGTACGATTTTTGCAATGGAGACAAAAAATGCTGCAGGCTCCGATTTTGGGGACAGTCAAAAACCTGACAAAACCGGATCAGGCACAGAATACACAAAACCTGATGGCAAAATAGGACTAGCAGCAGCAGAAAGCAAATCCTGCAAAATACAGGATCTGAGGGCATATTTGTCCACCCTTTCTGCACATCCTGTCCTCTCAGGTTCTGTCCAGTGGATCCTGCAAAAAACAGGATCCACCCTGACAGCCCAAAACCATGGTGTGAAGCTAGTCACTGCAAGCCATTAATGCATTACTGCCCATACTCCTGTACGGGGCCCGGTGAGCAGAAGCAAGGAGGGGTACCAGGCACGCTGACAGCCTGGACCCCTCCCCAGGCCCCAGGAGCAGGGGGTGGGGCCCAGAGGGGACAAGTGGGAGCCTGGGGCATTTTCCCCAGGCGCAGCAGGCAAATGCACTTTACAGTATTCATTGGACATTCTCACTCTGAGCCAACCGTCTGGCTGACAGTAGCTCAGGGAAACTGCAGCGGCTCCCATTGATCAATTGTACTAGCGTCTTCTAGACACCAGTACAATTGAAGCCCTGACCTCCAACAATCCCGGGTCAGGGTGGCATCAGCAGCATGATCAGGTCAGCTGATCATGCTGTTGACACCAGTTCTTAATGCTGAAGCGCAGTGGCGTGCATATCGTCGGTGGAAACTGCTTAAGAGGATCTGAAGACACCAATGATTCATTGTAATTAGAGTAAGGGGAAGAGGGTGGGTGAGTGTATGTGGAGCAAATATGGGGGAGTGGGAGGAAGTGAATATGGGCAAACAGGGGAGAGAAGGTGGCGTATAATGGGGGTAGGGGAGCATATATGAAGCAAACAAGAGAGGGGAGTGTATGTGAAGCAAATGTGAAACAGATGGTAACTAACATGTGGTAAACAACAGCCTTTCCCTCACAAGCTAATCTTCACTGCTACCTATATGGCTTCTTCACCGTTTTATTACTTTCTCTCCCTTTCTCTATAGCTAAGCTGTAAGCTGTGACATCTTATCACTATTCAGATTCAACAAAAATGGTGGCTTCATATCCTGCTTTTGCTTTTTTACAGGCTATGATGGGCTGTGATTTACCATGTAGTTTGATAGCAAGGCATTATTGTAGTATAGAAAGAAGAGACATCTATCAGCAGGATCTATACTTTTTGTATGAAGTACAGTAAGAAAAAAAAAATTAGAAATCAACAGCATAATATAACAGCCAGGCTTATTTGGTCTTTAAGGGTCACGCATTTCATTTTTATTTTTCTATTGTCCATAACTTTTATATTTTTCTGTTGATGAAGCTACATTAGGGCTTTAGTTTCTGGGGTACAAATAACTTGTTGATCGTCTTTTATTGATTTGTTCTAGGAGAGAAAATAAACAAAATAAAAACAATTCTGCCTTTAACAACCCTGTGTTTTAAGGTTCAGTATGATTACAGAGCTAATGCATTCATAGTTTATTTTATGTTACCATTTGTGAGCCATAAGAACACTTAGGCATAGTTCACATCTATGCAGCCCCGGTGTTTGCCTGCCCTGCGCTAGCGCAAATGCAAGTGCAGGTGCATTTACAGGTAAGTGCAGGCAAGCGCATAGGCGCATGCATGCACTGCTCTTGCTTTCGCCTGCGCTCGGTGCCCCCCATTACCTGCTATGGCCGAGCGCAGGAGACTAAATCCCGGAAGCACAAGTGGGAATGAGCTGATGTCACTGTGCATGCGCTTCTCCAGACGCATCCGGAAATGTCACATTACACGTTTCCGGGTGCGTCTGGGCAAGCGCATGTGTGGTTAGGTCGGCACAGTAACACTCGCTCTTCCAGGATTTCGTCTCCTGCGCTTAGCTGCACTCGGCTATTGCAGGTAATGGGGCACAAGAGCTCAAGAGCAGTGCATCTATGTGCCTATGCGCTTGCCTGCACTTGCCTGTAAAATGCACCTGTGCTTGCATTTGCGCTAGTGCAGGACAGAGAGGGCAGGCAAACCCACGGGTGCATAGATCTGAAAGGGGCCTTAGTAAAGAAACGTCATCTGTTTTGGTCTAACCATAAACTTTGCATCCACCAATTCGATAATGTTGATCAGTTCTAAGGAGTAATCATATGTATTAAAGTCCTCTAAAAATCCTTTAATCAGTACTTTCAGTACCTTCTCTTATATTTTTAAACATGGCAGAATCAAAAAAGGGTACCAAGATAGCAGCCATAGGAGGCCATTGCTAAGTCTTTGGCTATCATAATAAGATACTGGGCTGGTGAGTGGCAGAGGGATAGCTTTCTGCCACAATCAGATCACAGACGTTACAGCACTTCTGCCCATTTGATCACAATGACATACATACAGTATATGACAATCTGCTGTGGGGGTGGTGTGGGGCTGTAGGCAATTGCGAGGCCTGGCTGCTATTCAGACTTCTTCCAGTTGTCCGCACCCCAGCCACTTCCACAGTGCAAGAAAGTTCACTTACATAATATTTTCTATCACAACGTGATTGTAGTGATTATGTAGGAACTCTGGAATCTGATAGCAAGGATCATAACGAAACTGAGACAAGGGTTTGGATAAATAAACTGTATTAACAAATAAATCAGTAGATTAGAAAAAGAAACACACAGAAGGCAAAGCAAAGTGCTTCCAGCTAGGGATGGGCGAATCCTAAAATACTCGGAATCGCTAGATTCTAACGAGTCCGAGTCAGAAACTCGCTACTCGTTGCGAGTCTAGCGAGTCCAATGTTAATGAATGGGGAAGCGAGTATTGCAGCGATTCCTGTGCTGCTGGACCCTATAAGGGGTCTGGCAGTAGAGGAAAAACCTGCAATTCCCCATTTTATTCTTTAAAAGCCAGCGCAGAAAGACGCCGGCTTTTAAAGAATATTAAAAAAAAGAAATTTCTATGTAATGGGATGTAGCAGAGCTGACACCGCGTTTGGGTCTACGTCGGACGGAAGAGGATTTTTTGATTAAAGATGGAGTCCCTAATGGCTTTTTTTTGTAATTACTAATAAAAAAAAATTTTCTGTGTGGTTTGTTTTTTTTTAAACAATTTAATAGAAATTCATGGCGGTCATGTGTAATATTGGTGTGACCGTCATAAATTTCGGGCTTAGGTTATATGTGAGGAATCTTGAGGTGATTTTCCTACACTCACTGACACTCCCTATCTCTGATCTGCTCCAAGTCTCCCTACTCGCTCTGCACTAGCTCAGATCGTCACAGGAATGTGCCCAAAATGGTGGGGGCAAGCCTTATATACAGCCTTGCCTGTCATACATGACATAGGCATCACGATGGACAGCAGTCAATCATAGTAATGCCACAACCAACATGGCTGCGGCATTACTGAATATGATTGGCTAACATGCTTGTCCATCATCACAGTTTTCTGACCTAACATGCTAGGCTGCTAACATGCTAGGTTGTCTCGGAACATTAACATATTCTGTATTCAGCGAGTCCCGAATACAGTATACAGGAGTCGTAGACTCGCTCATCTATAAGACTCGCTGCTGACAGCGGGTATCCGTGAACCGGTGCTAGTGTTTAAACGATTTGGGGACAATCCAGCTACATAGACAGTGTGATAGCGAGTTTAGCGACTGAGAAACATGCTGAATGCAAACTCGGACAAAACTAGGATTGCCATTGATTTGCATTGGACTCGTTTCTGTGCGAGTAATCACTTGGAAACTCGCAGAGTACCAACTCCTGCGAGTTCCTTACTACTCGCAGAGTAACGAGTCCTAATGAGTAGATTCGCCCATCACTACTTACAGCGTGAATGTCCAGAAATTATTATATGCAGCATGCGACTGGCACAATACAAGAATGTCCTGAAATAATAATATGCACGAGTGAATCTGCACTTATTACATGAATGTCCAGAAATTATTACATGCAGCGTGCGACTGGCACAATACAAGAATGTCCTGAAATAATATTATGCAACAATGCAACCCGCACTTATTATGTGAATGTCAAGAAATTATATGCAACAGTGTGACCGGCACTTTTACGTGTAATTTCCAGAAGTAATATGAAGAGAGTGCGACTGGCACTTTTACGTGAATTGTTCTGAAATATTATGCATAAAGTGAACAGAAAAATAAATGGCTACCAGTGTACTTAGGGCTGAAAAGTCCCACTCAAGTCCAATACTGCAGCCCACACTGATCAAGTCCCAGATTAAGTACCGTACACTGATAGTAAAACAAAGTTAAAGTTCTTACATATCAAGTAGTTCAAGAATATAAAGCTCCTCTCCTAGGAATTCTGGAAAGGAGGTAACCACAGCCAGGATCAGGTTAATGTATTGAAGAATGAGGGCAGCTGAGAGGTGATGAAGCTGGTCAATGAGCAAACAAGCAGCAGCAGGAAGTCCAGGAGCAAACCAGGAGAGTCTCAGAAGCCAACTAGCAAAACACTCAGGCACATAATAAATAGTGATGAGCGAGTACTAAAATGCTCGGGTGCTCGAAGCTCGGGCCGAGCATCCCGAGATACTCGTGTACTCGGCCCGAGTACCGAGCCCAATGTTATCCTATGGGAGACCCGAGTATTTTTATGAAATGACTGCCGGCAGCATGTAGAAACCCTAAAAATGTCACAAAAGTCTCAGAAGAGTGCTCAAATGACATGGCAACACCATGGGGAAGACCCCTGGAAGCATTTCTCACTCAAAAGTCACAGCTGTGAACAATCTTGTCCGAGTTTCACGCCAATTTTACGGAGTCTCCAGAAAACCTTCCAAAATTAATATTTAGGGTGGAAATGTTAAGGGCACATACCCAATAGTGAGATACAGCTGGTGTATGTTACTTTTTGTGATTACATGAAAGATTTTACGTGAAAACATTGTGCGGCACTCCGATGTCCCTGAGAAGAGACGTACATGAAGCCCTGTCTTGACATATTGTGCCCATTTTGAGGAACTGGGTCTATTCTAGTATTTTTCTTTGCCAGGGCAGTCTAAAATTGGGAGGTTCACCAATGCCCCTGGATAGAGACGTGCATGAGGGCCTGTAAACCTGAAGTGCCCATTGTAAGGAAGTGGGTGTATTGTAGTATAGCCCTTTGGCAAAGCAGCCAAAAATTGGGAGGCTCCACATTGTCCCTGGATAGAGACGTGCAGGAGGGCCTCAAAACATTTTTCCCATTGAAAAGGAGCTGGTCTCCTGTTGTTGTAATGCTCATTCTAAAAGAATGGGCGTAAAAATTTACCACTGGGGGTATACCTGAAACAACAGCCTAACTATTGTAACGGTCATCATGGTGGTACATGAGGAGAAGGAGGAGCAGTCCAGCGATTATCCAAGGAAGAGGAAGACGACGTGGTGGATGATCCAGTAGCTGACCCAACCTGGCAGGAGGATATGCAGAGCGAGGACAGCAGTGCACAGGGGGAGGGAGGTGTAGCATCCCAACAGGCAGTACGAAGCAGGGTTGTGTCCGCAGGCAGAAGGCAGGCAACCGTTCCCGGAACAACAACACGACACAAGGTGCCTGTACAAATGTTAGGTCTTCCCGAGTCTGGCAGTTTTTTAAGTTGGCTCCAGATGACTCTAAAAAGGCCATTTGCAACACCTGCCATGCCAGCATCAGCAGGGGTACAAAAACTAGCTGCCTGACCATCACCAGCATGATCAGGCACATGTCAGCCAAGCACCTGACTTTGTGGGAAGTACAACAAAGTCGAGGAGCGGTGCTTGCTGATGTCCCTGCTACGTCTTCGCGTGTTGTGCGTTCGAGCCAATCCCCTGTCCATACTGGCCGCGAACAAGCCTCTGGCCCTGCACCTGAAGTTGCCCACGCACAATTAACACCACCATCAAGCACGTCCTTGTCCCAGCGCAGCGTTCAATTATCCATTCAGCAAACCTTTGAACGCAGGCGCAAATACGCTGCCAACGCCCCACATGCCACAGTCCTAAATTGTCACATTTCGCGACTCATAGCGCTAGAAATGTTGCCTTTGGTGGAGACGGAAGCATTCCGCGACCTGATGGCGGTTGCTGTGCCACGTTACTCGGTCCCCAGCCGCCACTATTTCTCCAGATGTGCCGTCCCCGCATTGCATAACCACGTGTCCCAAAGCATCACAGGTGCCCTTAACAACGCTGTTTCAGCCAAAGTCCACCTAACCACAGACACGTGGACAAGTGCTTGTGGGCAAGGCCGCTACATCTCCTTGACGGAACACTGGGTTAATATTGTGGAAGCTGGGACCCAGTCTGAGCGAGCGACGGAACACGTCCTTCACACACCAAGGATTGCAGGCCCTACCTCTGTCAGGGTTTCACCGACACTCTACAGCTCCGGAATGTCATGCTCCTCAGCCTCCTCCTGCGCATCCTCATCCACTGTACCCTCCACACCAGTCACAAGCTGGAAGCACTGCAGCACTACCTCTGCGAAGCGGCAACAGGCTGTGCTGAAGCAAGTCTGCATAGGTCACAAACCCCACAATGCAGAAGAGGTGTGGACAGCTCTGAAACAGCAGGCAGATCACTGGCTCACACCTCTGAAACTAAAGCCAGGAAAGGTCGTGTGTGACAATGGCCGGAACCTGGTGGCAGCTTTGAGGCGAGGCCAGCTGACGCATGTTCCCTGCGTGGCCCATGTGCTCAACCTGGTGGTTCAGCGGTTTCTTACATCATACCCAGAGCTGTCTGATCTGCTGGTAAAAGTTTGCCGCCTGTCTGCGCATTTTCTCAAGTCACCTGCTGCTTCAGCCGGCCTTGCCGGCTTTCAGCGCCGTTTGTGTCTTCCAGCCCACAGACTGGTGTGCGATGTCCCCACGCGTTTGAATTCAATTCTGCACATGTTGGTCAGGATATGTGAGCAGAAGAGGGCAGTTGTTGACTACCTGCATCACCTAAGCCGTCGGGAAATGGGTCAAACTCCAAACATAACACCTCCGGAGTGGAGATAGATGTTCGACCTATGTACCGTCCTCCAAAACTTTGAGGACTCCACCAAGATGGTGAGCGGCGATGACGCCATTATTAGCGTCACCATACCGCTACTCTTCCTTCTAAAACGGTCTCTGCTGAAAAACAAAGATGATGCATTGCAGGCGGAGCGCGATGACTTGGAGCAAGAAACTGTAGTGGGTGTGGGTGATAACACACAGCCCAGCCTCATGTCATCACAACGTGCAGTGGAGGACTATGACGAGGAGGAGGATGAAGACATGGAGCAACTCTCTGGCCAAATTGAGGATATGACATGCACACCAGTCATACCCTCGATTCAGCGTGGCTGGCCAGAGGACAGGGGAGATGAGGAGGAGGAGGAGGACAGCATGTTCAGTCATCGTGTTGGTCAGGATACTGAAGTGATGGCTGTTAAGAGTATGGCGCACATGGCTGACTTTATGGTAAGCTGCCTGGCTCGTGACCCCCGCGTTAAGAACATCTTGGCCGACAATCAGTACTGGTTGGCAACACTCTTAGACCCACGCTACAAGGAGAACTTTATGTCTCTCATTCCTGAGGCAGAGAGGTCAGCCAAAATGCAGCAGTTACAGAAGGCCATAGCAACGGAAGTAGGCAAAGCATTCCCCTCACAAAACGCTAGCGGCATAGGTCAGGAATCGGTGGACAACCAAGGCGTACGGCCGAGAGGGGCACAAGTCCAATCCGCCAGAGGTAGGGGAACAGACTTTACGATGTGGGACAGTTTTCTCAGCCCCTCACGTACCACAGCCCGTGAGGTGCGGGGTAGTGCCACAAGAAATGCTAAGTTTGGCCACATGCTGAAGGAGTACCTTGCAGATCGAACAACTGTACTGCGAGATTCCTCTGTGCCTTACAATGATTGGGTCTCCAAGCTGGACACGTGACATGAATTGGCTCTCTACGCCTTGGAAGTCCTGGCTTGCCCTGACGCTAGCGTTTTGTCAGAGCGTGTTTTCAGTGCCGCAGGTGGAATCATTACTGATAAACGCACCCGCCTGTTAACTGAAAATGCTGACAGGCTGACTCAGATCAAGATAAATAAGGGTTGGATTGGGCCAGACTTCACCACACCACACACAAATGACAGCGGAATTTAAATTTTGTTATGGGAATTTACCATGTACCTCCACTCACCCATGGGTACACACTTCTGGACTTCCGAGTGTCCAAGTGTGGGATCAGTAATGTCCGTGGACGTGTACTCGGCCTGGTGGTAGGAAGGAGGATCAGGTTGGGAAATGTGCGGTGCAGTATCACGGCTACTGACACTTGACCGTGTGGAAGACAGGGTGTTTTTGGAGGTGCCAATCTGACTTGAAGCATTATCCGCTATCCAAGTAACAACCTGTTGACACTGGTCTTGGTTCAAGAGCGGTGTACTGCTGCGGCCCCAAGAATTTGGGACAGGACGTGTGAGCGAGTAGATGTGCCCCTTTGTTGTTGCGAAATTAGTGCTTGCACACGACCACGGCCTCTGCCTGCACCACCATCACGTTCACTTCCTTGTTCCTTGCCAACGCCCTTGCGCATTTTGCCTGTATACAGCGACAACAGTCTGGTGACTGTTCGGGTCACAGGAGATTTGGATTTTAGACCCTAACCTGTATCAAGGTAGTAAGTACAACAGTCTGGTGACTGTTATGGTCACAGGAGAGTAGGATTTTAGTCCCTAACCTGTATCAAGGTAGTAAGTACATCAGTCTGGTAACTGTTCAGATCACAGGAGAGTAGGATTTTAGTCCCTAACCTGTATCAAGGTAGTAAGTACAACAGTCTGGTAACTGTTCAGCTCACAGGAGAGTAGGATTTTAGTCCCTAACCGTGATCAAGGTAGTAAGTACAACAGTCTGGTGACTGTAATGGTCACAGGAGAGTAGGATTTTAGTCCCTAACCTGTATCAAGGTAGTAAGTACACCAGTCTGGTAACTGTTCAGCTCACAGGAGAGTAGGATTTTAGTCCCTAACCTGTATCAAGGTAGTAAGTACACCAGTCTGGTAACTGTTCAGCTCACAGGAGAGTAGGATTTTAGTCCCTAACCTGTATCAAGGTAGTAAGTACAACAGTCTGGTGACTGTTATGGTCACAGGAGAGTAGGATTTTAGTCCCTAACCTGTATCAAGGTAGTAAGTACACCAGTCTGGTGACTGTTCAGATCACAGGAGAGTAGGATTTTAGTCCCTAACCTGTATCAAGGTAGTAAGTACAACAGTCTGGTAACTGTTCAGCTCACAGGAGAGTAGGATTTTAGTCCCTAACCTGTATCAAGGTAGTAAGTACAACAGTCTGGTGACTGTTATGGTCACAGGAGAGTAGGATTTTAGTCCCTAACCTGTATCAAGGTAGTAAGTACACCAGTCTGGTGACTGTTCAGATCACAGGAGAGTAGGATTTTAGTCCCTAACCTGTATCAAGGTAGTAAGTACAACAGTCTGGTAACTGTTCAGCTCACAGGAGAGTAGGATTTTAGTCCCTAACCTGTATCAAGGTAGTAAGTACAACAGTCTGGTGACTGTTATGGTCACAGGAGAGTAGGATTTTAGTTCCTAACCTGTATCAAGGTAGTAAGTACACCAGTCTGGTGACTGTTCAGCTCACAGGAGAGTAGGATTTTAGTCCCTAACCTGTATCAAGCTAGTAAGTACTGTTATGGTCACAGAAAAGCTTGGATACCGATCTGGATCACCCTGCCTATATCCTCCTAGATTAGTCCTGAGAAGGACTGTTGTGGTCAGCAGCAGTTTGCAGCCCTGCTCCGGATCTACCTATGAGGGCCGCAAATCTGTCCCTAAGCAGCAGCAGACACTGTCCCTACACTCACTGTCTGGATGGCTGTGTGCAGAGCACAGCGCGGCCGGGTCTTATAAAGGCTCGGTCACGCTGTGCAGGCCGGCCAATCACTGCAATTCCGCAACTAACAGGGCTGTGGCATTGCAGTGGTCTGCCAGCCAATCCCTGCATGTGGGCTGGCTCTCTAAAGAGCGCCAACATGCAGGGATGAGGACCACGAGCACAGCACGAGTATCGCGAGATTACTCGGTGCTCGCCGAGAAACCCGAGTACAGTGATACTCGTGCGAGTACCGAGTAGTTATAAGCGTACTCGCTCATCACTAGTCATCAGTATTAAAATAGTGGACAATCCCTGTAATATTTTACAATTTCAGGAGTTTATTCCACATATGTAGTAAGCTGCAAGCTCTAATTTCGCCACAACAAAGGGCCACATTTACTCACTCGCACGTCCTGTCCCAAATTCTTGGGGACCGCAGCAGTACACCACTCTTCAACACTGACCAGTGTCAACAGGTTGTTAGTTGGATAGCGGATAATGCTTCCAGTCAGATTGGCACCACCACAAACACCCTGTCTTCCACACGGTCAAGTGTCAGTAGCCGTGATACTGCACCGCACATTCCACAACCTGATCCTCCTTCCTAGCACCAGGCCGAGTACACGTCCACGGACATTACTGATCCCACACTTGGACACTCTGAAGAGCTGTTCACGTATCCATTCGCACATTCTGGCCTCTCGCCAGCTCCTGTTGAAGTGGGTCATGAGGAGAGCGTACATACCGATGCCCAAATATTTGAGCAGCCACGGTCTCACAAAGGCAACGGTGGGAACGTGTCTCAACAAGGGGGTGGACGATGAGGAGACACGATTGCCAGAAAGTCAGGAGGAGGAGCAGGGTGCGGAAGAGGAAGACGACATGGTGGATGATCCAGTAACTGACCCAACCTGGCAGGAGGAGATGCAGAGTGAGGACAGCAGTGCACAGGGGGAGGGAGGCTTGGCATCACAACAGGCAGTAAGAAGCAGGGTGGTGGCCCCAGGCAGAAGTCAGGCAACCGTTCCCTGGAACAACAACACGACACAAGGTGCCTGTACAAATTTTAGGTATTCCCGAGTCTGGCAGTTTTTTTAAGTTGGCTCCAGATAATTCTAAAAAGGCCATTTGCAACCCCTGCCATGCCAGCATCAGCAGGGGTACCAAAACTAGCAGCCTGACCACCACCAGCATGATCAGGCACATGTCAGCCAAGCACCCGACTTTGTGGGATGTACAACAGAGTCGAGGAGCAGTGCTTGCTGATGTCACTGCTATGTCTTCGGGTGCTGTGCGTGCGAGCCAATCCTCTGTCGATGCTGCATGCGAACAAGCCTCCTGCCCTGCACCTGTAGTTGCCCACGCACAAATAACACCATTATCAAGCACATCCTTGTCCCAGCGCAGCATTCAGTTATCCATGCACAAAACTTTTGAACGCAGGCGCAAATACGCTGCCAACGCCCCACATGCCACAGTTCTAAATGCTAACATTTTGCGACTGCTTGCACTGGAAATACTGCCTTTTAGGCTGGTGTAGACGGAAGCATTCCGCGACCTGATGGCGGCAGCTGTCTCACATTACTCGGTCCCCAGCCGCCACTATTTCTGCCGGTGTGCTGTCCCCGCATTACATAACCACGTGTCACAAAATATCACACGTGCCCTGAACAACGCTGTTTCAGCCAAAGTCCACCTAACCACTGACATGTAGATAAGTGCTTGTGGGCAAGGCCGGTACATCTCGGTGACGGCACCCTGGGTTAATATTGTGGAAGCTGGGACCCAGTCTCAGCGAGGGACGGAACATGTCCTTCCCACACCAAGGATTGCAGGCCCTACCTCAGTCAGGGTTTCACCCACACTCTACAGCTCCGGAATGTCATGCTCCTCAGCCTCCTCCTCTTGCGCATCCTCATCCACTTTACCCTCCACACCAGTCCCAAGCTGGAAGCACTGCAGCACTGCCTCGGCGAAGCGGCAACAGGCTGTGCTGAAGCTATTATGCATAGGTGACAAACCCCACAATGCAGTAGAGGTGTGGACAGCTCTGAAACAGCAGACAGATCACTGGCTCACACCTCTAAACCTAAAGCCAGGAAAGGTCGTGTGCGACAATGGCCGGAACCTGGTGCCGACTTTGAGGCGAGGCCAGCTGACACATGTTCCATGCGTGGCCCATGTGTTCAACCTCGTGGTTCAGCGGTTTCTAAAATCATACCCAGAGCTGTCTGATCTGCTCGTAAAAGTTCGCCGCCTGTCTGCACATTTTCGAAAGTCACCTACTGCTTCAGCCGGCCTTGCCGGCTTTCAGCGGCGTTTGCAGCTTCCGGCTCACAGACTGGTGTGTGATGTCCCCACGCGTTGGAATTCAACTCTGCACATGTTGGTCAGGATTTGTGAGCAGAAGAGGGCAGTTGTTGAGTACATGCATCACCTAAGCCGTCGGGAAATGGGTCAAACTCCACACATAACACCTGAGGAGTGGAGATGGATGTCCGACCTATGTACCGTCCTCCAAAACTTTGAGGACTCCACCAAGATGGTGAGCAGTGATGACGCCATTATTAGCGTCACCATACCGCTTCTCTGCCTTCTAAAACGGTCTCTGCTCAAAAACAAACATGATGCATTGCAGGCGGAGCGCGATGAGTTGGAGTAAGAAACAGTAGTGGGTGTGGGTGATAACACACAGCCCAGCCTCATCTCATCACAACGTGCAGTGGAGGACTATGACGAGGAGGAGGAGGAGGAGGATAAAGACATGGAGCAACTTTCCGGCCAAATTGAGGATATGACATGCACACCAGTCATACCCTCGGTTCAGCGTGGCTGGCCAGAGGACAGGGAACATGAGGAGGAGGATGAGGAGGAGGACAGCGTGTTCAGTCATCGTGTTGGTCAGGACACTGAAGTGATGGCTGTTAAGAGTCTGGCGCACATGGCTGACTTTATGGTAAGCTGCCTGGCTCGTGACCCTCGCGTTAAGAACATCTTGGCCGACAATCATTACTGGTTGGTAACACTGTTAGACCCACGCTACAAGGAGAACTTTATGTCTCTCATTCCTGAGGCGGAGAAGTCAGCCAAAATGCAGCAGTTCCAGAAGGCCATAGCAACGGAAGTAGGCAAAGCATTCTCCTCACAAAACGCTAGCGGCCTAGGTCAGGAATCGGTGGACAACCAAGGCGTACGGCCGAGAGGGGCACAAGTCCAATCCGTCAAAGGTAGAGGAACATTCTTTAAGATGTGGGACAGTTTTCTCAGCCCCTCACATACCATAGCCCCTGAGGTGCGGGGTAGTGCCACAAGAAATGGTAAGTTTGCCCAGATGCTGAAGGAGTACCTTGCAGATCGAACAACTGTACTTCGACATTCCTCTGTGCCTTACAATTATTGGGTATCCAAGCTGGACACGTGGCATGAATTGGCTCTCTACGCCTTGGAAGTCCTGGCCTGCCCTGCCGCTAGCGTTTTGTCAGAGCGTGCTTTTAGTGCAGCAGGTGGAATCATTACTGATAAATGCACCCGCCTGTCAACTGAAAATGCTGACAGACTGACTCTGATCAAGATGAACAAGGGTTGGATTGGGCCAGACTTCACCACACCACCAGCAAATGAGAGCGGAATTTAAATTTTGTAACGGGAATTTGCCATGTACCTCCACTCACCCATGGGTACACACTTCTGGACTTTGACTAATCGCTGGACTGCTCCTCCTTCTCCTCATGCGCCACCATGATGACCGTTACAAAAGTTAGGCCGTTGTTTCATGTATACCCCCAGTGGTAAATTTTTTCGCCCATTCTTTCAGAATGGGCATTACAACGACAGGAGGCCCGCTCTTTTGCAATGGGAACAATGTTTTGAGGCCCTCATGCACGTCTCTATCCAGGGACAATGTAGAGCCTCCCAATTTTTGGCTGCCCTGGCAAAGGGCTATACTACAATACACCCACTTCCTTACAATGGGCACTTCAGGTTTACAGCCCTTCATGCACGTCTCTATCCAGGGACAATGTGGAGCCTCCCAATTTTTGGCTGCCCTGGCAAAGGGCTATACTACAATACACGCACTTCCTTACAATGGGCACTTCAGGTTTACAGGCCCTCATGCACTTCTCTATCCAGGGACAATGTGGAGTCTCCCAATTTTTGGCTGCCCTGGCAAAGGGCTATACTACAATATACCCACTTCCTTACAATGGGCACTTCAGGCTTACAGGCCCTCATGCACGTCTCTATCCAGGGACAATGTGGAACCTCCCAATTTTTGGCTGCCCTGGCAAAGGGCTATACTACAATACACCCACTTCCTTACAATGGGCACTTCAGGTTTACAGGCCCTCATGCACTTCTCTATCCAGGGACAATGTGGAGTCTCCCAATTTTTGGCTGCCCTGGCAAAGGGCTATACTACAATATACCCACTTCCTTACAATGGGCACTTCAGGCTTACAGGCCCTCATGCACGTCTCTATCCAGGGACAATGTGGAACCTCCCAATTTTTGGCTGCCCTGGCAAAGGGCTATACTACAATACACCCACTTCCTTACAATGGGCACTTCAGGTTTACAGGCCCTAATGCACGTCTCTATCCAGGGGCATTGGTGAACCTCCTAATTTTGGACTGCCCTAGCAAAGGAAAATACTACAATAGACCCACTTCCTCAAAATGGGCACATTATGTCAAGAGGCCTTCATGTACGTCTCTTCTCAGGGGCATCAGAGTGCCACACAATATTTTAACGTAAAATCTTTCATGCAATCACAAAAAGTATCATACACCAGCTGTATCTCACTATTGGGTATGTGCCCTTAACATTTCCGCCATGAAAATTATTTTTGGTGTCATTTTGGAAGGTTTTCTGGTGAGTCCGTAAAAATGGCGTAAAACTCGAACAACATTGTTCACAGATGTGACTTTTGAGTGAGAAATGCTTAGAGGGGTCTTCCCCATGCTGTTGCCATGTCATTTGAGCACTCTTCTGAGACTTTTGTGACATTTTTAGGGTTTCTACATGCTACCGGGGGTCATTTCATAAAAATATTCGGGTCTCTCATAGGATAACATTGGGCTCGGTGCTCAGGCCGAGTACACAAGTATCTTGGGATGCTCGGCCCGAGCATCGAGCACCCGAGCATTTTGGTACTCGCTCATCACTACTGATGACTTATCTTTAGAATAGATTATTAATGTCTGATCAGTGGGAATGTGACAACCAGAGTTCCCGACCATCAGCAGTTCCCAGTGTTGTTATTGACCGGAACTACTCGGTCACGGAGCTAGACAGCTATGTCAACAGTTAAGTGGTCATGGCCAGATACTGCACATCCGTCCATTATTGATTCAAATAGGGAGAAGATATGCAGTACTCAGCTGTGGCCACTCTACAAATAATGGAGCTGTGCTGTGCAGCTCCATTGCTCAGTAGTTCCGACTGGTGAGGATGCTGGATGTCACACTCCACCCATCATACATTGATCCTAAGAAAAGATCATCATTGTTAAAATCCCCAGCAACCCCTTTAAGCAGACATTGCATATAACAATGCATAAATGGGCACATGGTCGTACTCAACGAAATATTCAGTTCAACATTATGACCATAACATAGAAAGAAAGTCAGGATCGCAGTCATGGAAAGGTCAAACTTCATTTTCTTGTCTCCAAGCCCTTACTAGAGAAGTTAAATCATTTTGGAGTGAGGCTAAAAAATTATATCCTGTTTTTTTTTTGGCATGAGGCTCTCTCTTATTGACTTCCTAATGATTTTCCATTTGTGAGAAAGCAGATAACAGATGAATAAGATGAAAGCACATTAGGAGAATTTTGTTTGCTCTGTTTTCTGTATACTGTAATAGAATCTAACTTTGAAAGCCTAAAGCCAAGTATTTATACACATTCAACTCACATTTACTGGACTGTCCATCTTGGCAGTTCATAACAACTTTATTGGAGCAAATACTTAGGGTGCCTTCACATTTCAGGACAATTGCGCCGCGGACGGTGCGGCTCTGTGTCCCGAAATCCGCATGCGGATTGCGCACCTATCTTTAACATGGGATGCGCAGTCATCCGCACATAGCCACGTTCGTTCGCGTTCAGCTGCGTAACTATACGCATGCGGACGGAGAAGAAGATTTTATGCCGCCAGGGAACGCGGCGTGTAGCATTTTTCGGCGCGTCCAAAAAAATGCAAGTGTCCGCATACGCACACTGCGGATACAATTAACATTAGCCCCCTATGAGACTGTACGCATGCGGATGGTTTTGCGCACAGCTGCAGATGAAACCCATGCGGACAGCTTAGTGCGCATGCTCAAAAAGCCCATGGGCGTATCTGTAGGCAGGGTCACTGAAAATTGGGCTAAGTTTAGCGAACGCATGCAGATGGAAAATGCATGCGCAAGGCTCAAAACGCAGACAAACGCATGTGAACGTTGCGGACCTGCGTGCGCAAAGCTATGCGCATGCGTATGTAAAACGTAACGTTTACACGCGTTTGCATGCGTTTTCACCTGCGGCTGCGCATGCGCATGGGACGCAACGTAACCGTCCTGAAATGTGAAGCTAGACTTACTGCCCAGCCACACTCACAGGAAGATTTTTTTAATTGATAGATATTTAAGATTAAAAATTTAAAGGGAAAGAAGGGCCAGAGAGCTCCTTAGGGGTGAATGAGCCCATGACGATTGGGAGGCCACTGTGGTTTGAAAGGGTTAAAGGATTAAAGACTGGAGTGCATTCTGTGGGTTCCTGGGATCGGAAGGGGGTAGTGTGTGTAGCTGTTCCGGGATAATCTCTGAGGCAGCCTGGTGAGCAATCGACGATTGTTGATAATGTTTTGGGTTGTGGGGGTGATGGGGTTGTCGCAGAGACAAGCAGGCAGGTTGTGGGGGTTGGTGATCAGTTAGTGACGTTACCCGGGTCAGAGTTTTGGGGTCAGTTGCTGGGTGTGTTGCGCAGGCTGGTGTCTGAGCGCCTGGTGGTGAGAGGCATAGGGTCACCAGAGGAGGTGTGGGTTGGCCCCACTGGGGCTGGACTGCAGATGATGGTGGTATAGGAAGACAGGGTTCAAGTGGTTGTGGTTGCAGCTGCGTCAGACGGGGCAAAGGATGAGGAAAAGGAAAAAGAGAAGGAAGATGAGTTAGTTCAGTTAGATGACAGGACGTGGAGTGAAGTGTATGTGTGCTTCGAGGGTCTGCTGGGGGCACACTTGAAAAAAGAGGTGAAGGAAAAAGTCTGGAAGGGGGAGCATGTGAAATATTTTCACTACTTCTGCTAGAGAAGTTTTATTTAGATAAAGTAAAACTAAGCGACTCTAAGAAGCAGAAGGAGGAGAAAGAAAAGAGGAGATATAGGCTGATTCCCAGGACCTTAACTAATCGGCTGCAGGCCTTTGTCATATTGGCTAATGTAATCGGTGAGAAGGAGCCGGAGCATTGCTCTGCCCTTTTCGGTTACATGGATTCAGTTGGGGAGGCATATAGGGTGTATGGAGGGTTAGGGTAGTTGAGGTATGAGGAGCAGCTCAGGCAACGGAAGCTCTGCGGCCTGGGATCATATGGGACCACAAGGATATTTCCTTGTGGATGCGTCTCATGACAGCTCCGACTCAGTCCTTTCGAGGGGGAGCCGGGAGCCTGGGCAAAAGCAGCGAGTCACCGGCTAGGCAAAGAAAGGGAGCATGCTGGACACTGCAAGTTGGGGGCTTCGTGGCGGTTCAAGCATGAGTGCTCCAGTTGTGGAGGTATCCACTCTTTGGCCAGGTGCTTTAAGAGAGGAAAGGGGAAGGCAGGAGAGGGTGTTGGAAAGAGGGAGGACGCAGGTGAAAGTAGAGGCGATGCTTCCCTATTTAAATAGATGTGAGGGCGGCTGAGTTGTTGCCATGGGGTTTGGTTGAGGGTTTTAGGATCAAGTTTGATCCTGAGGCCCCTGTTTTTTGCACAGGTAACTTGAAGTCCGCAAGTGAGCAATCGGAGGTGGTGAGGGACAAGTTATCCCAGAAGGTGGAGTTAGGCAAGATGGTAGGTCCATTTAAGGATCCTCCATTCTCTAATTTAAGGATTTTGCCATTGGGGGTGGTCCCCAAGAAGGAGCCAAATAAATTAAGGCTCATACATCATTTATCTTACCCGACCGGGTTGTCGGTTAATGATGGGATCTCCTCGGATCTGTCCGTGGTTTGTTACGTTTCCTTTGATAGGGCTTAGAACTTGGTGAGAGCTGTGGGACGGGGGGCATTGATGGCAAAATCAGACATTGAAGCACCTTTTTGCTTGCTCCCAGTTCATCCAGATAGTCTTTATTTGTTGAGGTGCATGTGGGAGGGGGAATTTTATGTAGATCGTTGCCTGCCCATGGGTTGTTCTATTTCGTGTGTGTATTTTGAGGCATTTAGCTTTGTTGTTGAATGGGCGGTTCGGGACGTTGCGGGGGTTCATTCGGTTATCCACTATTTGAATTTTTGTATGTTGGGCCAGCGGGGTCATCTGTTTGTTCACTGTTATTGTTTACCATGGAGCAGATAGCACAGAGTTTTGGCTGCTGGCAAAGGAAAAAACGAAAGGGCAGTGACGGTTTTGCTTTTTGGGCATTGAAATTGATATGCTGGCCATGGAGTGTCGACTGCCGGAGAAGTTGCTTGATCTGAAGGTGTCAATCCAAACATTGTTTCAGGCTAAAAAGGTGCATTTGAGGAATTTGCAGTTGGTGTTAGGGAAGTTGAATTTCACGTGTCGTGTTATGCTGATGGAGCATATATACAATAGGAGGCTGGCTAGCGCGACTGCAGGTGTGACATCTCTGGAGCACTTTGTAGAGTGACTAAAGTGATGGAAGTAGATCTGGTGGTTTGGGAAAACATTGTGGATGAGTAAGGTAGTGTCCAATAGACAGCTGTAGCTTACGGTTGCGGTAGGAGTGGCTTGCTTTGGAGCGATTTTTAAACAGCATTGGTGTGTGGGTCAATGGCCACAGCCATGAAAAGAGAAGGGGTTGGTCAAAAATGTTATCGATTGTAGTGGCAGTTGAGTTACAGGGTTCTGAATTTTCAGGCAGGAAAGTTTGCTTGAATTATGACTATGGCGGTGGTATATTCAATTAATTCAATTAATATACTGTCTGCAAAATCACCCTCGGTGGTGGGATACTTGCGACACTTGGTGCAGCAATGTTTGGAATTAAATATCTGCTCAGGTAGAAAATAAGGTAGCTGATGCGCTCTCCCATTTTCAGTTTCACAGGTTCCGGAGCCTGGTGCCAGGAGCGAACGAGGATGGAAAGCAGTGTGCAGATTGACTGTGGGAGCTGGTATTGGTTTAGCTTAGAGATTAGGAGGTTGGTGACCGAGGCCACTTGGTGCCAATATCAGGTGGTTTGGACTGTGTGGGACGACTTGGAATGTGTTGGATTAATGGGGCCTGGTTATCAGGGTAGGGTGTTAGGGGTGTTAATGTTTGCTAGTAGGTCGGTATCGGTGATGGGGCACAGGTTGGCTGCCTTAGCGTTGTTGTTTAAGTTAATCGGGGTGAGGGATGCCACAAAGGATTTTTTTTAGCACGTCAGGTGATGAAGGGTTCCAAGAAAGGGGTCAGGATACAAGGAGGCTTATTTCGTTCCGATTGTTGGCGCAGTTGGTGCACAGTTTGGAGGAGATGTGTTTATCGTGGTATGAACGGTCACTGTTTGAGGTGGCATTTGTATTGCCATTTTTCGGTGCCTTTTGCATTGGCGAACTAGTCAGCCCTGCGAAGTGTGTGATGGGAAGTCTTTTGATCGGATGTAGTTCTTGCTGGGGATCGGGTGAAATCTACGTTGTGCCGCTTGAAGACAAATTAGACGGGTCGAGAATGGTTGGTAGTTATGTATGGCATACCGGGACACCACTTGTGTCCAGTTTCAAGGTTGGCAGGTTTTTTAAGGATGCGCAGGGGTTACCCTGGGTCATTGGTGAAGCATGAAGATGGGTCAACTTTGTCTAGATTTTAATGCATAGCAGTTTTGAAGTCTCGTTTGGCACGGGTGGGAGAGGTGTCAGGGGATTATGAGTCGAATTCTTTCTACATAGGGGCGGCAACGGAAGCCTCCAGGTGGGGGCTGGGTGATGTGATGATTTGGAGGATTGGGAGATGGGATTCCTGTATGCCACATCTCGTGTAGGATGAAGGGGAGTGAGGATGGGGTGAGAATTCAGCTTAGTTATTAATGTTGGCTGGTTAACGGTATGTGTTGCGTTTGCATGTATTTGTTAAATATGTTTATTTTTTATAGGCACATGTCTGGTAGGGATACTTGGGCACCCCCATGTGTATTGGGATTTGTTGTGTACGGACGTGTGCCCAGAGGGCCGTCAGCTTGGACTGCAAGAGCAGATGCACGGGGTAAAATGGATTTGGATGTGGGGTATGACTTGGGGTATTTCCAGAAGTCGCGTATTATACCAGGATTGACCAGGATCCCAATGTTTTACTTTTACACATGGGAGGGAACGATTTGGGAGTGCGGGAGGTCAGAGACTTGATGAGGGACAACAAGTTGGATTTGTTGCAACTTTGGAGGCCATTCCTGGAATCTGATCGTTGTATGGTCAGATATAGTAGCTCAGACAAGTTGGAGGTTCACCAGGTCAGTCAATCAAATTAATAAGGTGAGGATCAAGTTGAACAGGACCATTGGCTGATTTGTGATGGGCGGCTGGGGACCCAGGCTGAAACCGAGGGAGGACAGAAGGAGCCAGGTGTGCCCGACTGACCTGAGACACTGGTGGCTGGGCCAAAGACCCAGAGTGCCGACTCTGTAGATGTGAGATGGAACTCTATGTCCCAGATCCTAACAACCGATGCGCTGAAGGAGAAAGCAATTGTACTAGGGCAAGTGACCCAGAGAGAGAGGGAAAAATCACTAAAGAGCCCGTGACAGTCAGACCGCAACCACACGTGGAGTGGAGAACGAAAGAGCCCGAGAGGTACACTGAGGGGGGAAAGTGAAGCAGATGAACCGTTCCGGTTGTAGTGAGAACCTAGCCCGTAGAGAACTGTACAGAGCTGCTGTGTGAGCCAGGTTTGTTGTAACTTCTGTGAAAGAACTGTGAAGCTGTTGTGAACTGTTAGGTGAAAAGTAAGGCTAGGGCCAAACTTACCAGGTGCCCCACGTTAAATGGATGCCGTTACTGCAGAGCCCAGCCTGCAGTAATGGCCAGTGTTAACGTCAGGGGCTGCCTGTAAACGATGCTACATAGTAGCCAGATGTTTACATTGCTGACAACATTTTCCTGTGTGCTCTGCTAAAGCGCAGTTCCTGGGGCTTCTTGTGTGGCTGTATCCATAGTAAACAGCGGGTTACTATGGAGCAGCGTTCACAGGCAGCCCCCGAAGTTCACTGTGTGCGTTACAGCAGGCTGGGCTCTGCTGTAACTGGATCCACTAAACATAAGGGCACTGTTCAGTATGGCCCTAGCGTAACAGTAAAAGCTCGGTAAAGCCCAGTACGGTGTGGACTCATTTATCCGCAAGGAAGAAGAGAAGCCGCACCACGCAGAGACTGTGAATGCTGCTTGAAGGTACGGGAAACTTTACACACTTATACTGTACTACACCTTTGGTTGCCCTGGGGATCAGCCCTACCTATAGAGGGCTCACTATATGGCTGCACCCACCATCACCCTAGTAATCCCGATTGCAGCGGTGGCCTCGTATAGCCACACACTATAGGTGGCGTCACAAAGTACCTTTATAAACTTTTTTTTTTTCCCTTTTTCTTTATTTCCCCTTTATTTGCCGCAGTTGGGCATACGGAACCGGGTCACGTCGCCATGACAATTCCTGAAGAGAAGGCCCGGTTTTGAGTACCCCTGCCCTGGGGTGCGACACATATGGATGTTGGACTTGAGGGAGGGCCTTTAGCAAGCCATGGGGGTGTGGAGGGCTCGGACCACATATATGGTACTGTGGCTGGTCTGTGGCGGGGGGATAGGTCCAATTCCAGAGGCTGGGAGTACCAATTTCGGATGGTGGTAAATAGTCACTCATGGTCTTCCCTCTCCCATATCAACTTGGTACCTTCCCCTGAAACTTTAGCACTATGCATGACTGAATTTATGTCCCTGAAGGGAGGGGTGAGAGCTGAGTATCAGATATGTTTTTATTGATTTATAAGCAATTTATCGATCCTTGAACTGTAGTGTACAGCTCGGCTTCATCATGTAGGAGGGCAGGGATAGTACAAACAATTTTTTTTATCTCCCCGGCGTTCCTCTTTAAATCAGTAATATATAATTTTGATATAATTTCTGAATTATTAGAATTGATGTTGCAGCACATTACACAACACAATGAATGTACAGACTGAGCGACTATTGCTTATCTAGAGTAACTTACCATTACATTGCCTTAGCACAGGAACCCATGATAGTCTATGGTCTTTATAAGAGATAAGATTTTGAAATGCAAAAATCAGCAAAGAAACATTTTAACACTAAAATCAGTCAATGGCAGGAGAGCGCCCCCTGCCTACTTTATGTAGAAATGCAAGGGAAAAAAACAGCTTTAATGTCTCACTCTCTCCTGCAAAACAGATGAATCCATCCCTGTAGGAAACATTACTTGATCATTTGAGCATAAAACAAGTTGAAAGTTACCATATCAGACCCCCACATACGGCCAGACTCCCTCACCTCCCCACCGTCCATGGCTTTATTCATGCTATATTAGTTGAAAAGGGATTTGCATTAATATTTTCTTGATCCAACGTTTTACTTAACAAGCGACAGGAATATTAAATTGATTAGCTCTAATGTTTATGCTTGGGGGAGGGGTTTGTCATATCTTGGGAATGGGTTTTAAAAAAAAATCAGACATTTACCACCTCTAGGCTGTAACACAACATAAGGTAGTCAAAGGCAGGCAGCAAAATGAGACTGTTGGCTGCTGGAGGCAGAAACCATCACAGACACATCCTTTTGTGTCTAAAAATGCACGCTGCATCTCATATCAGCTGAAGAACTGAAGATGAATATACATAGATAGCTTTATGAATCATAAAAATAGGAGGATTCCTTGAGTAGAGCTTCATATATTCAGTCTGTGCCTCCCCTGGATACAAATGACCTGCCTCTAACCTTGGCTTGGTAAGGAGCAGGACAATGACCAAAAACGCCTTCAAGGTCATCGGGATAAAGACTTTATTAATAATGACAGATTGTCTTCTAAGGAAAGGCAAAATGAAGATGTAAACTGGCTCATTGCACTGATGTGTAGTATGCCTAAATAAAACAAAATACACAGATTTACATGTATATTATAACATATAGACAGTGTATGAAACGATAAATACAGAAAAACCTGAGCCACAGCAAACTTGTGTGAACATGCCTGTATAGCGTATTCACATTAAACATCAGATTGAACCAGAAAAAAATATGTGCATTATATGACCAAATACCTTACAATTAGGGATGAGCGAGTATAATCGCAAGTATTCGGTACTCGGCGAGTAATGCGGTTATCGCAGTACTCGAGTATTTCACTACTCTCCTCGCCATATTCGGATCTCCCGCCCAGCATTAGCCAGTCACAGTAATGCCACAGCTTTCTGTGTTGTTGCATTACTATGATTGGCTGGCTGCCCAGCGTCATGCATGAGTCATAGCCTATGACTCACAGGCTCTATATAATGCAGTCATGCAGTTGCCATTTTCTGCACATTGCATGCTGAACACAGCTAGTGTAGGGAGAGTGTGAGCAGCTGATAGTGAGAGTTGTGCTTGTGCAAATCGTACAGAAATCCTTTGTAAAACCCAAAAGCTCTTGTGAGCGCTACCAGTATTGTAGTATTAGGAGACTGTAGTGCAGGGAGACAGGCAGGAGCGTTACAGTACCACATAGTACAGTCAGCAATATTTCAGCTCTTCTCAGAGCTGAAAGTATAAGTTCAGGGAGTAGAGGCAGTTTCCCAGCTATTTTTGGGGTCACATTTACCCCTACAGGCCAATTTGTTTGCTGTTGCGGTGCTGTGTTCACACCGAATAGCTTGCACGGTACTGCACAAGTGACAGGCAGCCAGCACCGCTGTCTTGTGTGGTGACTCATTTTGCGTAATAATAACGCCTAAAGCCTCAGGGCAATTTTTTTGTGCCGTTGCGGGGCTGTGTTCACACCAAATAGCACGCACGGTACTGCACAAGTGACATGCAACCAGCACCGCTGTCTTGTGTGCTGACTGGCGCGAGTTATCTCGCCTTAAACCTCAGGGCAATTTTTTGTGTCGTGGTGGTGCTGTGTTCATACCAAATAGCAAGGACAGTACTGCACAAGTGACACGCAGCCAGCACCGCTGTCTTGTGTGGTGAATGGTGAGCGTAATCTTGCCTTAAACCTCAGGGAAATTTTTTTGTGCCTTTGCAGTGCTGCGTTCATACCGAATAGCACGCACGGAACTGCACAAATAACACGCAGAAAGCACCGCTGTCTTGTGTGGTGACTAGTGTGCATAATCTCGCCTTAAACCTCAGGGCAATTCTTTGGTGCCGTTGCAGTGTTGTGTTCATACCGAATAGCACATACGGTACTGCACAACTGACACGCAGCCAGCACCGCTGTCTTGGGTGGTGACTGGTGAGCATAATCTCGCCTTAAATCTCAGGGCAATTTTTTTGTGCCGTTGCGGTGCTGTGTTCATACCGATTAGCACGCACGGTACTGCACAAATGACACGCAGCCAGCATCGCTTTCTTGTGTGATGACTGGTGCACGTAATCTCGCCTTAAACCTTAGGGCAATTTTTTTGTGCTGTTGCGGTGATGTGTGTAAAACACAAAGCAGTACTAGTCTGTAGTGCTACCTTCCACAAAGCACTAACTGCTTGTTGTTCCCCAATATCTGCATCTGAATATGTGCAACTATGTCAGAAAAACACCAAAGTCCTAAAAAGGCTGTTGTGAAGGGACAGTGACAGGGACATGGACATGGACGTGGGCGTGGGGTTGTCAGTGGTGCCCGACAAGGCACAGAGTGTGGGAGATAGAAGAAGGTTGATGCATCTTTGTTCCTGGCGAAATTTCCCGGTCTTGGAAGTAAACAGGTCTGGAAGCCAGAAGAGCAAGACCAGAAACTGTCTTGCATGGCTGATAAGTCCCCAACAAAATTTTCTAGTGACCCACTCCAAGACCATGGGGACTCGGATCCCAGGCGTTTTTATGGGGGATTATCACAGGTGGTCGATACCCAGATCCTTGGCTCCGGTAGTCGCTTAAAAAGGAGTTTTTCAAAAATAAAGGGGTTTTGTTGAATAGTTTGTTACGCCACCTATGGTGTCTGGTGATGGCACCAGCGCTGCTGCAGACCTCCAGGGATGATGGATCGGCAGCCTGATGTGCTCCAAGTAGGTGGAGCGGGATCCCCGGGGCAGTGATTTGGGAACAGGCTTTGAAACAGGGAGGTATCTCTGCAGGCGGGATGTCTTTACAATCTCTGTGTTGGACAGGATCAGGCCTGTAAGAACTGACACACACACTGGGAGTAGCTTTCCGTACCCTTACTGATATTAAACCGGCACAGTCCGGGTTACACTCCAGGTGGTCGGGAAGCACTTCAGGATTTCCACAGCGAGTGATTTGTAAGGCCTCCTTGTCTCAGTCTTACTTGTGTTGAAACCTGACCTGTGTAAAGCCTGGCCTGCCTCCTCTGTGTCTCTCACTCATATAGTGGTTAGTAAGAACCTTCTGTGGATTGCCGCTGACTCGCTCTCTTTCTTGCAGTTCCTGGCTCTTGTGTTGGTTGCTGATGACGTTGCAGCGATATTGACGTGTGTGACAGGGCGCATCAACCAGCAATAAGTCTCTGGTTGATGGTTGTCATGTTTTAGAACCTGTTCTAAAACCTGACGATGGTCGCCCGGTGGGCACGCAGCATCGCTGCGTGTGACACCAGGAGATGAGTGATCAGCCAGCTCCCAGCGCCTCTCAGCAAGCGCTGGGAGCTGGTCTCCAAGGTAAACTGCGGGTATCTAGGCAGCGCGCGCTGCCTAGATACCTGATGTATACCTTGGTTTCCAGCCTTCTCCGCTCACCTGCTGGTATCCAAGGTACACAGCGGGTAACTAGGGACCCTAGTTACCCGCTGTGTATCTTGGATACCAGCCAGTGAGCGGAGAAGGCTGGTAACCAAGAAATATATTGGGTATCTAGGCAGCGCACGCTGCCTAGATACCCGCAGTTTACCTTGGAGACTAGCCTGCTCCCACTTACTGTAGCCTATTTAAATGTCGCTGGTCCACTGATCGCTGGTGAGTCTGCCTGTGTGACAGCTCCCCAGCAATCATCCTTCAATGTCGCCAGCGATGAGATCGGTGATGACATTGACGCGTGTGACGGCCCCATTAAAAACTATAAAGCTATGTTACTTTTGTATTGAATTACTGAAAAAAATTTACTTTTTGATGATATTCTAGCTCATTGAGATGCATCTGTAGCTTGTTCGAAGGTATGCATTACATTTAAAGGGTTGTGCCTTAAACAATTGTACATTTTAATGAATAAATCTTAGAATAAAAATAAGTTCCACAATTGAATGTATTAAAAAAATGTTCCTGTTTCGAGATATTCTTATAAATGTGCCCCTGTGTAATGGATGTGCCCACCATTCAGGAACAGGTCAGATTTATCACAGCTCCTGGGCAGGGGGGGAAGTAATAGAGTATACAGACATTAAAGCCGGGGATCACAACTGATTTATTACTGTAACGAAAAACATTTCATTGCCTATTTAAAAACTAGTTTTACATTACGGAAAGAATCAGCTGGGATCCTGGCTGTAATGTCTATATACTCTCTCACTTCTTCCCCTGCCCAGGAGCTTTGGTTTATCCAACCAGTTCCTGCATGGTCGGACATACCCATTACACAGGGGCACATATATAAGAATATCTCAAGACAGGAACAATTTTTTTTAACATCCAATTGTGGAACTTATTTTTATTCTAAGATCTATTAATTAAAATGTACAATTGTTTGTGGCACAATCCCTTTAACAGTATATCTTTTAGCGCATTATCCACTTGAGAATTTATGGCATTTCTTCCATGTTGGATGTTTTGAATCTAAAAAAACAATTTCAACAGATAGCGCTAATTCAAGATGCCAAATTCCAGAATTACAACTATCATGTAACAAATAACAGTAGATCTTATACTACAGTACTGATGACTCATATGCAACTATCATTTATTTATAGATGCTTTCCAACCCACCCAAAATGTTTAGTGCTACAAAATAAACACATTGCAGTGAAATGACTCATATGTGCTATATGGGAGTCTGAAATAAGTACCGTATATACTCGTGTATAAGCCGACCCGTGTATAAGCCGACCCCCCTACTTTTGCCCCCAAAACCTGGGAAAACCTATTGACTCGTGTATAAGCCGAGGGTGGACCCCAGCACAGGTATACAGCCCCCAGCAGTGTGGTATACAGCAGCCCCAGAGGAATATACAGCAGCCCCAGTGGTAGTATACAGCAGCAGCCCCAGTAGTATATACAGCAGCAGCCCCAGTGGTTAGTATACAGCAGCCCCAGAGGTAGTATACAGCAGCCCCAGAGGTAGTATACAGCAGCCCCAGAGGTATATACAGCCCCAGAGGTATATACAGCAGCCCTTAGGTAGTATACAGCAGCCCCAGTGGTGTATACAGCAGCCCCAGAGGTATATACAGCCCCAGAGGTATATACAGCAGCCCTTAGGTAGTATACAGCAGCCCCAGTGGTGTATACAGCAGCCCCAGAGGTAGTATACAGCAGCCCCAGAGGTATATACAGCCCCAGAGGTATATACAGCAGCCCTTAGGTAGTATACAGCAGCCCCAGTGGTGAATACAGCAGCCCCAGTGGTAGTATACAGCAGCCCCAGAGGTATATACAGCAGCCCTAGTGGTGTATACAGCAGCCCCAGAAGTAGTATACAGCAGCCCCAGAGGTAGTATACAGCAGCCCCAGAGGTATATACAGCAGCCCTTAGGTAGTATACAGCAGCAGCCCCAGGGGTGTATACAGCAGCAGCCCCAGGGGTGTACACAGCAGCAGCCCCAGGGGTGTATACAGCAGCAGCCCCAGAGGTGTATACAGCAGCAGCCCCAGAGGTATACAGGCCCCCCATCAAGATCCAGGGCCCCCCCCTTGCGCAGCAAACCTGTAAAGTAAAATCATACTTATCACTGTCCTGTCGCGCTGTCCCGCTGCTGCCGACATGACGATCCCGGGCTTCATTCAGCGTCTTCCGGCGGCTTCCTGTTGTCGCGGGCAATGACGTCATTGCCCACGACTACAGGAAGCCGCGGGAAGACGCTGAATGGAGCCCGGGATCGTCATGTCGGCAGCAGCGGGACAGCGCGACAGGACAGTGATAAGTATGATTTTACTTTACAGGTTTGCCGCGCAAGGGGGGGGGGGCCCTGGATCTTGATGGGGGGCCTGTATACCTCTGGGGCTGCTGCTGTATACTCGCGTATAAGCCGAGGGGGAACTTTTCAGCCCAAATTTTGGGCTGAAAAACTCGGCTTATACGTGAGTATATACGGTAATTTATCTGTGAATTACTACAACACCATAGTCAATGAGCAAATAGATCCACTACATGTACCTTAGGTGCAAATGAGTCACTTATTATGATGCTCATGATGCGCCCCCCAGGGCCGTGGGGTACTCAGAACCGGGCTATGATACTTCTGGGGAGTCACAGGGGTCGAGACCCAGCACCGTGACCCTGGCGGTATCAATAAAAGTTCGGGAGTTATTGTTTTGAAGATTGGAGTTGTAACGCCACCCGTGATATTCGGCTATTGATAGCCAACAGGACCTCTGGGGATCATGGAAATGCAGCTAAGGTGATATCACTCCCCATGGGTAGAGCGGTTCCCCAGGGCAAATGGTAAAGTCCATGGTGGTGGCAGGCCGTTGGGGTGCAGGACTGAGGGCACGAAATAACCGACAGACACACAGTACGTAGTCTCCTTTACCTTTATTGGTAGTTGCAGGTAGTAATCAGGACACTGACCACAGCAGGGGCGGACCCAGACTGTAGTTGGCCCTGGTGCAAGAAATTTTTCGGGGGCCCCCTTCACCGCCGCCCGCGCCGCCGCCCCTCCCCCCCCATACAAATATCATTTCCACCCAGGTACCTTATAGATGACCTTGTGTCTGATCAGGGTCGTCTTTTTCTTTTCTTCATCTTGTCCTGACGCCATGATGACTTTTCACGTCTTTGCAGACTTCCATCTTCTCCACTTTTCTGCAGCACGTCCTGACACAGTGCCCTTAAAAATAAGAGTGCCATTATAATTCTGTCTAAATAAAAATATCTGCCCTACACTGCACTCCTGAACAAATAATCCCACTGTCCTCTCACACTGTGTCCTCTATACTGTACCTTCTCATCACACTCTCTCTCTTCAACATACTCTCTCATCCTTGCTGTGGCTTCACACTGTCACCCCATGCAGCCTCCTCTACCCCATGCAACCCCCCACACAAACAAATACTACCCAGTCGTGACTGCATCCATCCCGCCCCCACGCTACCCAGTCTTTATTATGTTTGACCTCACATTTTTCTTATCCCGTATTCTCTCCAAACTACCTCCGTACTCATCACCCACTTGCTCCCCATACTATGTCTGCACACAAAATACCCCCTCACCACAATACTTAGTCCACACCCATCCCTCCTTTCTCCTCATACTGTGACTGCACCCAACACCCCCTGACCCACCATTCTGTGTCCATACCCATTCTTCCTCATTCCCCATATTGTGTCTGCACCCACCTCCCCTCACTTCCTATACTTTTTCTGCACCCATTCCCCCTAACTACTCATATTGTCTGCACACATGCCCATACTGTGCACTCAGATTTAGCCTATGGCTCCCCATACTGTGTCTGCATCTATTACCCACTTGCTCCCCATTCTCTGTTCTCAAATCCTGTCCTCCATTTGCTGCACATGATACACTCCCCCTCCCTCCATTTACAGACCATCACATGCACCCCCCCTCCATTTGCAGACCATCACTCTCTCCACCCCCTGCTGACCATTACACACCTCTCCCCTCCTCCCTCTGCTGACCATCACACTCCTCTCTCCCCCCTCTGCTGACCATCACTCTCCTCTCTCCCCCTCTGCTGACCATCACTCTCCTCTCTCCCCCCTCTGCTGACCATCACTCTCCTCTCTCCCCCCTCTGCTGACCATCTCTCCTCTCCCCTCTGCTGACCATCTCTCCTCTGCCCCTCTGCTGACCATCTCTCCTTTCCTCCTTCCTCTACTGACCATCTCTCCTCTCCCCCTCCCTCTGCTGACCATCTCTCCTCTCCCCCTCTGCTGACCATCACTCTCCTCTCTCCCCCTCTGCTGACCATCACTCTCCTCTCTCCCCCCTCTGCTGACCATCACTCTCCTCTCTCCCCCCTCTGCTGACCATCACTCTCCTCTCCCCCTCCTCTGCTGACCATCTCTCCTCTCCCCCTCCCTCTGCTGACCATCTCTCCTCTCCCCCTCCCTCTGCTGACCATCTCTCCTCTCCCCCTCCCTCTGCTGACCATCTCTACTCTCCCCCTCCTGACCATCTCTCCTCTCCCCCTCCCTCTGCTAACCATCTCTCCTCTCCCCCTCCCTCTGCTGACCATCTCTCCTCTCCCCCTCCCTCTGCTGACCATCTCTCCTCTCCCCCTCTGCTGGCCATCTCTCCTCTCCTCCTTCCTCTGCTGACCATCTCTTCTCTCCCCCTCCCTCTGCTGACCATCTCTCCTCTCCCCCTCCCTCTGCTGAACATCTCTCCTCTCCCCCTCTGCTGACCATCTCTCCTCTCCCCCTCCCTCTGCTGACCATCTCTCCTCTCCCCCTCTGCTGACCATCTCTCCTCTCCTCCTCCCTCTGCTGATGAATCTCTCCTCTCCCCCTCTGCTGACCATCTCTCCTCTCCTCCTCCCTCTGCTGATGAATCTCTCCTCTCCCCCTCCCTCTGCCTCCATTTACTGAGCATAATAATGTCCCTCTCCCTCTCCCCCAATTACGCTGCCATGAGGACTTCCGTGTCTTCCGTGTCTTCAGCTCCATTAGAGTGGAGCACTTTCCACCGCCGCTGTTTCGCGCCTCTGCTGCGCTGTGACGTCGGCAGCGTGATGACCCCCTGGTGACGTCACCCTGACCCGGAAGTGTCCGTGGTCAGGGCTTCAATTGTACGAGTTAGATGCTCGTACAGCTGATTAGTGTGAGCCGGCGGGCGCAGCACTTTCTCTGAGCCGCTGTCAGTTTGACGGCGGCTCAGAGAGAGAATGTCCGACTCACACTGCCGACGGCGCCCACCTGCTGTACCTCCGGGCCCCCCACCAGCACCCCTTCAGGTACGCTGCTGGGCTCCGCCCCTTGCCCTTGGAGCTCGGCCAGCAGCAGAGTGACAAAGGAGGAGCCCGGGCTGTCAGTGTCTCCGGGCCCCCCTCCTGGCCTCTGCAACCCGGGCCCCTCACTGGAGTCAGCCCTGTGAGGCATAGCATCCCACAGGGGAGTGAATGGCGGCAGCGCTGTAATCAGAATGAGGAACGGACCCGCT
>JARQOC010000006.1:390088531-390281202 GCA_033576535.1 Allobates femoralis | reverse complement strand
AATAAACTTATTCACCTTCCATCTTAATCTATCTCCTGCCATGAAAATCTTTAATACCTTTCATGTTTCTTTACTACGTCCTCTAGTCCTCAATAGATTCTACCCTACTGTTAAGACTGTCCATGCTTCTGCTTCTGATTTGGATACAGAGTATGAGATCAACTAAATTCTGGACTATAAGAAGGTTTTTGTTAATTTCTCCTACTTGACAGACAGTAAGAGATACTGTTCTAATGAGAGATGTTGGGTGCCAAAAAGGACATAAATGCTTCAGTCTTGCTCAAAATATTTCACGCTAAACAGCTGCTTTCTACTGTTAGATTGATGCATTCATCTGGGAGGGGCCCTAAGAGGAGAAGTGTACTGTTATACACCTGTCTTTGATCCAAGATTTGTTCTTGTGGCGCCCCTGCATCCAGGAGGCCACCAAGGGAACTGCAGCCAGGCAGGTAGGACATTGTTGCACACCAACACCCTCACAGCCCACACAACCCACGTGTAAGAGAAGGTAACATCCAGCCCTGAGATTAGATACTCTATGAGATTGAGGGGTGGTGGATTTAGAGGAGTGGGTTGGGCTAACACGTAGTCAGGTGACTTGACAGTATATAGGAAGGGGGAGGAGTGAAGGTGTTCAGTAGGCCACAGTGAGCTGAACAGTAAAGACCAAGAGCAGCAGCAGAGAAGCTGAGATGCAAAGGCCAGAGAACAGCAGCAGGTTGAGCTGAAGCTGAGCAGACAGAAAGCCACACGTTCTGGAAGAGTGAGGGCAGAAGGACGCAGAATCTCTACTGAGCCAGTGTGAGCCAGAGGAGAGAGAAAGCCTATCCAGACCCGGATCCCCAGGAGTGTGAGAGAGCAGAGAGGGACGGTGTAACCCGGGCCCTAGAAACACAGCTAAAGCAACCTACTGCAGGCGGAGTAGCCCTCCTATGATACTCAGAGACACAGAAGGAAAGGAGCCTGGTAGAGCCTCGTGCTGGAGGACTGCTGGAGGCTGGGCTAAAGTAGAGTGTCGGCTCTAGAGGGGACCGTAGTTTACCCGGCATCCCCAAACAACACGACGGGGGGTCTGAGTTCCAGATTGAGATCTCTACCCTAAAGGACAGGCAGCTCAGTGACGTACTAGGACTCACAGGAGCCCGAGTCACCGCCATACTGTCCAGTGTTGCACAACATAGAGAAAGAGAATGCAACAGCCCGGAAAGGGACACTAAAGACTGTGTGAGGGGTCACAGAGAGAGAGAGGCCTGGCTGCAGGGAGCAAAGGGAACCCGGAGAGGGAGAATGTGCCCGTGTACTAAGAACTGAACTTGAATTGTGTAAGAACTGTGACTGTGCTGTTAAGTAACTTGAAGAGCTGAGAGTAAAGCTTTGGAAAACCCTGGACCAGCTTCCCTTGTGTTTCTGCATGAAAGTGATTCTCTCCTAACAGGATTGCATCAGAAAGACCTCCACCTGCAGAGCCACAGCACAGCACAGCCTGTCAGCACCAACGCTGAGGAGAGATCCCTGCAGCGTCTGTAAAGTAAGTGTGCTACAAACTCCACAATAGACTTAACCCTTACTGCCCTGGGGAACACAGTTCTACCCACTGGAACTATCCCACCTAAGCTGCCATTACATCATCCCCGGAGGTTCTGCAGCAGCGGCGGCCCCCATCACTGGTCGCATCAAGTGGGTGGCGTCATGACTGACAACCCCTGTAAATATCCCCTTTATTTGCCAGGGCCCGGGACACGGTCCGGACCAGGACCACCCGTGACTTCCCCAGTAAAGACCCGGTCCGGTACCGAGTACCCTCGTCCCAGTGGGCTCGACATTCTGCCCTCACCTTAATCCACTGAGCTCTGTTGTGCTCCACAGATGGCCTAGCCTGCTCCCATATAATCATCTGACCAGAAATGTGACTCTTTATAGGAGAGGGGACTGGCCACGAAAAACTGCACCTAAGATTACGCTACAAAGAACAACCAGGCAGGAATGTGTCTTTTACCCCTGCAGCAGCAAAAGAAAGTATATACATGTATGTTCAAATTTGGGGCCTGATCCATAAGGCATTGTAACCTTCAGATCCCAGACCTGTCAAAGGTCTTCCTATGGCAGAAAACACCCATGACAGAAGCACACTGGTATTAATGAGGACATGTTCTGTAGTCAGATGCTCCTTGTTCATGAGGAGGTGTATGATTCTTCATGAATCAGTAGCATCAAACAAGAACAGGTGTTCTTTTCCACATTCCTACTCCAAAAAAGTTTGAGAATGCGCAATAGGGTCTTATCTTTTTATGATCAGTTAGAAAGTGGTCTAAATCAGAATTGCTCACCTGATAAGGTTGTGTCACACACAACCAGCTTGATCGCTCAGAGATGCAGCTGCTGCAGGGACCGTACTTCCACAGGTTACTGCGGTAAACAATCAGCCATCCGGACAAAGTACCTCAGGTCCGCGCTCATGTTTCCTGAGGAAGGAGCCCGGCAAGCAGCTCCGAAACGCGTCGGAAAATAAAGCTATCCATCACTTTCAACCAGGCATCCCGGTGTCTTTGGTGTCATTTACATCTATCCTGCAGCAGCGCGGACCTGAGGTACTTTGTCCGGATGATTGACATTCCTACTCCAGTCCCTGCTGGTGTTCTCCCATACAATAATTTCCCAGGGCCTTTAACAGGCTCACCAAGACACACACATGTCTCTTTGTATTAAGAGTTTTGGTGTTTCTGAGTCCTGTCTGCCTGCAGCTTCCAGTACATCTGTCACTGGTCTACTGTCTGCCTGCAGATTCCAGTACTTCTACAGCCAGTCTCCTGTCTTGCTGAATTTTCCAGTACCTCTGATACCAGTTTCCTGTCTGCCTGCACCTTCCAGGACCTCTGTGTTCATCTCCTGTCTGCCTGTGACTTTTGGTACCCTGTTACCAGTCTCCTGCCTGTGGCTACTGGTATCTCTGCTACCAGTGTCCTGTCTGCGTGCAGCTTCCAGTACCTCAGCTATGAGTCTTCTGTCTATCTGCGGCACCCACAGCCTCTGATACCTGTTTTCTATGTAGTTAGCAGCTATTTACCTGTAAATTCTTAAGCTCATGGTTAAAAAATTATTTTTTCTCTGACAATCCATTTAAAGCACCAATTCTATGTTTGCAATAGATAGTAAAAGAAAATGTATACTATAAATATTTTGTCTATGTTACTAAATTATTAAGATGGGAAAGGAATGCGCCAGATTCTCGCTGAAGTGCCTTCCACCTTTCGAGACACTTTTACATAATTGCATTATAAGAAAACCATTAACAGAACGAGCAAATGAATAAAGAGGCATTAAACAGTATAACTGAAGTGCTTCTAATAAATTAGTATTTCCACTTTCTTTTAGCAGGTGAATCTTGGAGGCAGTGAGAGAACGGAAACGTTCAACATGAATTTATACAAGCGCCCAGCAAAATTACAGTAGTTGCCTGGATTGCTCCGTACTTACACATAAATAGTGATATACTCTAGTAAAAACAAATTAAACATCAGAAACCAAAGCGAGGTAATTTAAGAATACACACTCACTATTTAATGCAAAAAAACTAATACAAAGAGTAGCACAAAGAACATTGGTGCTCATTAAAAGGCAGATAGACTCCAGACCGGGAGCAGCAGGTAAATGCCTGCCATCTGTAATATACGGCATCGTATTCTAAGGGGAGAAGAACTATAGAAATGACTTATGGCTCATTATTGTGTTTTACGTTATCCCTTGCATAATAACAAGAGCAGACTTTGTAAACAGTTATTCACATTATACACAGTCATTAAATGTCTGTATGTAAATCACATGCAGAAAGGAAACATCATAAATATTTTATTAAAAAGGAGTATAAATCGTAGGAAAATATCAACATCTGTAAGACTGACTTTTACCTTCTCACATTTGCCCTATAAAATACATGCTTGTGTGGCGCTCCTGTGACTAGGCGCCACAGGGAAGTATTACACTATAACAGTAGATGTGTTTTTCCCTGTAAGTTGTCAGTTCAAGGTTAAACCTGTGGAGTCTGTACTTACACCCACCTAGGACCACACCACTTAGAATAGGGGGGCCGGTAATTTATTAGGTCCCAGGAGGGTGGGGGTGAAGCCTAGGATAGAGTAGTGGGAGGGAAAGCTTTAGTTAGTCAGAAAGTGCTGGGAAGGCAGTCAGGAAGGTCTAACCTGACAGCAACGCTGCAGAGAGGAACCCCAACCTTCAAGGGGGAAACTAGGACAGAGGGCAACGGGCCAGGACTGGTTGGAGCCAGCTGGTCACATTGGGGAAGCATCGGCAGTGAGGGTAGTCGAAGCAGTTGGACGTTTATCTCTGGCTGCCAACCGACGAGCTGCAGGCCCATCACTAAAGAGGTAGCTGACAGCACCACAAGGTACCTCGCCACTCAGGACCACACTAGATCCAAAATCACAGGGGTAACGACCCAAGTACCGACATCGGGAGAGTGTCTTGTCTCCTCTTAAATCCAGGAAAGGACACCTGTGCCCCACAGTGGGAGATCAAGTGACTGGTGGGAGAGCTCTGCGAGGGTGGTAGAAGTGAGGAAGAATAAGTTAAGCCCAGAATGCCATAGAAGAAAGAACATCTAGAGACTCCACGGGTAACCTGGAGCTGGTGACTGACCCCAGATAAACCAGACTGTACCGTATGCCATCACCATCTGCCGGTACCATTAAAGTGGAGTAATGTTGAATTAGACTCTGTCATCCTTATTGCGGTGCCCGGAGGGCTCAGCTCCAGCAGCTGCTCAGCAGAGGAGTAAGAACTGCAACACCATAACCTACAATTACTCCCCTCATCCACACTCCATCACTGCTGCCCTGAGGTAATAGCTCCACCTGTAGGGAGCTGTCCCACACTTTGCTGCACCCACCATCACCTCAGTGGCGGGCTTGCAGCACCGGTACCATATTACCGGGAACTAGAGGTGGCGTCACGATCCCCTATAAATACTCCCTTCTGGGATCCCGTCCACCCGTGACTCCCTATTCAAGAGCCCTGGTGTTCGAGTACCCCTAACCCTGGCCGCATCACTTACCTCTTAGAAAACATGGTGTGTAGTGTAGATGACACCCCCCACAGGTCCGTGGGATACTCGGAACCGGGCTACAGTACTGAAGGGAAGTCACAGGAGTCGAGACATAGCTCCGTGACCCTGGTGGTGTCTATAAAAGTTCAGGGGTTACAGTTTTGGGGAGAGAAGTCGTGACGCCACCTTTGATGTTCGGCTATTGATGGCCGACGCTGCGGTGTGGGACTTCTGGAGATGGTGGAATCGCAGCTAAGGAGATATCGCTCCCTACGGGTGGAGTGGTTCCCCAGGGCAACTGGTCTAGTCTATGGCAGTGGTAGGCCGGTGGGGTGAAGGACTGAGGGCGCGGAATAACTGACAGACACACAGTACGTAGTTTCCTTTACCTTTACTGGGAGTTGCAGGTTGAAACCAGAATATTGTCCACGTGTACGTATCACTTCAGAAATCCTTTCTGGGTGCTCTGTTCCCACTGTTATTGATGTTAGTGGACAGTTAACGCAAACACCCACTTATTGCGACCTATAGTAGGTACATAGCTGCACATGACTAATACTGTAAACTCTAATACTACTGTGGCACCCTAGGGTCCGGTTGCCACAATATTAAGCTTGTAAGCAAGGAAAGGTACCCACCTCAGGTGCAACACATGCAAAACACCTTCCCAACTCCAGACCAGAAGGGGGAGCTCTAAAGCCTGAGTTCAAGGCAGGTCCTCTATAAATTGTGGTCTGGGGGCGGGGTCAGGCAGTTCAGTACCTAGGAGGACTGTAGAAGACATCCTAAAGTCGGGTGCCGTTCCAGCCCCGTCCAAGGAAACTGACTAGCCAGTGTGAGGGACCCATATGTGAGGGTCTGAGGGAAGTGGAGAAAAGGTGTGGGGAGTGGAGCAGAGCCAGTTCGACCCAGCACTGAATGCAGGACGGACACTGAGTCCGAGGTCGCAAGGGACTTTATGCCCAGCAACCAACACCAGAGAGTGGGTGATTCCAAGTTACTCGCCCACCAAATAGGCCAGGGGACACAGCCGCATAAAAGACCTCAGGGGACACAGTCAAGGAGAATAACACAAAAAGGGCTCAAGCCGCCTGTCACACGGCTAAGACAGACCAGAGAGCAGAGGGTCGCAGCACAGATTCAAGCAGCCAGGGCCCACAGGGAATAGGGCAGTAAGGAGGCCTCAGAACTTGCCAAGCGTGGAAAACCTGAACTTGCTTCCAGCCTCCAGACCCCTAACACCATTTGTGAACTTTTACATAGAAATGGATGGCACTCACCACAAGACTTTTTCATTAGTGCAGATGCTTTATTCCATTGCAGCGGAATCCAGGGTTACACAGTGCAGGGAGGGGTGGGATTGCAGAGAGGACTACGGGCGCTCAGTTTCGCGTGTTTCAACGCTTCCACGGGTCCATAATGATTGATGACGGCATTTCCTCCTTTATACAGGAGGAGCTTGATGTCGTCAGCAAAGTGGGTTCAGTCAAACCAATAATTAAAATATATACGTATGCAACAATCTGATAGAAAGCAACAAAAGAGGACAAATAATTTCACTGAATACATTTAGCCATATAAATTAAATAAACAGAGTACAAGTCATCTATATCAAATTTAGTTGGTATAACATGGATCAAAGCCGGTCTATTGCATATGGCCACCCAGGATATCTATTTCACTGCAAAAATATGTATTTTCATTTATCCATTATACCTTATGAGAAGAATAATCCATCTCAAGTCTCATGTAAAATACATAATATATATTAATAGTATAATTTAATTTTTTTTTATTTTTTATATATATATTTATATCTAAATATATCCTAAAAGTATTATTCCATATTAATAGGGCAATAACCCCTTATATACTATAATATTAATTATTAATTAACATTATGCTAATATGTATGAAATATACATTTATACTCAAGCAGCGAAACAACTGACATCATTAGATGGCCAATACTAATACAGTAATTTTTCACTATGAGGGCAGTGTTAAATCAAAAAAATCCCACAAACAACAGGTGAATAATAACAGATCGTAGAAATTCACCATACAGAACTTTATCCTAAAAAAACAGCCATATCCAACTTATCGTTGAGGCCACAGGCACTTTGTGCCCTAGTTACATAATCCAGCGAGCCTCTAAACGTAATAGTTGAGTGTGAGCGTCTCCCCCTCTTCCTGATAGGAACACTCTTTCAATCCCGAAATACGCAGTGCATCAGGATTTTTATCATGGCATTCATGAACATGCTGTATCAGTCTTGTACAACCCTTGCCTGTAGTTATTGAGTTTTAACGCTCGCAAAACCTTATATAGAGATTCCTTATAGTTTTGCCGATGTAATATTTGCCACAAGGGCACAAAACAGCATAGACTACCCAGCTGGTTTTACAATTTATGTTTGATTTTACCCGATGACATACGCTTCCTATATTAACGGTATCTCCTGTAAGGTGATACATCATGAACAATCATGGCATTTATGATTACCACGTATTGGTGCAGCAGATAACCAAGTCTATTGGTAGTGACCTTTTATGAATTAATAGGCCGCCCAAGTTTTCACACCGCCGAAAAGTCACAGTTGGGGGAGCTAACACTATTTTACATAAATCTCTATCACTGGAGATTATATGCCAGTGTTTTAGAATGGAAGAACGTATGGCATTAAATATGGATCCGTGTTTAAAATGAAAGAAAAAACGTTCTGCTGGGTTGTCTTTAGGTGGCGAAACATCAACTTCTTTAGAAAGAACTCTGTCTCGAGCTTTTTTCAGCACTGATTCTGGGTAGCCTCGCTTTAAAAAAGCGCTCTCTAAATCATTGGCTTGTTCATTGTACTTACTGTCATTACTGTTGATTCTTTTGTACCGCAAAAACTGGCTGTATGGCAATGCCAGTTTTGTATGGGTGGGGTGGGCGCTATCAAAATGCAAATAAGGGTACCGTCACACCTGGGGACGGCCTCGGAGATGTCGGTGGCGACTGGCAGGAGCGCGCACGTTTTTGGCGCCCCACCAGCATCGCCGCCAAAGACATCTCCGGCGATGGGCCGGCAAGCTGAGAGGCGGCATCGCCTCCGGGTTTCTCAAAACCCCAGCGGCGATGCAGTACAATGGGAGCCCATTGCCTGTCAGCTCGCCGGCGGCCGTTTACATGGGACGATGTGGACACATCGCCCCAGATCGGCCGCCTGGTTTCAGAGCACTGCTCTGAAACCAGGCGACCAGTAAAAGGTGTCGCCATCGCCCCTTTACATTAGGCGACACAGAGGCGTTGTCGCCGCCAATAGGCCACACCCCTACGTCGCCTATGTAATCGGCGGCTATGTCGCCACGTGTGACGTGGCCTTAAGAATTTGTAGCAGTTGTTTTTCTAAATACCAACCATTCCAGCCTGCCATCAACCATATGCAACCTTACATCTAGGAAATCTAGAGCATCTTCTCTGTAACAAGATGTAAAAAACATGTTGAAAGAATCTTGATTAAGATACTCAATGAAAGCTGAGAAATCTGCTTCGTTTCCATTCCAGATCACCAAAACTTCATCCACAAAACGAATATAGTGTTTTATGTTTTTTAGAAAAGGATTCTTTTACTATACACCAATTCTTCCTCTAATATGGAAGAATCGTTACGGGGGAGATGTACTAGATTTCCTAGATGTAAAGTTGCAGACATGCTGCATTCAGTGCTGCATTTAGTGTGCCATGCACCAGGGGGGTGACAAGTCCTCTTTAAGTGCTACCTTACATATTATTTTATACTATACATTAATACATAACATTATCTGTACCTTATACTCTACATTAGATACACTCATACATCATATGACACATTACATTATATACATAAATGCATTACGTAGTTTACACTAATACAAGACAGCATGTTTGTTGTCTTCAGGGGCAGAAGCAATCCGACATAGTCCACCGCATTACACTGTGTCTCTTATCGTAATCAAATTCTAACAACAGAAAGATATCAGTTGTATGTAAAGTAATGTCAATGTTTTAGTAAATATATACTGATTTGCTTCCCTTGAATTGGAACACAGAACTTTATAACTGATCAGATAATTTTTTTAGTGTCTACAATGGTATCATAGAATAGATGACAGTCTACTATGTTAGGGACCTTTCACATATGCGTTTTTGCTGATTCAAGGCAAATCCTGCAGATTTTACCCCATCTGCCGCGTAATGGCTGACTTGCGGCAAGCCCCATTCATTTTCTATGGGACTCGCGGTCAGGTGCGGTAAGTGCAGTTTTGCCAGATCCGGCACTTGCAGCGAGGGAAAAAAATCTGCTGCTAGCAGTGATTTTTTTTGAGCGTCCACATATGCCGGATCTTCTGGATCCGGCTAAACTGCACTTGCCGCACCAGACCGCAAGTCTCATAGAAAATGAATGGGGCTTGCCGCAAGTCAGCCATTACGCGGCAGATGGGGTAAAATCTGCACGATCTGCCGCGAATCAACAAAAATGCAGATGTGAAAGGTCCCTTAGTGGGCTTGTGGCTCACTATTTAGTTATATATCTGGAGGCTTATTTTCACCCTATTAATTTTTGTAACTATTCTGAAATGTATCATGGTAGGGCTATTCTTATCTGTGTGGTGTTTATCACTGATGTACAGTCATGGCCAAAAGTATTGACACCCCTGCAATTCTGTCAGATAATACTCAGTTTCTTCCTGAAAATGATTGCAATCACAAATTCTTTGGTATTATTATCTTCATTTAATTTGTCTTCAATAAAAAAACACAAAAAGAATTGTCCTAAAGCCAAACTGGATACACCGTATATACTCGTGTATAAGCCGACCCCCCTACTTTTGCCCCCAAAAACTGGGAAAACCTATTGACTCGCGTATAAGCCGAGGGTGGACTCCAGCACAGGTATACAACCCCCAGCAGTGAGGTATACAGCAGCCTCCCCAGTGGTAGTATACAGCAGCAGCCCGTGGTATATACAGCAGCAGCTCCAGTGGTAGTATACAGCAGCCCCAGAGGTATATGCAGCCCCAGAGGTATATACAGCCCCAGAGGTATATGCAGCCCCATATGCAGCCCCAGAGGTATGTGTAGCCCCAGAGGTATATACAGCCCCAGAGGTATATACAGCCCCAGAGGTATATGCAGCCCCAGAGGTATATGCAGCCCCATATGCAGCCCCAGAGGTATATACAGCCCCATATGCAGCCCCAGGAGGTATATGCAGCCCCATATGCAGCCCCAGAAGTATATACAGCCCCATATGCAGCCCCAGGAGGTATATGCAGCCCCATAAACAGCCCCAGAGGTATATACAGCCCCATATGCAGCCCCAGAGGTATATACAGCCCCAGAGGTATATGTAGCCCCATATGCAGCCCCAGAGGTATATACAGCCCCATATGCAGCCCAGGAGGTATATGCAGCCCCATAAACATCCCCAGAGGTATATGCAGCCCCATATGCAGCCCCAGAGGTATATACAGCCCCAGAGGTATATGCAGCCCCATATGCAGTCCCAGAGGTATATACAGCCCCATATGCAGCCCCAGGAGGTATATGCAGCCCCATATGCAGCCCCAGAGGTATATACAGCCCCATATGCAGCCCCAGGAGGTATATTCAGCCCCAGAAGTATACACAGCCCCATATGCAGCCCCAGGAGGTATATGCAGCCCCATATGCAGCCCCAGAGGTATATACAGCCCCATATACAGCCCCAGGAGGTATATGCAGCCCCAGGAGGTATATGCAGCCCCAGGAGGTATATGCAGACCACCCCCATCTATATACAGGCCCCCCCCCACCGCAATCCTGTAAAGAAAGAGATTAGTATACTTATCCCTCCGCTGTCCCGCTGCCGCTGTCCCGCCGCCACTCCTCCATCTTCATCCAGCGTCTTCCGTCTTCTTTCAGCTTCCTCCTCTGTCGCGCCGGCAATGACGTCATTGCCTGCGACCATCGGAGGAACCCGGAAGAAGACGGAAGACGCTGGATGAAGATGGAGCAGCGGCGGGACAGCGGCAGCGGGACAGCGGAGGGATAAGTATACTAATCTCTTCATTTACAGGATTGCGGCGGGGGGGCCTGTATATAGATCGGGGCACTGTATACTGTATACATTGTATACAGTATACAGTGACTCGCGTATAAGCCGAGGGGGTAACTTTTCAGCCCAATTTTTGGGCTGAAAAACTCGGCTTATACGCGAGTATATACGGTAATTCCCCACCAAACATAAAAAAGGGGTTGGACAAAAGTATTGGCACCCTTAGAAAAATCATGTGATGCTTCTCTAATTTGTGTAATTAACAGCACCTGTAACTTACCTGTGGCACCTAACAGGTGTTGGCAATAACTAAATCACACTTGCAGCCAGTTGACATGGATTAAAGTTGACTCAACCGCTGTCCTGTGTCCTTGTGTGTACCACATTGAGCATGGAGAAAAGAAAGAAGACCAAAGAACTGTCTGAGGACTTGAGAAACCAAATTGTGAGGAAGCATGAGCAATCTCAAGGCTACAAGTCCATCTCCAAAGACCTGAATGTTCCTGTGTCTACCGTGCGCAGTGTCATCAAGAAGTTTAAAGCCCATGACACTGTGGCTAACCTCCCTAGATGTGGACGGAAAAGAAAAATTGACAAGAGATTTCAACGCAAGATTGTGCGGATGGTGGATAAACAACCTCGACTAACATCCAAACAAGTTCAAGCTGCCCTGCAGTCCGAGGGTACAACAGTGTCAACCCGTACTATCCGTCGGCGTCTAAATGAAAAGGGACTGTATGGTAGGAGACCCAGGAAGACTCCACTTCTTACCCCGAGACATAAAAAAGCCAGACTGGAGTTTGCCAAAACTTACCTGAGAAAGCCTGAAACGTTTTGGAAGAATGTTCTCTGGTCAGATGAGACAAAAGTAGAGCTTTTTGGGCAAAGGCATCAACATAGAGTTTACAGGCGAAAAAAAGAGGCATTCAAAGAAAAGAGCACGGTCCCTACAGTCAAACATGGCAGAGGTTCCCTGATGCTTTGGGGTTGCTTTGCTGCCTCTGGCACTGGACTGCTTGACCGTGTGCATGGCATTATGAAGTCTGAAGACTACCAACAAATTTTGCAGCATAATGTAGGGCCCAGTGTGAGAAAGCTGGGTCTCCCTCAGAGGTCATGGGTCTTCCAGCAGGACAATGACCCAAAACACACTTCAAAAAGCACTAGAAAATGGTTTGAGAGAAAGCACTGGAGACTTCTAAGGTGGCCAGCAATGAGTCCAGACCTGAATCCCATAGAACACCTGTGGAGAGATCTAAAAATGGCAGTTTGGAGAAGGCACCCTTCAAATATCAGGGACCTGGAGCAGTTTGCCAAAGAAGAATGGTCTAAAATTCCAGCAGAGCATTGTAAGAAACTCGTTGATGGTTACCGGAAGCGGTTGATTGCAGTTATTTTGGCTAAAAGTTGTGCAACCAAGTATTAGGCTGAGGGTGCCAATACTTTTGTCCGGCCCATTCTTGGAGTTTTGTGTGAAATGATCAATGTTTTGCTTTTTGCTTCATTCTCTTTTGTGTTTTTTCATTGAAGACAAATTAAATGAAGATAATAATACCAAAGAATTTGTGATTGCAATCATTTTCAGGAAGAAACTGAGTATTATCTGACAGAATTGCAGGGGTGTCAATACTTTTGGCCAACACTGTATGTGTATTTTGTGACTTTTTACACTCTCTCTAGTCATGTAAAATGATTGTTTTAACGTTGTATACTGTTTCCTTCGTTTTTGTATAGATGCTATAGGTGTATAAGTAAGCTAAAGGGTCTTGGCCCAGTCTTTATATGTTTTCAATGGGGAGAGATGAGGATGTTGTGTCTGACAGCAGTTCATCACCTCCGACAACACAAGGATCAGATGTTGAAACTCCATATACCCAATCCTGTTCTTCCCTGACAGACGACAGTCTGGATCTCCAACACCCATCAGATGGTCGGACCGTCGTCTTAAATGGGGACTTTAAATTACACAAAAAAGCCAAAGAATAACCAAAACATGGATCTGTCGAGATCACAGTTGGCATTTTCTGCATGATTTTTTTTTGTTGCTCACAATGTGATATGCAATGTTTTGTTTTATTAAAGGTTTGTTCTTTTTCTTTCTGTCAATGTCTGGCCATGTTATTTAACCATTCTCTTTATCAGGGAGTACAGTAAAGTTGAACATTGCATGAGTGAGCTGTGATTCAAGAATACATTTAATACTTGAATAATTTTATCTAAAAGTGTTTATTATCCAACCTCGGAGCCCAGAGGCTGCATATACATATTTACATATGCTCTGCCAACGGCGTAGTAAAGAAAGCTTTTATATAAAAATGTCACTGTCTGATGACAGACAGAATAAGGTGGGCGGAATACAAATTCAGATTTCCCATTACCTAATTTCCTATTATCAAGCTTCAGTGCAGCCGCTCTGATCATAGGTTGCATGTTTCCTTTTGAAAATATACCATAAAACTATGCAGAAGAACTGGGAAAATGTAGGAAATGAAGAAAGCTGACAATCTGCATGTAGACTAGACTAGACAGAAACAGAAGTCTTAAACAATCCTCAGTGTATTTGAACACATTGATCTATAAATGTCACGACAGGGCAAGGGAACGTCCAACGTACGGCACAACAGGAGGGGGACACCAGGGTAAATGTAAAGGAGGGCACTGGTGATAGGTTGTGACCCCGCTCTCCTCTCTCTAACTCTCCTGTGGCCAATTCATGAGCTTTCTAATGTCACTGGAATGATTCTTCCTTTGTGCACGATCATGTGCCTATGCCCTGGCTGACCCTGGACTTGCCCTGACTAGTAAGCAGGCCATCAAAACACTAGTCTTTCTAGTAATATAAAAACAACATAAGGAAGGGGAGACAAACAAGGGAAACAGGTACAATAAAATAGCACTAATATTTCTCCACAGAGGGAATCCACTGCATCCGGTAGAAAGATCAACCACTGCTTTTTTTAAAGACAGGTCAGTATAGAATTAACTATAGCTGGCATAAGAGAGAATATGGAGTGGGTTTATATAGCAGAAGAGAGAGGCAGCAGTTGAGATTACAACTTCATGTTAATCACAGCAGGATAGAAAAGGAACCTTAACCCCTTCAGCACTGAATGGAATGAAATAAGCACCCACTCAGGATTAATCTTACAGTTCCAGCAATGCGGATGGAATTTATACAAAACTTAGGCCCACTGAGCTTTTTTTGTATATACTGTTTGCATTTTTTTCAAATTCAAAATATATCAATTTCTCTCATACATGTACACTGTGTTTTATGTGCACATATTGCCCCATAGAATTACAACAGATGTGGAAAATCTGCAGGTAAAAAATTCATGTAATTTGCACATGTCTTTATCAATAACGTTTTGTCCATTACCAGGCAGTTTAAAAAGCAAAGCAACTTAATTTAAAATGAGGCATACAAAAAAGAGTATAAAAAGCATAAAAAATGTTATAGAAATATGTGCAATAAAACAACACTCAAAATCATAATGAAAAAGCACAAGTATCTAATTTACCTATTAGGCTGGGGTGTAACAATTGCAGTCATAGAGGGTGTGAGTGTGCTCATGCGGGAAGGTGGCCGATGACACCAGCATCTTTCCCAATCAGAGGCCATCAGCTTGACATTGTCATCACAGGTGGCACAGGGTAGTGATGTCATGTGCTGGCAGTGCCTGGGATGCGGTGTTAGCTGCCAGACACTTCACAGGCTATGGAGGACAGCGCATGGCATGAGAGTGGGGAAAAGCCAAAGAGAATCATTTGGGGTTTTATCTAAATGTGTTGTAAAAAGCAGCAGAACAGTGTACGTTATTATTACACTAGTGGCCAAAACTGAGGCAACACCTGCAGTTTGTCACCATCACCAATTTTTAATAAAGGTTTTCACTGACATACTTGAACACACACCCTCTTCTGCAATATGTATTCTATTTTTGTTTATAATGACTGGGTGTGATTTAAGACCGATATTGTGCGGTTTTTATATTTTAAAGCCAGTTTGTCATCAAAATGTAAGCAATTACATGTTATTAATTGTGTTGTACTGTCTCTGAATTTTATGATATAAAATTGGCACGTATTTGCTTAACTTTTATTTCAGGTGCAGCATTAATTACTGTACTGCATCTTTGTAGGGTAGCCAGCTAATCAAAATTAAGCTGCAATTTAATTTAATAATTAATTAATTAATTAATTAATTAAATTAGCAATTTAACAGTGTGATATAATGATATATTAATGTCTGTCTGCCATCTCATCATTCTTCTCTGCTTGCTTCCTCAAGCTGAACATGGACAAAACAGAGTTCAACATCTTCCCCCCAAGTCGCTCTCCCCCTCTACCAAACCTATCCAGGGGCGGGCTGGCCCAGGTGGCAGGGGGGCAAGTGCCCCCTGGGCTGGTGGTATAGTCCACCATTAGGGCCGCCCCCTGCAGAAACGGGCCGGCCGCGGGCGTCGCTTTGCGGCCGGCGCGACGGTTTGCGGCAGGCGGGCTCGCTTTGCGGCTGGAGGAGGTGAGGACCTGACAGCACCCCCCCCCCCCCCGCTTCTCAAGGCTGCCAGACCGGACCCGACAGCACCCCCCCCCCCCCGCTTCTCAAGGCTGCCGGACCGGACCCGACAGTCCCCCTCCCCCCCCGCTTCTCAAGGCTGCCGGACCCGACAGCACCCCCCCCCCCCCGCTTCTCAACCAGGGCCGGGGATACCTAACTGCCACCCAGGGAAAGAGGCTCCAGCCAGCCCCTGAACCTATCCATCCTCATCAACGACTGCTCACTCTCCCCAGCCCCCCACGCCAAGTGCCTTGGGGTTATTCTCGACTCTTCTCTCTCCTTCAAGCCTCACATCCAAGCCCTCGCCACCTCCTGCCGACTTCAGATCAAGAACATTTTTCCGGGTCCACTCTTTCCTTGATTACACTGCCAAAACTCTTGTTCATGCTCTCATCATCTCCCGCATTGACTACTGCAACTTCCTGCTCACCAACCTCCCCGCAAAGTCTCTTGCACCTTTCCAATCTATCCTAAACTCCGCTGCTCGACTAATCTACCTATCTCCCCACTACTACCTGTCTTCCCCTATGCCAAGCCCTTCACTGGAAATTACAGCACGAATTGGAAAAGCGATCTCACCAGCCAGCGCTCTCAAAGTGTGTAAGCGGTTTCAAGAGACTGGTTTGATAAAGAATAAGCCAGGTAGAGAAAGGAAGAAGGCTACAACTCCTCAGACTGATAGAATAATTGTTAGAATTGCCCTAAATAACAGGAAATCAACTGCTGTTGACATCAACAAGGAGCTTGTAAACACTGGAGTGACAGTGTCCGGTCGGACGGTTCTACGACAATTGGTAAACGCAGGGTTAAGAGCCAGAATACCACATAAAAGCCATTTTTTGAATGCCTCACAGCGTCAGAAACGTCTGCAGTGGGCCAAAGAACACTCTAAATGGACCATTGAACAAAGGAGAAATGTTTTATGGAGCGATGAGACACACATATCCATCTTTGGTAGCGACGGTGTCTGCTACGTTCGACGACAACCTGGAGAGGATTGCTTGCCAGAGTGTATAGTACCCACCATGAAGCATTCTCTGAGTGTTATGGTATAGGGCTGAATGTCCAGAGATGCAGTTGGTAGGCTGCAGGTAATTGAAGGAACAGTTAATGCTGAAAAGTACATCAAGGAAGTCCTTTAGCCTAAACTCATTACTTCGGCACGTGATGTATTTGGTGAAGGGACACTGTTTATTTTTCAGCAACATGGAGCTCCATACCATACAGCCAAAATATGTCTCTCTTGGTTCAAGGACAATAACGTCCACTTATTGAATTGGCCAGGAAACATCAATCCTATTGAGAATCTCTGGGCTCGGCTCAAAATAGCGGGCTTCAAACAAGCAAGAACTTATTGCAGCCATCATTAAATCATGGTTTCATATCATCACACCATCTGATTTAAACAAACTGGTAGATAGCATGCCAAGTAGATGCCAGACAATTATCAAGGCCTAGGGCTATCCAACTAAGCATTAACATTTTTGTGTTTGACATGAAAATAGGACAAATAAATGGCTTTTCTCCCACAGTCACCTGAGTAACAATAATGTCCAATTTGTTGACAAATGAAAAAAATTCCTGCTAATATTGTGTTGCTATATGAGATTTTGTTATTTCTACTTAAAAGCGTTACTGTGAAATCAAAAACATTCATGAAATTTGGATTTTAATTGGCAAAATGATAAAAATTCAGAAACCTTTAGGGTGTTGCCTCAAATTTGGCCACTAGTGTATATGAAGAAGCCCATGATGGTAGACATTTTTTACAAGTTGTTGCCCAAGATGGGGACATTATTATAGGAAGAGGCTCAAGATAGGGACATTTATTACAGGATGTGGCCCAGGATGGTGACAATATTATAGCACTAGGCTCAGGATAGGGGATATTTCTTATGGGATGGGTCCTAGGATGGGGATATTATTATAAGAATGGATCCATGATGGAGGACATTATTATAAGAAGGGATTCAGGATAAGAGACAGTATTATAACAAGGGACCCAGGATTGGGGACATTATCATAAGAAAGGGAACCAGGAAGTGGACATTATTATAAGAACGGAGCCAGGATGGGAGGCATTATTATGAGAATGGAGCCAGGATAGTGGACATTATAATAAGAGGGGACCCAGGATGGGGAACACTATAATAGGAAGGGACCCAGGATGAGAGAAATTATTATAAAAAGGGACCAAGGATGGGGGGACATTTCTTACAAGATGTGGCACAGGATGATGACATTAATATAGGAAGGGATCCAAGAGGAGGAACATTTTTTTATGATGTGGCACAGGATGGGTACATGATTATAGAATGGGACCCAGGATGGGGGACATTTCCCACAGGATGTGGCCCATAATGGTTAAATTATTATAAGAACGGACCCAGGATGAGGGACATTTTTTTTTTATAGGATGGGACACAGGATGGGAACATTATAATGGAATGGGGTCCATAGGATGTGGCCCAAGATGGGGCACATTATTATAAGATGGGGCTCAGGATGGAGTACATTTTTAAAACATGCGGGCCAGGATGGGGTACATCTCTTATAGAATGTGGACCAAGATGGGTACATTATTACAGAAATGGAACATTATGAAGGACATTATTGCATAAGAGGGCAAATACTTATGTCTATAGGATTTAGCATGCTGTAAGGGCCCAGACATCTGACCAATATGCAGGTGAGGATCCAACTCCAAATTTTGCACCAGGGCCCATTGGACTCCAGTTATGCCACTGCTAAAAGGTACAGAAATGCTGCAAAAAATCTGGAAAATCAAAAATTCACCAAATACTCATGGTAGCAGTGTAGCTTATTTATACTGGATTAACTGTCTCTTGTCATTTTCCTCTACAGTACAAATCATTGCACTGAAGAATGGCTTACCTGCAGGATCACCACATAGACATGTTCAAACACAAGGCTCCTGTCCTGCAAATTTGCAATATTTCACAATACTCCGCAGAGCCCTCTTTAATTAAAAGGATCTGAACATACAAAAAAGATGTAGGGATGTCCAAGCAAAGACTGAGACTGTGCATATATTTCCACATCTGTGTGAGCTCAATAAAGGAACTCATTTCAAGAATAGGAGACAACTGTGATTGAATGGGCAAGACAAGGAGAAAATTGTGACTGAATGGGCAATAAGTGCACAATGCAGTAATCACAGATGCAGGATGTGCTATGGCTGCGGGGGAATACAAAGCCGATGTAATCATTGTTCTTATTTAGGGTTTATGGTATAGTGTGCAATTGCGTTGACCTGTGACACCTCTAAAATGCACAAACCACTCAAACCTTTTAACTATGTGGGCAAGTGCCAGCTGGCCCTTGGAAAAGTTACTGTCCAAGTTATTTACGGGACCTATTTTGCAGCTTTTACTGTAAGAAATAAACATTACTTTGCAGTTTTTTCAAAAACTTTTTCAACTGAAAAAAGGCATTCTAAAATGGAAGGAGCTATTACAATAGATTTTGCATTCTTTGGAAGCATAGAATAATTTATGATTTGATGTATTGCTTGGTGTCATTCTTTCAAATGAAATGTAAGGTCCAATGTCTCGTCGGCACCTACGCAGAAGCCAGAGAAAGGCGAAACACTGAAGAGGAATGACAGCACTGGCAATGCACAGGTGAGCGATTACAAGACAAAACCCATCAGGGAAACAGTGACAATGTCAATATTTTCACAGTCAATATCTACATATACAGTATATATCCTTTCCAAATGTGGTGGGTGTATCACTTGGTGCAGAAAAATTTGGTTGGGTACCCAAACTTGACCCAGACTACCAAAGAAGACAATGGAGACTCACACTTATGTTCTGTAAAATGGTTGTAGTAAGGGATAGGGGGCTGCCAAATCAGGCAAGATGGGGGCAACAGCATATATCAATAGTTAAACAAAACAACGCGGGGTCTTCCCTATTAGTGATAACCAGTCAAAATAAAGCAGACAGTTGCAAGCTTCAGCCCTCAGCTATGTACTTTATCTTGTCTGGTTTTCAAAAATAGAGGGTACCCCACAACATTTTTTTTTATTTTTTATTTAGAATAATGATAAAATAGTGTTTGGGGTCCATCCTATTTTTGATAGCCAAAGTAAAGTAGAAAGCTGGAGGCTGATGTTATTGACATGCACCGCCCCATCCCACCCTGCCCCTCCACCTGCTGGGTCATGGGTGACTCGGAACCGGGCTAACAGTTCTGGTGGGAGAGTCATGAGGCTCAAGAACAAGCCGCTTGGCCCTGACGGTGTCAATAAAAGTTTGAGGAATTCGGATTTAGGGAGGGTTTTGTCGTGATGCCACCCGTGGTATTCGACTATTGGGGCCGACGCTGCTGTGCGGGGCCTCTGGAGATGATAGGAGTGAGGCTTTGGTGGTTTCGCTCCCCACGGGTGGAGGGGTCCCCCAGGGCAACTGGTAAAATCTATGGCGGTGGTAGGCCATTGGGGGTGCAGGACTGAGGGTGCGCAATAGCTGACAAACACACAGCTCGTAGACTCCATTACCTTTACTGGTAGTTGTAGGTAAAAACCAGAGTACAGTCCACAGGGATGACCCCGATCACTGACTACACTCCCCATGCCTTCTTCTCTCCTTCCTCAGACCCTCAACTACACGTCCCTCATGCTTGCTAGTCTCAGTCCCGGGACAGGGCTTACACTGCTCCAGTCTACAGGACCTCTTCACAGTCCTCGGAACTGAACTCACTATCCCCGCCCCCAGGCCTGAATTTATAGGGGAGCTCCCTGAACTCAGGTTTTAGAGCTCCCCCTTCTGGTCTGGAGTCAGGAAAATTGTTGCATGCTGTGGGCTTACCTGGAGTGGATACCCCTTCCAAGCACGACACTATCCCCCGAGGAAAGCAATGACATTGTGGCAACTGGATTCTGGGGTGCCACATTCCCCACTAGTAAAATTCAGTACTCATTGACTGAGGAAACATTTTTGAAAGACATGAAGAATAAAATAATATAATAACAGTAGATAAACTGTACAGAGTCTAAAAAAAAATGAAAAATTACAAAACCCAACAAAAATTTGAAAAACACAGTCTCTATGGCGCTTAGTCCTTCCACCGTTGGCCGATGACAAATTTTTTTTAGAAGATTGTCTTTACTACAACCAGTCCTGTGGTTTATTGGTCCATATTTAATTAAATGCTTAAGAAGGTGCAAAAGTTCATACAGTAAGTCCTGTAGGCACAATGCGCTTGGTGGTTGCCTATTTACTTAGTTGCATTAAAACAAAACAGATTTACATTTTAAACCTGGGTAACTTGCTCTCTCATCTTACTAACAGTCCATATAGCGTGATGGGATCTGCCCTAGGTTACTAAGAGTGGATCTACGCAGCATAGGTGCCTCTGATTGTCTATTTTGGTCTGTAGTGTCTACCACTGGTGTTGTGTATGCACTTTCCAATAGTCTACGTGTGGACCTACATAGCACAGGTATAGCAGATTGTCATCTTAGACTCACCGTGGGCTGACAGATTCACCAATAGCAGGGAGTGGACTCTCTTGTTCCACTGCAGGTGGTGGTTCTCCAGGCGGTTCTGGAGTCTCTACTGGTTTTGGTATGACTACTTGAGGAAAATTCAATACTGGGACTACAATTGCACCATTTATCTGAGTCCATGTTTTTGGAAAGTCTCCAAGAACTGTGTGAAACATCTCTTCCTTTGGTTCTTGGGGTTGAGGTATTTCTGGGGGTTTCTCTGTTTCTCAGCTGTTCAGGGCATTTCTTTAGGTGATCTCTGGAAACTACCGCTGAGGTCTCTCCTCCGTCCTTACTAATTAGACAGACTTTGGCATTATCAAAATTTAAAGGCATCATGGTGTATGACTCTGCCTCCCACTGGTCATCCAGTTTGTTGGTTCAAATTTTTCTCTTAAGGACTTGTTCTCTGGTGGTTAAGGGAGCTGCAGGTGTGTTTTTGTTGTGGGCGTTCTCTTGCCTTTCTCTGGCCTGTGACAGGTTTTTCTCGACACACTCTTGCATTTTATGATACTGTTGTTGAAGTACTGTATCCCAATCTGCTTCTGGTGGGTTTGTCTCAGGTGTTAACACTTCCATGTCTAGGTCTTTGGCCAATTCGCCTTGTCTGGCTCTTATCAGGTAGGCAGGAGTACAGTTGGTGGAATTCACAGGGATATGATTTTACAAGTCGACTAAGTCTGGCAACTTTTCTGGTCACATACTCCTCTTTTCCAGTGGCAGTGTCTTCAGCAGGTCTATCACTACCTGGTTCATCTTCTCACACGTGCCACTGGTCTGTGGATGGGACAGCATTGTTCTTATTTTCTTGCACCCACAGAAGTTGCAAAACTCCTGGAACACCTCTGCCTCAAATGCTGGACCTTGATCAGTAAGGACCTATTCAGGATAGCCATGGGGTCTGCAGAAGTGGGCTTGAAAGGCTCTAGCCACTGTCCGCGCTCTGTCAGGTCTTTCACGGGCACTACAACCAAGAAACATGAATAATGATCTATAATGGTGAGGGCGTAGACATATCCTGACCGGCTCGGGGTCAGCTTCACATGGTCCAAGGCTACAAGTTCAAGTGGCTGCCTGGTGATAATAGGCTGTAGCGGAGCTCTCTGACTGTCACTATTCTTCTTTCGCAGGTTGCACGGGCCACAGTTTCTGCACCAGGTCTCGATGGCCTTCCTCATGCAAACCTAGTAGAATCTCTCACGTAACAACACCTACAGCTTTTTCCACCCGAAGTGCCCTGCCCCATCGTGGTATGCCTCCAAAACCATCTGGACATCTCTCTTCGGGACCACTATTTGCCACACTAATTCATGGGTTCATGCGTTGATGTGTCATCTGCACAGCTTACCCGCATAGATGAACAACTTGCTCTTCTCTTTCCACAGCTGTTGAGCCTGTGGCATGGCATCTGGACCAGGGCAAGCGTCGGCTTGCCTCAGCAACTCTTTAACTAGGCAAATGGCTGGATCACTATCTTGTTACTCTGCCCAACCGTGGTGGGGTAACATATTGAACGTTGCTTCTTGCGTGACAGGCCGCTTGTTTCTCACTTCATGGGAATACTGAGACACACTGCAGCTTTGAAAAGCAGGTAGCTATATCTCTTCCAGGTCCTCTGGGTCTTTTCCCACATCTGGCAAGTGGGGCATTCTCGACAGCACATCAGCATTAGCGTTCTTATGGTCTGCCTGGTATTTGATTGTGAAGTTGTAATTGGATAGCCGGGCCATCCATTGCTGTTCCAGTACGCCTAACTTCACAGTTTCTAGATGGGTCAGTGGATTGTTGTCCGTGTAGATGGTAAACTTCGCCAGGTAATGCTTAAAGCATTCAGTTACAGCCCAGACTAGGACAAGGAACTCTAGCTTGAACAAGCTATAGTTGTCGGGGTTCCTCTCTGTAGGATGGAGTTTCCTGCTGGCATAGGCAATTACTCTCTCTTTGCCTCTCTGCACCTGGGATAACATGGCTTCCAATCCCACGTTGCTTGTGTCTGTGTAGTGCACAAACGGTTTGCCATAGTCAGGGTAGGCCAGGATCTCGTCCCCTGTCAGGGCCCACTTCAATTGGTTGAAGGAGTCTTCAACTCTGCCATCCCATCCAAACGGAGGACTCGGGTTCTTGGCCTTATTGGACTGGCCTACCAGGAGGTCTTGCAAAGGCGCTGCTATCTTTCTGAAGCCCTTGATGAACCTCCGGTGGCAGCCTACCAGCCCCAGGAACTGTCGTACCTCGTTGGTGGTAGTGGGCCTCGGGCAGTGTGACTTTGTCAGGGTCTGGTACCACACCTTCAGCGCTGGCCATGTGTCCTAGGTACTGTACTTTGACGAAACAAGAGGGGGGGGACAAGAGGCGCAATAGTGCCCTTATCACTAGACACTAATTTTAAAGTGGTGAGAAATGAAGTGCCACTCACCTATACCAGTTGTGATACCCACAACTGGTTAGTAGACCTGGTAGGATAGATATCCTGATGGCTGCTGCTGGACTTCCACCGGTCTCCACTCGTGGAGACGAAATCAGATGCTTTGGGGAAAGAAAGGTGTGCCACAGTCCGCACTGCCAAAGTGCTGCCAAAGTGTTCCGCTTTAAAGAATGCAAGTAGACGATGTCCAAGTTAAACCTTCTTTTATTCTCCAACGCGTTTCAACGCCTTTCCGGGCGTCTTCATCAGGGATCATCCCTGATGAAGACGCCAGGAAAGGCATTGAAACGCGTTGGAGAATAAAAGAAGGTATAACTTGGACATCGTCTACTTGCATTCTTTAAAGCGGAACACTTTGGCAGCACTTTGGCAGCGCGGACTGTGGCACACCTTTCTTTCCCCAAAGCATCAGGTACTGTACTTTGGGCTTCAGTAAGTGGCACTTGGACGGTTTCACCTTCATGCCAAATTTGGTCAATGCCTCAAATACCTCAGCCAGGTGCTATAAGTGAACTAGTCTATTTTACGCTGCTGTGCCTCCAGGTGCTTAGGTGCCCTGGAGACTTGGAATCTCCCGTTCTCTGGTTTTGGCTGCTAGGCCTGGAGCACCCACATAACCTCAGCTTTTAAAGCAAGTAAATTATTAATCAACATAGTGATTATACTTAATGGGTCTGTGTTATCCCTTTCAGGTGTGCCGCGGAGCTGTGTCACTTCCAGGCTTTCGGGGGAAATAGTCATGTTACTGGCTACAATAGCCAATCACATATGCTAAGAAGATAAGGGGCAGCGCGGAAGTGACGCAGCGACACATTGCACCAGGAAGAGAGAACGCCTACCTGGTAAGTATATTAAGAGTATTAACTATTGGCTTACTTTAACGGAGCTACCCCGGTCAAAAAACCCAAATAGTTCACCCATCCCTATTCACAACGTTTAACTGATTGCAGATCCTCTTTAGTACCTGCTTGTAGTTTACCCTGAGCAGGAGCTTATTTATTTCCATCCTGTAGAGTATTGGTTAAGGTTCCTTTCTATCCTGCTGGAATTAAACAGGTAATTATAATCCCAGCAGCAGCCACTCTCTTCCCTTACATATTCCTACTTATTGTTCTCCTCTATAATGGCTATAGTTCAATCTATGCTGACCTGAGAATGAGCTGTCTTTGGAAAAAGCAGTGGTGGTCTTTCCATTTGATACAGTCGAGTCTCTTACTAGAGAAATCTAGTTAAATCTGTTTTCCTTGTCTGTCCCCCTTCCTTGTGTTGTCATTATATTAGTAGTAAGACTCCTGTCTTGCTGGCCTGTGCACTACACAGGGTCAGTGCACGTCATCCAGGGCCTAGGCACATGGTCGTACATAAAGGAAAAACCCATCTAGGGAAGTTAGGGAACTCAGGGATCAGCTACAGACTGTCATGTCGCCGTCGGACACGGATAGTGGTGCCGGTGATAGGGGGGCCATGTCCTCATTGGGACCTGCTCCTTTGGTTCCTGCCTCTGTCGCTGGGCATCGCCATGCTCCTCCTGTGGGTGATGCTGGTGACAGAAGAGAGGTCCCTGGAGAGGCGTCTGGTAGGCGCCGGCTTTGTTCCTCTATCAGAAGTGGGGTGGTTGGTATCAGTCATGCATCACCATCTGGTCTGGTTCTAGGGGCGGTCTAGATGAGGGCATCAGGCTGTGAGCTTCAGCCTATGAGAGGGAACCGCACCCTTCAAATACCTTGGGGTCTGTCCTGCAGGCCGCCAGATATATTCTTGGTTTTCCCAGTGATCTAGTTTGTGCTCTATTATATTGACTCTGACCTTTGCCTGAATTTTGACCCGTCTGCCGCCTGACGATTTTGTACTTTTTCTGCCTTCCCGGTTTTTGACGCTGCTTTCTGACTATGCTTTGGGATCCTGATTTTGTCTATTCCCTGACCTCCTAGTCTTGTCCCTTCCTGGTGACCTCCCTGCTCCACTCTGCTGCTCACTTATAGGCAATTTACCTCCTGGACTCTGCTGTAATTCCAAATCCCTGCATTGGGGTAAAGGGTCTCGGAGTTTTTCGGGGTGCTGCCTCACCAGCAGCTCAGCTTTTGCAGCGGACGGTCATCACACAGGTAAGTTCAGAAGATGACCCATCTCCCCTCTCCCTATCGTCAGAGCCTTCCTTTACATGTTCTCTGTTTACCCCTCCTCTTGTTATCACACTCAGTGTGGTTACGCGCTCTGGCTCTTGTTTTTTTAACCTCAGTAAACCTATGTAGTAAAAAAAGGAATTATTTGTAAAGTTCTGTATCAGTAATGTTATGCTTATCTGTAGACATTCATATGGGTATCATATCCAATCCCCTATGTGATCTCTTTATATATACAGGATAAACACATGTGCCCAAGCTGTCGATTTGTGGGGAGGATAGCTGGCGATATGGCTTTGGCAGCCATTAGCGTGCATTAAAGTACTAAACAAGGCACCCGCTAATTTTTCATAAGAGAATAACTAGGATATAGAAGGAAAAAGAGTAAACACATTCATTACGCAGAAACAAGTCGTTTCTGCAGCTGTACCAAAGCACTGACGATGAAATCGCCTTTGCCCCTGATAAAGCTATTAAAAACGAAGGAAATTGCTTCTAGTTAATCTCGAGGACTGGCAGGTGAAGCCAGGAGCGCTTGAGTTTAGAGGCACTAGATTGCCTCCCTATGGGGAAAACTTCATTTAAATGCTGCCTTCTAAATCCCCTCTTTAGAACAATTTATTCTGCTGACAAGATCCAGAATAAGATGATGAGGGATTTCACTACCGTAGCGCTGTCTAATGTATCAAAAAGAAAAAAGGCTTCAGAAGGAAATATAATTCTAATGTGTTATATCAATTCCACTCTTGTGAAGGGGGAACAGCTCATTTATGCTTCAATCTGAGACACCAAAACTCCAAATTGAAGATCAGCGCTGACATGAAATACAAAAACATTGGGAGCTAATTTCAGCCAGTTGTTTCCTCCTGGGATGTTGCCATTAAAAAGATCATTTTTGAGTTTTCTTTAAGTCTTTTTTTCCTTTTTTTTCTCCAGTTTTGTGTATTGTGAGGTAGCACCCGGGGAACCCGCTTGCATAACGACAAAACACATGTTTATAATTTAACCAATGTCTACCCGTTTATTTTTCACATATAAATAACATAACCCGGGTAGCATGTTTGACACATATCACATTGATTATAAGCACTATACATAAATACACCATACATTTACATATAACATTACAAAACACTTATATTGCACATAACGTCTTATAGTAACCCGGGACCTGTAACCACCTCTCTGTCCCCATTGGAGCTCTAAAAACCGCTCCCGTGGTGGCTACGGCCTATCTCTGCATTTCACATACATTTAACAATATATCAGTTACCATATCAATGGGCCCTATGGGTCCCAATGGCGGAACCAGCCGCCTGGCTTTATTTCCCCAGCTCCATACTACCCCGGAATCAGGACTCCAGCCTGACCGGTTTCTTACATACAGTATGTGATCCATCCTATAAGCCACCATGGACCACACACGTCCTTTCACACACTCACAGCCCATCATATAGACATCCATGGACTGTGGCACATCTGGGTTCAGAACAGGGATTGGCAAACCTTAGTACCCGGGACAACCATCCGTTACCCTACTATAGGAGCTCTATTAACTCCTGCATCTGACCTCTAGTACATACATATATTCCGGTTCATCAGGTCCTTTAACTGACTACTCTGAGTCGGACCCAAAGGCGGTCTATGCCCGCCTGGCACACTTCATAAAATCGCCTCCCGAAGGGCTACATACATTCGCCTCCTGAAGGGCTACATACATTCGCCTCCCGAAGGGCTACATACATTCCGGTTCATCAGGTCCATCCATCGACTATCTCAGTTGGACCTAAGGGCGGTCCCTGCCCGCCTGGCACACTTCATACAATCGCCTCCCGAAGGGCTACACACACTCGCTGGGTCTTTTAAAAAGCCATAAAAAACATTCCGGTTCAACAGGTCCTTCACTGACTAACTAGTCGGACCTAAGGGCGGCTACGCTCGCCTGGCATAATTTACACACAGCTCACTCCGTCACACGGGAACTGCTGTCCTACCAGGCACAGATCCGGGTCTCGCTACCTGTGTCACAGGTCCACCAGGCATCCCCACGGGCTCCTTCCCGGGCGCATGGTTGAGATACGTCCGGTCCAGCGTCCACCGGGTCAGCCACGGCTTCCCCCTCCAGGTGCTGCCACGGCCTCGGTCCTAGACCACGGCATGGAGCTAGCATGCTCCCATCATACACACAGAGTCCTGGACTGCTCTGCACTCTGGCTGGTCATCAGGATCACCATGCTCTCAGGCTGATCTCTGGCTGATAATGATCTGATAATGATCTCTCTGAACTCAATCAGCTGGCAGGCTCTATATCGTGCCTGCCACTCCCACACTGAATCATCCAGCTGGGCTGCTACTACTCAGGACACACCCACCTGGGCTGTCAGCAATCAGCACCCATTACATTCCTCAGGGCCTCATTGGTCTCATGAGCCACTCACAGCAGCTCATTAGTCTCATGAGTGTTTCTGCTTTACAGCACACACTATCACATTTAACTCCTTGTGTTCCGGATAGGTTCACACAGCCTCATCCACTATAAAACTGGACAGTGTGAACAGGATCATACCGTGATCCTGTATGTGATGCGCCCCGGCCATGGGGACTATGCCGGCGGTGCCTGACAGTATTCTGTAATTTTTTTTTTGTTCATGAAGTCTGCTCAAAAAGATAAATACTTTTTGGGGGGTGATACATAAAGACTGGCGGTTCTCTAGCCAGTCCTGATGAGAGGGCATATTGAAGCTCCTGATTAATTAAGAGGTGCAAGCCACTTACTGAATCAGATAAGGTGCTTAGTGGGCCTTGCTGCTATGTGCACTTTACCATACCCCTGTTTGATCAAAAATAAGACAGTGTCTTATATAAATTTTTGCTCTCAAAGATGTACTAAGTCTTATTTTCAGGAGATGTCTTACATTTCCATAACGAAGAATTCACATTTATGGTTGAACACAAAAAATCATCCCCTTGCAGCCCCCATCATCCCCTTGCAGCCCTCAATATCCAATATCCTCACCATCCCTTTGCAGCCACCATCATCCTCATGCAGCCCCCAATATCCACTACATCCCCCTGTAGCCCCCAAAATCCCCCATCCCCTTGCAGCCTCCATCATCCCCTTGCAGCCCCCAATATCCCCATCATCCTCTTGCAGTCCCCATACGCCCCATCATCCCCTTGCAGCCCCCAATATCCCCATTACAGTATCTGTAAAAAAAAAAAAACACACACACACATATACCGTACACACCCACACACACCTTTTCTCACCGGATCTCCATGGTCAACGCTGTATGGTATGTATTCTGGGTGCCGCTCTGAGCTCTCTGGCTAGATGTTAGCCATCGGCCAATCAGAGGCCTGCATGTTACATCATGTGCCAATGTGAACTGCTGGCTTCTGATTGGCCGGTGGCTTACATCTAGCCAGACAGCTCACAGCAGCCCCTGGAATGCCAGCACATACAGTGGGGGTCACCTGAACAACATTAGAAGGCTAAATATATAATCACAACTGCATGCCGTGGTCTTCTGCTTCCCACAAAAAACTGTGGCAGGTATTACTTTCGCTGGAGGCCTTATACAGAATTTACCACTATAGAAAAACCTAGGTTTTATTTTTGGGGAAACACTGTAGATCTTACTCCAACCTCTGCTGGAGTAAGATTGGTCGCATAGCGAATGCCACCGCTTGTCACAAATTTGTTGAGCACAACCCCCATCCCACTAAACCTCCGCCTACTTTGTCAGAGCTGGTGCGAGTAATTTGATGATAAAGCTCTGATGAAATGCTTTCTTTATTTTTATCTTTCACCTTGTTTTTGTCCCGCCCCAGGTCCAGGGTACAGTCCAGGTGGTCAGGTGGCTGTTAAGATTTTCACATCCATGAGATATGAGGCCTCATTATTGCTCTGTGTCTGTTAAAGTCCTGGGCTGTCTAAAACCTAGCCCTGACCTCCCTTATGCTCCTTACTTGTATTGCAGGCGTTGAGAGCTTTTCAGTTGAGCACCACTAACTCTGCTGCGGTTCCTGGCTCTGTAGATGGCTGTGCTATAAGTGGTCCTGCGCCGGGAGACTGAAGTGTCCCCTCGCTCTCCGGTGTTTTCTGCTGGGCCTAACTGAACCCGTGCAGACTCGGACTCTGGTGTCCAGGTTGCTTCTTCTGGGGTGAACCAGACTGGTTCCTCTGCCCCCTCTCTAGCTCACCTTGCCTCCGACCCTCACTCTGGGCCCCTCACACTCACTAGGCTGTCCTCTGGCTCAGGCCTAACGCAGCACCGTTCACCAAGTCCCTTCCTCAGTGCTGTCCTGCACTGAACTCTCTAGCTACACCCACAAACCTGGGTTTTATAGGGGACCCTGGCTGACATCTTCAAATGCATCTAACACCAGTCAGTAGAGCTCCCCTTTCAGGTCTTGGGTAGAAGGTGTTGTATATGAGTTCTCCTGATGTGGAAATCCATTCCTGCACCAACCAGATATTTTTGTGGCTACTTAATCGTAGGGTGCCACATTTTCACACAGGTTATTCTAAATTATGCAAAATATGGAGAACACATGAGCCAAATTTTTATACTTTTTAAAAAGGTAACATTTCTCAATCAGCCGAAAACATCTAGAAAAAAATATTGCCCATAACGGAAAACATCAAAAAAACAAACACATATAAAATAGGCTTTAAAACAGACACAACTAAAATGAGTAATGAAGTGTGAATGCATCCATGACATGATTGCAGGTTGCTGTTGGGTTCTGGTGATGGCTAGAGATCTTTCATGATGGTGACACGCCCCCCAGGGCCGTGAGATACTCGGAACCGGGCAACAGTTCTGCTGGGGAGTCACGGGGGTCGAGACCAGGCTCCGTGTCAAAAAATGTTTGGGGATAAATATTTTGTGGATAAATGTCGTGACGCCACCTACAGTGCTCGGCCAGGGATTACCGACGCTACCGTTCAGACCTCCGGGGCCGATAACGATGCAACCAGGTGTTGTCGCTCCCCATAGGTGGAGCAATAACCCAAGGCAGGTTCAAACATCTATGTGTAGATGGTACTGGAGTTGTAGTGCAGGGCGGAGGGTGCCAGAATTAGTCAATTACATAGCTGGTGCTGTTTTACTTGTTTATCACGATTCTCAGGTGGTAATGTCTAGCTGTGTCCTACGAGCCAAGGGTCCAGCCACTCCCAGGTAAGTAGGAAAACACTTAGCCAGCACCTCGTTTTGTGTACCTTCTCCGGGTCTTCTCACTTGTGCTGGCTCTCTCCCTCCTGCCCTGCACCTCACATTCAGTGTCCCACACCAGTGGCCTCAGACCCTTTGGCCCTATATGGCCACCTTTGCAGCGAATGATGTGGATTCATCTGCTGCTCCTGGAGATGCAGCAGCCTCCAGCTTGCTAGCTGAGGCTTTAAGTCTCCTCTACTAGTCTGGGCCCAGTGAACCTCTGAGGCCCTGGTCCCCCCACTTGCTTGTGACCAGCAATGGATGGGTGGATCTCTCACTTCCCATACCTCTGGCACCCCTTCCTTCTCTTGAGCTCCTGCCTAGCTCCTTCTGTCTCTCTCTCCCAGGGACGAGCTCCTCTATCTCCAATCCTCCGGTCTCACTAGTCCTTCTCAGCTCCTTCCCAGCTCCCTCACTGCAGCTGCTCAGCCTTTAACTCTTAACTCCTCTACACTGACTAACTACTTCCTGTTGTTTTCCCTTCAATCTCGTCTCCTACTTCCTATGCTCCTCCTTGCTACTGTTCCACCCACCTCTCTGTCTAAGCCCCATCTCCAGCCAGGGATGAGGGTGTGTACCAATCCCTCCATCTTCCTGGCCTGGAGTGGCTAGTGTTGGATGCAGCTGTATGGGTACCGGGTAGTGTCCCCTCCTTACCTGGGGTGGGGATACCACACCTCTGGCTAAAGTGCAGTACCTCTGTGGTGACTGGACCCTCAGGGGTGCCACCATGCTAGTCCTGTGAAAACCAGCCTGTAGGAGAAATTGATATTCACTATACAGAGCAGTACTGTATTATTGATGTGTATTGTAAAGGCTATTTTTTCTATACACTTTTCAGACTATTGCAGACTATTGCGCACTTATTTGGAATATTTTTTGCTCGTTAAGTTTATTTTATTGAAATAGCATTTGATGCACCCCAGGGCCGTGGGGTACTCGGAACCATGCTGTTAAATAGTTCTGGGGGGTTACAGGGGTCGAGACCCATCTCCGTGACCCTGGGTTCAGTTGTTAAGGGAATTCTTGGCTTGATAGGAAAGGGGGTGATGAAAGGGAAAATTAGTCATGGCGCCACACGTGGTTTGTGGCTATTAGTGGCCACCACTGCTGCAGAACCTCTGGGGACAATGGATGGACAGCTGGGATGGAGCTGCTCCCCTTGGGCGGAGCAGATCCCCAGGGCAGTGGATGTTGTAAGGCTGTAGGGTGAAGGATGGTGGGCGCAAAGCAACAGACAGACTCATGGTTTGTTGGTTCCTCAGTCCTTTTACTACCTGCAGGTGTTGTTATGCTGAGTCCGTGCACCTGAGAGTAACTCAGGGTTTTCCTCACCCAACAGGTTCTGAGGCCCCTTGCTGCGCTTTGTAAGTGGGTTCCTGCTGCTGCTTAAGCTGAGATGCTGGCTTTCTCTCTCCTGCTTGGTGCCGGTATGGCAGCCAGCTCTAGTCCTTCTCTAGCCCCACGTCTCAGGCGACTGTACCTGGGCTCTTTATGCTGTTTGCCTCCGGGCACAGTGTGGCTGGGGAACTTGGAATTCCACACTTTCCAGTATTGGCTGCTAGGTCGTTAGACCCTGCACAGCCACTGACTCCGGTGTCCGTTTTTGTGGCGCTTCTCCTCTGGGGTGAGCACGACACGCTCCGCTCCCCAGGCTCTCCTTCACTTTCTCAGACATCTGCCTGGGGTCACTCATGCTAGGCTTGGCTATCCTGGGATGAGCTTAGCACTTCTCCTAGTCCACAGGATGTCTTCCTCAGTCCTCCTAGGAACTGAACTGACTAACTCCACCCCAGACCAGAATTTACCCTGAACCTGGGTTTTGATCTACTGGAGGCAGAAAGGTGTTGTGTGCAGTTTCTGTCTGGTGTGGATACCCTCTGTCGCTCTCACTACCACATGGGGGGGGAGATAATGACACTGTGCCACTTGGCCCTGGGGTGCCACGCATTCATTGTATGGGTTTTAGCACAGTTTTATAGCATGAGTTATTACAGATGTTGTGATAAGAGACTTGCCCTTTTTTGTTAATTTTAGTTCATTTGTTTGCATATTGTATATGCATTTTTTGTGGTAAAAATAAATGTCATGCATTATTTTGAATTTTTTTTCTTCACTTTTTTACCTCCTTCTTTTAATATCGTCTTTCAATTAGCTCCATATAGTATTTTACCCAATATAATGCAGTAATGTGAGCAATCCTGGTCGCTATCTTGTAGTTATATTCCCCATACTGGTCCTCATCTTGTAGTAACGCGCCATCCTTGTATCCATCTAAAAATTTGCCCCATTCTGGTCCTCATGATGTAGTAATGTACCCATCCTTGTCCCCCATCTTGTAGAAATGTCCCTATTCTGATCCCCTTCTTGTAGTAATGTTCTCTCCCTAGTTCCCTTCTTGCAGGAATGTGCCCCATCCTGATCCTCATCTTGTAGAAATGTCCCTATTCTGATCCCCTTCTTGTAGTAATGTTCTCTCCCTGGTTCCCTTCTTGCAGGAATGTGCCCCATCCTGATCCTCATCTTGCAGTAATGACCCATCCTGGTCCCCTTCTTGCAGTAATGTCCCATGCTGGTTCCCTTCTTGTAACATTGTGGTACAGGTAAAGTCTGGTCCACGGTCTCCTGCATTTATGAAAGTTGTTAATAATAATTATTGCCACTCCTTAGGGGTGGGGCATAATTTATAAAAAGGACTTTCAGTGTAGAGTTAGCAGTGGAGTACTCTAGTAATGGAGAAAAGGAATCACAGAAACTAAAGTCCCTTGTCCAGATTTGATCAGACCCTCTGGCTCACCCAGGGAAGTGAGTGTGGGTAGCTGGGAACTAGACGAGGGACTCAGCCTAGAGTCTCTCACCCTGCATTGATACTCAACCCCCACCTTTCAGGAAGTGACTGATCCCTCTGGTGAGTGTGTAGTGAACTTTAGCATAGACAGGCAAATGGGTCGACACGGTGGTGGCAGTAAAGAGCATCTGTCTAAAAGGTGGCCCTAGCTGTTCCACTGCGGCAGATCCAAATGAGAAAAGTTGGGCTGGAGCCAGTAGAGACTAAATTATTTTGCAGTGGGATACTGTGATGCTGAGCTGAGCGGATGAGAGCCTAAAGGAGCGGGATGGCAGGAGCAGTCTGTTCCAAAAACAGTTATTGTGAATACCCCTAACAAAGTAATGTTTATGTTGTTTGCCCATGTTTCATGAGCAACATTAACTCTTTATCTGCCTTGGCCCTAAATGAAAGCAATTGTGAACTGAATTGTTGCACTGGGGAGGCAACCGGGGCATGTACTCAAAAACCAGGACTGCCCCGCAGCCGAGACCCTGCCTGGCCTTCGACTGCCAGGTCCCCATGTGACCGGCCCTCAGCACTTCCATGAACATTCATGAGAAATCATTTTGATTTCACAGTCGCAGTGAATTTATATTATATTCTTTAAAATTTATATAACAGAAAAAGAGAAAACAGAGCAAGCACTCCCTGGGAAAAACCTGATGGATATTTTGCAGGAACACTAGGGTGGGGGTATATAGATGGACTCTCACCTAATCTGTTTGTGCTGTCTCCGCACAACCACAGTGTACGCTCTCCAGCTCTGCTCTGTTTCACTGTCTGGATCCGCTCCCGCGAATCCTCAATCACGTGGTGCGAGAGGTCGTGTGACCATGGCGTCACGGCAGGTCCTTCACTTCCTCCTGGCTCCTGTATTCAAGTTACCGATCGGCTCCGCAGCTCCAATACCACCCACAGCAAGTGGAAATCAATTCAGTGTAATATGTGTTGTCCTTATAGGAGCGCTGGAGCACAAATGGGGTCCGGTTCTCAAAGATTAAAAGGCTTTATTTGACAACCACAATATGTTTCAACGACGGTATGTCGTCTTCCTCAGGTTGATCCACCTGAGGAAGACGACATACCGTCGTTGAAACATGTTGTGGTTGTCAAATAAAGCCTTTTAATCTTTGAGAACCGGACCCCATTTGTGCTCCAGCGCTCCTATAAGGACAACACATATTACACTGAATTAAAATTTATATAGGCATTTATAATTCAAAGTAGGTATTTCTATGACAATTATTGACCTGTGCTGTCATTGTCCTTCCAGCTTCCTATACTCGAACCATACAATTTAGGCTGTGTACACATGTTGCATTTTTCTAATCACGTTTTTGATGCCTTTTCGAGTGCAGATTTGTCATAAAACCTGAAGGCAATCCTCATGCCAGGAAAGTGAATGAGAATCCTGAAGTCAATGGCACATGTTAAGCATTCTCTCCTTGCAGATTTGATGCAGAAATAAATCTGAAGCACGTCAATTCTCAGCATTTTTTATGCAAACATCACCCATTCTCAGTGCTTTTTTTGTAAAAAAAATATTTGCCGGTACGCATTTCTGAGGCGAGGAGTGGGGGGGGGGGGGGAAGCTGTCGGGAGGCTGGGAGATCCTGTGCATGGTTTACCTATTGAGCCACCAGGCAGCATGCAGTGGGCGTCGGCAAACGGCAGTCCCCATACAGCTCTCCAGCCTCCAGCACCAGCAGTGTCAGCACAGCGACGAGGCGCTCAGTGATGATGTCATCACATGAGCCCCCTCCAAGCTGATCTGCAGTGTCAGCAGACGGCACGGCTGACACTGAAGGCGAGATCCTCCGTGATATCCCCCGCAGTACCCCGGTCCAGTACCGAGTACCCCGTCCCAGTGGGCTCCACATGTGCACATACCCTTATACCATAGGCATTTGTGGAAATATGGTGGATTTGCTGCAAATGCCATTGCTTGCATTGCAAGGAATGAAATCAGCGGTAAAATGTGCAGCATCAGTTGGCCTGTAGTGTACCTTAAATCTACAGCCATGTTTTTTGTATACACATAATGCAGTGTTTCTCAACTCCAGTCCTCAGGACCCACTAACAGGTCATGTTTTCAGAATTTCCTTAGTTTAATCACCTGCAATACCTGTGCAATACTAACACCTATGCCATACTAAAGAAATCCTGAAAACATGACCTGTTGGTGGGTCCTGAGTACTGGAGTTGAGAAACACTGACATAATGGGATATTTCATAAAATTCTCATACACAATGCTTCTACTATAACAGAAATATACAGCTCTGACCTCTAAAACCATAAAGAATAACATTAATTACCACTGCATTTTGGTCTCAGTCCATAGAAAGAGCGCAAGACTTTAAATACAATAACTCAGACACATACAGTAAAATATACTATGTCATTCTAATAGAACGCTCATGAATGACGCATGTATAACAGAAGCTCTAAGAATACAATGAAATGTGTAAGCAGAAAATGTTATTTAAATCACATTTTTATGTTAAATGTGTTGTCTAAACATGATGAATGGCTATAATTTTAAACTGCTTATAAAAACTAGCAACTTTAATTTAAAGCTTATCAAATGATGTTTTTCCATTCTCAAGTACAGAAGGATTTTTAATTCCTCTTTTTACTGCCTATTGCCTAGGTTATCGGCGGCCGCTAGAGTGTAAATGGTGGTTGATCTCCTGGTTAAGGAGTGCAGTCCTTGCAAGCTCTTTGCTATGTAGCTTGTCAGTGTTGCTCTGATTCTGGCCGCTCCGATGCTGCAGAGATAAAGATGCCTCTGCTAACAGTATTGGAGAAAATGCAGTCCTGACCAGTGGCAGCAACATGTCGCCAGTTTGAGCTGTCGATTACCAGGACTGCACTGACCCAAGACAAGCAGGAAACTGGGAGGCCGGGGTGCTGTGTTCCAGAAGAAACAGCTTAAGACTAAGGGTATGTGCACATCAGTCGGTTTGTGGGCTGGTTTTGCACGTTTTCCGTCGGCGGTTCCCGCTGAGTTTTATGTTAATTTATGTTAATCCTACCCACCGGTAGGATTAACATGCTAGTCAATGGAGTTTTGGAAACGCTGTCTACATTAGAACGTTTTTCTTCTTGACGATTTCAGTTTATTCACCGGTTTCCGACCGGTTCTCAAAGATAGAGCAAGCGACTTCTTTTCAGCGTTTTTCCCGCGGGTCCAGCTGAACAAGTGCAGCAAAGACCAGTCTGGAAATCGCTAAGGAAGACGCCGGGGAAATCGCCAAGAACACGCTGTACGACCGCTAGTAACCCGATCGCAAATCGTTAGCAAAACGCTAACAAAACCAGGGACACTGGCGAGTTCAGAAAACTCAGTTTCTGCCAGTCTCCACCGGTTCCCGGTCGGTCTGCAAAGATGCAGAACCGACAGATGTGCACATACCCTAACCCTTTACATGTATTTTTTTTTAAAATGGGATTATGTTATTTGTATTATTATCTGAATTTAAAAATCCGAAATCCTGAACCTACTGTTCTGTGCAGATGACTTTTTCAGCAGTCATCATCCCAGTCATTATAATGACAGATAGGACCTTCATATACAGTCATAGCCAAACGTTTTGAGAATGATACAAATATTAATTTTTACAAAGTCTACTGCGTCAGTTTTTCTAATGGCAATTTGCATATACTCCAGAATGTCATAAAGAGTGATCAGCTTAACAGCAATTACTTGCTAAGTCAATATTTGCCTAGAAAATGAACTTTAACCCACAAAACACATTTCAACATCATTGCAGTCCTGCCTTAAAAAGAGCAGCTAACATCGTTTTAGTGATTGTTCCATTAACACAGGTGTGGGTGTTGATGAGGACAGGGCTGGCGAACAATCAGTCATGATTAAGTAAGAATGATACCACTGGAAACTTTAAAAGGAGGTTGGTGCTTGGTATCATTGTTTCTCTTCAGTTAACCATGGTTATCTCTAAAGAAACACGTGCAGCCATCATTGCACTGCAAAAAATGTCCTAACAGAGAAGAGTATCGCAGCTAGAAAGATTGCACCTCAGTCAGCAATCTATCGCATCATCAAGGACTTCAAGGAGAGAGCTTTCATTGTTGTCAAAAGGCTCCAGGGCGCCCAAGAAAGACCAGCAAGTGCCAGGACCGTATCTTAAAACTGTTTCAGCTGCGGGATCAGACTACCAGCAGTGGCGAGCTTGCTCAGGAATGGCAGCAGGCTGGTGTGAGTGCTTCTGCATGCACTGTGAGGTGGAGACTCTTTGAGCAAGGCCTGGTTTCAAGGAGGGCAGCAAAGAAGCCACTTCTCTCCAGAAAAAACATCAGGGACCGACTGATATTCTGCAAAAGGTACAGGGAGTGGACTGCTGAGGACTGGGGTAAAGGCATTTTCTCTGATGAATCCCCTTTTCGATTGTTTGGGACATCTGGAAAACAGCTTATTCGGAGAAGAAGAGGTGAGCGCTACCACCAGTCTTGTCTCATGCCAACTGTAAAGCATCCTGAAACCATTCATGTGTGGGGTTGCTTCTCAGCCAAGGGAATCAGCTCACTCACAGTCTTGCCTAAAAACACAGCCATGAATAAAGAATGGTACCAGAATGTCCTCCAAGAACAACTTCTCCCAACCGTCCAAGAGCAGTTTGGGGCCCAACAATGCCTTTTCCAGCATGATGGAGCACCTTGCCATAAAGCCAAGGTGATAACTAAATGGCTCAGGGAACAAAACATAGAGATTTTGGGTCCATGGCCTGGAAACTCCCCAGATCTTAATCCCATTGAGAACTTGTGGTCAATCATCAAGAGACGGGTGGACAAACAAAAATCAACAAATTCTTGCAAAATGCAAGCATTGATTATGCAAGAATGGACTGCTATCAGTCAGGATTTGGTCCAGAAGTTGATTGAGAGCATGCCAGGGAGAATTGCAGAGGTCCTGAAGAAGAAGGGTCAACACTGCAAATATTGACTTGCTGCATTAACTCATTCTAACTGTCAATATAACCTTTTGGTATCATAATATGATTGCAATTATATTTCTGTATGTGATATACACATCAGACAAACACAAATAAAAAACCAGAGGGCAGCAGATCATGTGAAAATATCATTTTGGTGTCATTCTCAAAACTTTTGGCCATGACTGTACAGGATCTGATATCATAGCTCAACTCATCCTCCTTCTGTATATTGGTAGATATCCAGGGCCAGTTTTAGACAAAGTGGGGCCCTCGGTAAAAGTTAAAAGTGTTGTTCTGACTGCTCAGATATTGCATCATCACACTGAAACATTGAAATTGAATTTGCAGGAGCTGATTTCAGACCTTTAAATGAGAGAGATCAACTATAGTAATGCCATCTGATGCTTGCAAAGTATATAGGTCTCACAACATGGGTGGGCTGAGCCCCCTAGGCTGTTCTCTTAACAGCAGGGAAGGGCCACTCAGGTACACATTTCTTTGAAGCAGCAATCACTACAGCTTGTAATGTCTAATTCCTGTTCTATGATTGGTGGAGCAGCAATCATTAGAGGTTGCAGTGTGCTGCCTTACCAATCAGAGAGCAGGAAGCAGACAGTGCGACACCGCTGAGGAGGCTGATGGCTGTCCCACACCATGTGTAAGAACGTTCATACAGAAATGTGAGTAGCATCATTCAATCAATGTGTATGGCAAAAAGCACAATTCCTGTCCAGAATTGAGGAAATATGGTCTGATTGCAGCAGCCAATTACAGACGCTCTCACAGAGTGTGAGTATCTGTGATTTGCTGCTACCGGTCATTGCATTGAATACGTATGGCACCCCTGTGGACTGGTCGCCACAGTGATGCTGCACCTACTCCATAGGTGTGGTGTCAACCTTCCCAGGTGAGGGAGGTCACAAACCGAAAACACAACAATTGCACACAACACCATCTGAGATCAGGGCCAGGGGATTCAGGAAGAGCCTATTGAGAGGGAGTGCCCCATCTTCTGGTCAGGAGGAATGGTTAGCAAAAAGGTTAGAAAGGGGTAGGAGCAAGAGCAGAGTAGTAGAGTGGGCTCAGAGGAGTCCCTGGAGGAGAGTACGTCGAGGAAGGCATCCAGAGCGGACGCAGGCCAGAGAGGTCCTACGGGGCATGGGAGTGAGGATTTACCTGTGGCATTCCTAATCCACTGGCGGTTCAAGGCAAGTGGAGGGACAAGTTGCCAAAAGTGATAGGCCCTGAACTGGTGGGAGTGCTGCACGCCTCAGCTAGAAAAAACGGAGGGTACCATTGCTGCATGAGCGGTGACTACCAACCGTGGATAATTGCCAAGTCGATGGCGAGAACTAGGGTCAGGGGCCGAGCGGAAGCAGTTGCCCGACAAGGGCTGCAGCCATCAGCCTGGGACCCTGTCCACGAAGGTGCTGGAAAGGAGAGAGAGAATTCAGCACAGGAGAAGAGCAACTAGGAAAGGCAAAGAACGGTGTCTTGGTAGAGTGACCTCAACCACCTGGGAATTGACCTGGCTGCGCTTTAAAAAAGTACAGCACCCTGCTGGGTAACCTTGCCCGTACACCAAGTAAAGGTAAAGAATTGCAAGAACTGTGTTTGCCTCGTTTTTCCTCACCCTGCGGCCTCCCTCCCCATCAGCACTCCAATAGACTGTACACCATCAATCGTCGAGACATGGAAAGTCATCTAAAGAAAGGACACTCAGGTTGCGACCTACATCCTGGGGAATGGGTGGAGTACGAGCGGCACTACAGTCCCCGAGGGTCGTACACCGCCAGGGTTAAGAAGGTGATGGTGCACCTTCCAGCTACAAGTTCCGTGACACCTGAACCAGCTGTGGCTCTTTCTGCAGTGACACCATCCCGGACACCACCCCGTCCCCGGCTATGAGGTGCAACAGGGTTGAGACTGTGAGATGTGAATTGAGCAAGGCAAACTCTGCCTCCGGCTGTGCCGACAGGAGGACAGATAGGCCGAGCCACAAGGGAAGCTGAGCGGCAGTCAACCCGTCGACCAACCTTTGGCAGGGGTATCCTCTGGAGTGGGGACGAAGGTGTACGGATGCAGATCCTCCCAGGCAGAGGATGTAGCAGTTTGCCAGTGTGCTGCCCTGGAAATAGCCAAAATTAGATTAGTGAACAGAAGGAACATATAAATAGTTGTAGAGTGATACAGTTGTGTATATATATGTACCTGGCTAGATGTAGTTAGCTAGTTTTATTTTGCTGTTAGAAATGTTTTCAGTTAGCCAGCTAGGCAATTAACATGTGAGTCTCCATTAACGGACAATTTGATCATTGGACAATGATATTGTCTGAAATGTAATGTAAATAATTAGCACTTCTTAAACGTACTTTTTGTTGGTTTTTAAGCCAGCATCACAGGGTGCATCATGAATAATATGCATTCTACACTTTGACCACTAAACAACCGTCTGGCGTGGCCAAAGAATTTGGTCCACTGAAAGGCCTGCATTGTCTGGAGCCACGCCTAGGGACAACGTTGGGGGGTTGAGGCAGTTTCCCCTGTTTTGCACTAAACTCTGAGACACGCTGGCTAGGGACGTCATTAAATCTTGCTGGAACAGTCCAGTAGTTATTGCACTTTTCTACTTTTAGATACTTTGGTATTTTTTATAGCTGTTTTCTATGCAATTTTTAAAATGAAGAAAGCACCTCCCATAAAGGGAAAAAGTTATTGTTGATGTTACTGTTAATGTGCACATGAAATATTTTGCATGTTCTCTTAAAATGTTGTACCTGTTTTGCAGCCTGTGGATGTGCTGTGCTATGCCAAGGGGGAATGTGGCGCAGCTGCGGACTGGTCGCCACAGTGATGCTGCACTTACTCCATAGGTGTGATGTCACCTTTCCCAGGGGGGTTACAAACCCAAGACACAACAATTGCATACAACACCATTCCAAATCAGGGCCAGGGGATTCAGGCAGACCCTATTGAGAGGGAAGTCTCCTCTTCTGGTCAAGAGGAGGGGTTAGCAAAAAGCGTAGAAAGGGGTGTGAGTGAGAGTAGACTAGGGGAGTGGGCTCGGAGGAGGCCCTGGAGGAGAGTACGTAGAGGAATGCGTCCAGAGCAGACGCAGGCCAGAGAGGTCCTAGAGGGCACAGGAGTGATGATTCACCTGTGGCGCCCCGAATCCACTGCCAGTTAAAGGGACAAGTTACCGGAGGGGACAGGCCCTGAACTGGTGGGAGTGCTGCATGCCTCAGCCAGAAAAACCGGAGGGCACCATTGCTGCACGAGCAGTGGCTACCAACCTTGGATAATCTCAAGGACAGTGGCGAGAACTAGGGTCAGGAGACATGCGGAAGCAGTCACCTGACAAGGGTTGCAGCCATCATCCTGTGACCCTGTCCACCAAGGTGCTGGGAAGGAGGGAGAGAAGTCAGCACAGGAGCCCCCAGCTGTGTGCTTTATATTGGTATGGTATCAAAATACAGGAACCACACACCATTTTTGGAAATTATTTAAATCTTTAATTTTGAAAAAATGCTTGGGGTCTTCCCAAGTTTTGATACCCAGCCAAGGTAAAGTGCATAGCTGGGGGTTTGTGTTGTGATTATGGGCCCTCCCCAGGCTAAAAATAGCAGCCTTCATCTGCGCCAGAATTTGGCGCATTCATTACCCAGCCATTTCCGATTGCCTTGGTGTGGTGGCTATCAGGGTAATATAAGGGGTTAATGACAGCTGTGATTTGTCAAAAATCCCAGCTGCCATCAAACCCTAGGTTAGTGATGAGTAGGCTTTATGAGACCCCCCATCAATAACGTGTAATTCAAAAGAAATAAATACAAACATGCAAAAATCCTTTATTTGAAATAAAAAAACATACACACCCTCTTTCACCACTTTATTTACCCCAATCACCCTGGCAGGTCCGAAGTATTCCAACATACAATGTCCATTCATAAATCTGACTTTCCTAGATCCCAGAGGCTGCAGTGTTGGAAAATAAGACCTCTCACTTCAGCTTGTAGAACCACACTGACTGCCCCAGGGAAACTCTCCGTTGTGAGAAAAGGTGACATCACAGGAGGGCTTTCCCGTATCTGTGCGATCATGTCCCACAATCCAGCAGTGGGCTCAACTGAGTTCACTGACAGCAGCGGGAAAGCCCCGCAGCCTCTGAGATGCAGCAGTGATGTCGAGGGGCAAAGTATGTTGGACTATTGCAGACCTGCATGTGTGTTTGGAGTTAATAAAGGGGTGAAAGAGGGTGTGTGTGTTTTATTTCAAATAAAGTATTTTTTTTCTGTGTTTGTGCTTGTTTTGTTTGACTTACAGGTTAGTGATGTGAGACCAATACCTTTCACTAACCTAGGTCTTGATGGCAGCTGTGATTTTTTACAAATTTTTAGCCTGGGGAGGACCCAATAATTATTGACCTCCCCAGGCTGATAATTCCAGCCCCAAGCTGTGCGCTTTGCCTTAGCTGTGTATAAAAATTATGGAGGGACCCCACGCCAATTTTTTAAATTATTTACTTCAATAATTAAAAGAAACGGGTGGGCTCCCCTGTAATTTGTTACCCAGCCAATATAATGGTGGTTGCAGGCCGCAGCTATCCGCTTTATCTGCGCTGAGAATTTCAAAATATGGAGGACCTCACAACATTTTTTCCAATTGTTTATTTTATTTTACACTAGTGTGTATGTCAACCACATACACCAATCACAGACGCTGGCACAGAGTGCGACTGACTGCAACCAATTACAGACACTATCATAGAGGGTGGGCGGAGGAAGCAGGGGAAATGTATGAGGCGAATGAGCGGATCGGGAAGCAAGTGTGAGAGCGTCACGAAAGCGCATTAAGTGTGATGTAACTGTTTTTAAAGGAAAACTGTCAGGCCAAAAATTCATATATAGCTGCTATCATTTTCTAATTCCTTTCTCTAAGGTTTCTCTATTCATGTATGTCTTTTATTTATATTCCCCTCCTATCATCTGTAAACTTCAAATAAAGAGAATCATTCCATCTGTCAATCACAGTGATGAATGATCCACTTCGTTCTCTGCTGTCCCACCCCATAGGATGATTATGCACGACACATCACAGTGTGGAGCCCCTGCGGTCTGGTCAGCACAAAGGGGTACTGCACCCATCGCACGGGTGTGGTATTCCTGTCCTCAGGGAAACAGGATGGTGTGTCCAGACACCCACAAAAGCACCCGACACACCCAGTCCCAGGGTAGGCGGGTGGACCCGATAGAGGAAGTGCTCAGTTAGTCAGTGGGACGGAGGGGAGAAAGGTGGAGGGTGGGAAGTTAGCTAAGGCAGTTGGGAGGAAGTAGTGAGAGGAGGGGGATCCGGAGGACTTGAGCAGCGAGGAGCTCGTCCTGGGTCCCGGAACAGCAGAACTGCAGCGAGGTAGAGGGAGCCCAAGGGGCGCCGGCAGAGAGCAATCCACCCGTGCGCTCAAATCTAAATAAAGCTGAGGGGCAGGTTGAGAACCAGGGGACCGGCCCTGAAAGTGGCAAGGAGACTCTACGCTCCAACCACGGAACCGGAGGCCACAAGATCTAAAGGAGCTGTGGCCAACCCCCGACACATCCGCCAAGAAGGTAGCAGTACTAGGCTCAGGGGACTTGGTACTAGTCACTCGAGATGACACGTGGTTGCTGGATTGGGGCACTGTGTGTGGAGGCGCAGGCAGGAGAGAGGCGGACAGGCAGCGTTTAGAGTAAGAGCAACCCGAGGAGGAAGGAACATAAAGGGGGTATCCCAGATCACTGAGTACTATCCAGACTGAGATTCTGCAAAGGACAGTACTCTGTAGTGCACCAAAGTAAAAGCTAAGTAAACCGGGTAAGGAACTCAGAACTGTGTGTGAGACTGTTCATTTCCCGCCTGGGGAGCGGTAGACTGATAAGATGCGCAGGCCACCGGAGACCTGCCTAAGAAACACCCCAATTACCCTCTCCTGCCAGAACAGCCCCGCCGACCTTCCCTCACCGAACATTACACTGGTTGTCCTGAGGAACCGCTCCACCTGTGGGGAGCGAAACCACCAAAGCTGCAATCCCATCGTCCTCAGATGTCCTGCATCGCAGCGTCGGCCCCAATAGCCGAACACCACGGGTGGTGTCACGACAACCATCCCCAAAACCAAACTCCCCGAAGTTTTATTGACACCGCCAGGGTCACGGAGCCGGGTTTCGACCTCCATGACAACCCCAGCAGAACTGTTGCCCAGTTCCAAGTACCCCACCGCCCTGGGGAGGCATGTCAACCGCATAGGAGATCAGTGTGTGGGGGGACTGTATCCTCCTCTCCACTCTCTTTGCATCAAAATGAAGAGATCAGATAAAAAAAATGTTTAAGGAGGAAAGGGAAATGCGATAAGCTCACCCCTCCTTCACATTGGATCGAGTGTCGGCTTGTATCTAGTTTGGTTTCAGATAAATACAAGATCTCTCACAGCACAGCAGGGATTCCTTTTTACAGAAAAAAATGGAGTCTAGATCAGATAAGACAAACCTGTAGCTTTCTCCCTCCATGTCCTGAACAGAACAGTAGCTCCAGAAAGTGAAACCACACAGCACTGAGAGCAGAGGGAGGAGGGAGTAGAGAACTGATGAGAGGGAGTGCATAACTACATGACAATTTAAGGGCCCTTTCACATCAGCGTTTTTTGAAATTTGCGGCAGATGCGGTGAAAAAACCGCATCTGCCGCAATTACCGCATACCGGCTGCACTTGCGGCGCGGTTGCGGTAAACGCCATGCAAAGTATAGGCGTACTTGCGGCAGGTGCGACAAGTGCGGTTTTTTCACCGCATCTGCCGCAAATTTCAAAAAACGCTGATGTGAAAGGGCCCTAACACAGCCAGGACTAATCGTCTCTGCTTATAATGGACTAATGCAGGAGCTCCCTGCAAGGTGTGAAGATGCAGATGACAAGGAAACTACAAAGGGTAGAATAATGATTTTATGTTTTTAAAAGGTCTACCCAAGCACTATTCAAGGAAAATATTAATATCATACTGAAAAATGACCTAACAGTGTCCCTTCAATCACTATTTTGCTTCATTTTCCTTCTTGACATGTACTTATTCATGATCCTTGCACGGTCTGGTGCAGTCCCCGAACTTTATAGTTCAGGTTTGCCGATCACTAGTCTTAAACTTTCTATTGCAGCTAATGTCCATCTGAATGACTGTAAGTGTAAGCCCAATATTAGACCTAGTGACCAGTGTGAAATTTGCATTTCCTTTAAAGGGAAACTGTCAGCAGCTTTTTGCCAACTCATCTGACAGTAACATAATGAAAGCAAAGAAACCCTGAATACAACCATGTATCACATAAATGAGTGTCTAAGGCCGGGTTCACATGTGCATTTGTGTCTGCATACGGAGGGCATGCAGACGCAAACACATGGCAAATGCTGCCATACTGATGTGAATAGATTCTCCGCATGCGTTCACATCAAAATGGTGCCCGGCCAGCCAATCAGCGATCTCTGCGGCGGCCGGGAGGCGGAGATCAGCGGTGGTATCTCCTCCTCCTGGCCACCGCCGAGATCGCTGATTGGCCACCGGGAGAGATTTCAATGTGATCTGCAGCATTCTCCTGCGCTGTCATGCGGAGGACACTGAGGATCTATTGAGATCTATGCATATTTTGTGCTCTTGCCGGCGCTTGCTGATAAAACAAGTGCCCGTGAACACACAAATAATGCAACAGGCTGCGTTTAGAGGGTGGAGGAGGGCGCACGAATTATGCGCATCCGAACACAACTGCAACCAAACGCAGCCAAACGCAGCTATTATGTGTTGCCATGTTAAACATAGGAATGCGTTTGGCTGCATTCTGTTACGCTACGTTCTGAACGCTAATGTGAAACCAGCCTAAAGCCATTCTGAAACAATCAAAGCATTTAGATTCAGGAACACAGTAGAACTAGAAGAGCAGCCCCTGCCCACACTAGTTCTCAATAGAGATTATGCATTGACTGTGAGGTGTCAGTCACAGCATGGGGCATGTTGGACTGCCATGCGGATGAATTTGTAGTTCTACAATGGTTAGTACAGGATATTAAAGCTTTTAAATTATATAAACAATTGCATACACCATGATAAGAGAAGCACAGTTCCTTTTAGTTTTGTAACCCCTACAGCATGCTGTCCTCAACTGACCTGCTGGCAGATTCCCTTTAGCTACGGTAAAAAACTCCTATGAGCAGATTTTTTTCTGTAGACTTTTTAAGAGGTTAAAAAAATATAGTACCGCAAAAGGCAGCATGTTAGTTTCTATTAAGATTTACATAATTATAAATATGCACATTTTTTATGCCCTGAAGCAAACAAAACAGACAATGAGGAGCCTGCCTTTGAAAATCTTTCATGAGATAATTCTTTTAGTGCAATTTAACATGTGCAGAAAAACTGACAAAGAGGTTTTGTAAGCCAAAAAAATACTTTGTAGTAGTTCACAGAGTGCATGAAATCCATGAAAGTTTAATGGCATACAGCAGGTTTTTCACATCCATCAATATTCACAGAAGTCCCTCTATGTCTGACCATCCTTACAAAAAATATTATTTGATTCTGTCCGATGCCAAGCAAGCTTTCACATGAAAAGAATGACATGGATTTTGCACAAAGAAACCTTCTCTCTGAACAGTCTTATCTTAGATGAACCGACTATAATACATTTATTAAAACTTCTCCATTCTTATATATTTCCACTAATGCTGCATAAGCTGTAGCGGAGACATCACAATGACAACGCTGCAGTCAGTCACTGAGCTCAGCGCTTCCCCAATGCAAATGGTGCAGGCTTCGGAACTCACTGACTGACTGTCACTGCCATTGTTTATTTTTATTTTTCTAACTAGCTGTAGTACCCGGCTATGCCCGGGTTAATAAATAACTGCTGTTAGCTATAACAAAATAGAATTTGAATATGTCATATTAATGACCTGTAGGAAAATAGAAGCTGAGCTGTGATTGGTTGCTATACGCAGTCTGATAAATCTCCAGCCAACAGTGAACCCTCCCCCCTGCCGGGCAGTATATGTTACCTCACACATACACATAATAGACAGCTCATGTGACTGACATCTGCCTTAATTCTCTATATGGCACATGTGTTGCACATTGGCTGTTTTTAATCAGATGTTTATTTTTGGAAATTAAAGATATCAGACTTATGAGGCGAGTTGTGTGAGGCGATTTGTGCACATCTGTGTCTGTCTGTGCGGTGTGTGTGTCCCTGGGGTGTGTGTGTCACTGGGTGTGTGTGTGTCCCAGTGGTGTGCGTGTGTCCCTGTGGTGGGGTCCCTGTGGTGTGTGTCCATTTGGGGGTGGGGTGCCCCTGTGGTGTGTGTCCTTGTGGGGGGAAGGGTGTCTCTGTGGTGTGTGTCGATCCCTATGTGGTCTGTGTGTTCCTGTGGGGTGTATGTGTGTCTCTCTGTCCCTGTGGGGTGTGTATGTGTGTATGTCCTTGTGGTGTGTGTGTCCCTGTGGGGTGAGTGCATGTGTCCCTATAGGGTGTGTATGTGTGTGTGCCCCTGGGGGGGGGTTCTGTGTGGTGTGTGTCTCTGTGTTGTGTGCGTCTCTTTGTGGTGTGTGTGTTTGTGTTCGGGTGCATGGTGAGTATCCAATGTTGGGGCTCCACCTTAGTTGTTTCTCTTTGTGTGCATGTGGTGTGTATACATGTCCCCGTACGTGGTGAATATTCCATGTCAGGGCCCAACCTTAGTGACTATATGCTGGTATATGCTGTTAGCCTTTGGTGCTGTCATGAAGCCCCTCTCATTCACAACTGTCAACTGGTAACTGTCACTTTCTCTCCATTATATAGATAGGGCCAAAATTGTTTGGTGAATTGGAACGCGCGGGGTTAAAATTTCGCCTCACAACATAGCCTATGATGCTCCCGGGGTCCAGATGTGTGACTGTGCAAAATTTTGTGGCTGTAGCTGGCAGCTGTCGATTTTCCTCCAACACTTTTCCTTTCACTTTCTCCCATTATGTAGATAGGGGCAAAATTGTTTGGTGAACTGGAATGCGCAGGGTTAAAGTCTGGTGTCTCTGACTTGACTGACGGGTGTTACTGCTGTTTTCTACTCAACTGCTCACTTAACTAGCCCCTACTTGGTGTTATGCGTTCCCTTTTTGTTCTGGTGTTCGGTTCCCATCTCTTACTGGGTTGTTTTGTAACTCTCCAACCTCCATCTGGCTCCTCCCACTATCCTGTTGCTAGACATGAAGTAACTTAGACTTGGGATCAGGGGATGTGTTGGGTGTGTGCGGGGTGACCGACTTAACAATCCTAGCTGCTGGCCATCTCGTGGCAACCAGTCCGCAGGGGCACCACACTTACTTGGCTTTTGCTGCTTCTGGTTTTTCAGCCTTCCCACACACCACCAGTCCTGGACTAATTTAGCCCTAGGCTGAGATATCCCTCCTGCATAGCTCCTTATTAGCTGGCAGAGCCCTTGACTGAAACTTAAATACTATCTCTCATACAGATAATTAACCTTTATTAGCCCTAGGCTGCTCACCAAGTATCCTACTTACAGTTCTATTTTATAGCACATCTAATTCTGCTAAAGCTATACAACATTCCTATCTTACAAACTATTTTACATTGCATCATACTTATCACTATGCATATTAGCAATACAGTTCAAACACACTTGACATGGCATGGTCCAATCCATCTAGTTACTTGTTTTCCTCCCATCTTGTGTCTTTTGTTAGTTGGATAAATATGACCACAGTGGCTATTTATTTAATACAAACAACATAAACCATAATAATAATCATAACTTAAATAACTTAATAAGGACGGAGATCCTTGAATCGTAAAGATCTGGCACTTAAATTCCTTTATAAAAAACACGTTACTCAAAGCCATATTACCCAGCTCAAGGGCACCAAGCTACTTCTATTGGAAACCACCACTGCATCCAGGGTCCACACCCATTCAGAGTCAAAATGCCAGATCACCATTTAACTTACACTGGGGGTAAACTGTACACCGGCTTCCCCCCACACCAGTTCCACCAACTCCAAGGACCCCCCTCCCTTCCGCCTTGACCACTGTGACAATCTTATGACTCCTCAAACCCATACCTGTTTTATAAGAGAACCCCCCACACACACACTTTAGTGTCCCCAACATAAACGGGACGAGCGGGTGGGTCACTCTGAATGTAGAAATTCTTGTAAAGTCCCCCTTTTTCCCACCTTCCCCTTTTATATGCCTCCCCATCCCTACCCCTTCTCCCCCCGCCCCCTAACCCTTTACCCCATAGATTGTATTATTTAAATGATACCTTCCTCCCTGGCCCAATCCATGTCATGTGGGCCTGCCAACTATTCAGCTCCCCAGCCCCTTCTTGACATGGCATGGTCCAATTCATCCAGTTACCTGTCCACCCCCCCTTCCTAACCGTGTCCCCATCTCACCTTCCCCATTTTTCCCATTACCCCAATAACCACACAAGTCTTTTATTAGTTGGATAATTATGGCCACAGTGGCCATTTATTTAATACAAACAACATAAACAATAATAATAATACTTTAAATAACTTACTAAGGAGGGAGGTCTTTGAAGCTAAAAGATCTGGCACTTAAATTCCTTTGAACAAAACACATGTTACCCCCAGTCGTATTACCCAGCTCAAGGGCACCAAGCCATTCCTAATGGCAACCACCACGGCTTCTAGGGTCCACCCCATTCAGAACCAAAATGCCAGTTCACCATTTAACTTACATTGGGGGAAACCGTATATCAGATTCCCCTCACCACCCCAATTCCACCACAACGGATGCTTCCTGACTTCTCAGATTCATGCACCAACCCCCAATGCCCTTTCCAAGCCAACCTGAATAGCCAGAGACCACAAGTCAATGCCAATAGCATTCAAATGAACCCCATCCTGCAACCAAAAATTACCTAATTTACCATCCAAATCATAATGCTTCACACTGATCCCACCATTCCTCAACACGAACCCAGAAGTGGTTCAGCTTCAATCTTGCCCTGTTGATTCCTTTACTTAACCTTGCCATTCACCAATGTTTCCTAGGAAACACCACTTAAGGTGCAAGCTTCCATGTCAAACTGAATATCCCTCATGAATTCCCTGATTGGTCTTGTGCCTAAATCGTTACCCCCAATATGTAAAACCAACACATCCAGCACCCTATCCAAGCGAGCTGCCTTATGAAACTCTGCCACCACTCTGCTCCACACCATACCTCAGAAGCTGTGCCATCTAACCATCAGCGCCTTTCTGTCAAAAACTAACTATTGTGTCATTTCTGCCCTCTGTTCCCCCAATGCACATAGAAGTGTCCAAAAATCCAAGCTAACTGGTGCCTGCCATCTGTAACACAAACCATATAACTAGTGATGGGCGAATCCTAAATTACTCGGAATCGCTTGACTCTAGCGAGTCCGAGCACAGGACTCGCTACTCGTTGCGAGTCTAGCGAGTCCAATGTTAATGAATGGGGAAGAGAGTAATAGCGAGTAGTGTGAGATTTACAAATCGCAGATGTGTCTTGGAAGCTTCAGCCTGAAGCAATCCTAGTTTTGCCATTTATTTGCATTGGACTCGTTTACTTTGTAAGTAATCGCTGGGAAACTCACACAGATAAGAGTCCTGTCTGCTCTGTGTGCTGGCTGCCGCAGCTCCAGGGTCCTAGAGCCTGCCTGCTGCCTGATGTAGCAGAGCTGAGATTGTTCTCAGTCTGCTCATTACCTGTGCATAGACATCTATATCTATGCACAGGGGATGTAGCAGAGAGGACATCGCGTTTTGGACTGCGTCGGACGGAAGAGGATTTTTTTAATTAAAGATGGAGTCCCTAATGGCTTTTTTTTTTATTTCTAATAAAAAACTTTCTCTGTGTTGTGTTTTTTTTAAAACAATTTAATAGAAATTCATGGCGGTCATGTCTAATATTGGCGTGACCGCCATAAATTTCGGGCTTAGGGCCAGCTGATAATACAAAGCTGGCCCTAACCTCTTTATTACCCAGCGTGCCACCGCCACCAGGGCCGCTGGAAGAGCAGGGTTCAGCGCCAGAGGATGGCGCTTCAATGAACGCGCCATCTTCTGGGGCGGCTGCGGGCTGCAATTTGCAGCGGGGGGTGCCCAGAAAGCTTGGGCATCCCTGCGCTGCGGATTCCAGCCCTCAGTTGCTTAGCTGTACCTGGCTAGACATAGAAATTGAGCGGAGCCCCACGCATTTTTTTTAATTATTTCATGAAATTCTGAGATTCTGACTCTGACTCTGAGACTCTGACTCTGAGACTCTGACTCTGGCTCTGAGGGTGAGACTCTGAATCTGGCTCTGAGGGTGAGACTCTGAATCTGAGACTCTGACTCTGAGACTCTGACTCTGAGACTCTGAGACTCTGACTCTGAGACTCTGACTCTGTCTCTGAGACTCTGACTCTGACTCTGAGACTCTGATTCTGAGACTCTGAGATTCTGAGTCTGACTCTGAGACTCTGAGTCTGACTCTGAGACTCTGACTCTGAGACTCTGACTCTGAGACTCTGTCTCTGAGACTCTGACTCTGACTCTGAGACTCTGAGACTCTGATTCTGAGACTCTGAGACTCTGAGACTCTGAGTCTGACTCTGAGACTCTGAGACTCTGACTCTGAGACTCTGACTCTGAGACTCTGACTCTGAGACTCTGACTCTGAGACTCTAACTCTGACTCTGAGACTCTGAGACTCTGAGTCTGACTCTGAGACTCTGACTCTGAGACTCTGACTCTGAGACTCTGACTCTGAGACTCTGACTCTGACTCTGAGACTCTGACTCTGAGACTCTGACTCTGAGACTCTGACTCTGACTCTGAGACTCTGACTCTGAGACTCTGACTCTGACTCTGAGACTCTGACTCTGAGACTCTGACTCTGAGACTCTGTGACTCTGACTCTGAGACTCTGACTCTGAAATTCATGAAATAATAAAAAAAAAATGCGTGGGGCTCCGCGCAATTTCTATGTCTAGCCAGGTACAGCTAAGCAGCTGGGGGCTGGAATCCGCAGCACAGGGATGCCCAAGCTTTCTGGGCACCCCCCGCTGCAAATTGCAGCCCGCAGCCACCCCAGAAGATGGCGCGTTCATTGAAGCGCCATCCTCTGGCGCTGAACCCCGCTCTTCCAGCGGCCATGGTGGCGGTGGCACGCTGGGTAATAAAGGGGTTAATACCAGCTTTGTTATACAAGCTGGTATTAAGCCCGAGATTCTTAATGTCAGGCCACGTTTGACCCAGCCACTAAGAATCTCCAATAAAGGGTTAAAAAAACACAACACAGAGAAAAATTTTTATTTGAAATAAAAAAAAAAGCCATTAGGGACTCCATCTTTAATTAAAAAAATCCTCTTCCGTCCGACGTAGTCCAAAACGCGATGTCCTCTCTGCTACATCCCCTGTGCATAGATATAGATGTCTATGCACAGGGAATGAGCAGACTGAGAACAATCTCAGCTCTGCTACATCATGTCTGTGAGCAGGCGGGCTCTAGGACCCTGGAGCTGCACAGAGAAGACAGCTGGACTCGGCTCGCAAAGAAACAGCAGTTATTTGCGAGTTTCCCTGCTATCACTGGCACAGTAGCCGAGTCTAATGCAAACAATGGCAATCCTAGTTTTGTCAGCGTTTGCCATTCATTTGCATTGGACTCGTGCGAGTAAACGCTGGGAAACTCGCAGAGTACCGAGTCCTGCGAGTCCCTTACTACTCGCCGAGTAACGAGTCCTAGCGACTAGATTCGCCCATCCCTACATATAACACAATAGAAAAAATACATAACTAACAATTCCCTAGACATTCTCAACTCACAAAATCAATTACAAATGTACAGCTTATACCTCCCTGAGGACCACCTCCCAATCTTTTGTATCTCCTCCGCCTTCAAACCTCTTTCTGTCGCCTATGTCGCCACCAATATTCTAAATAAGCGTGTCGCAAAGTCAGAAGAATTAAAATCCATCCTCTAAAGGACCTTCTGCAGATTTGCTGTCAATTGGCACCTAGACAAAAAAAGTCCCATCCTGATACTGCAAAAGCAGGCCAGAATGCACCCCAACCACTCTCCTATACTCTCCAAAACATCGCACCGGGCTCATGCCAGAGCCATCAACTCGCCGAAGTGTAGCACCCCTGCGGTCTAGTCTCTACAGCGGTAGTTAACTTCATCGGTCCTAATACCACATCTGAGAAGAATTCAGATATCATATGATAGACTTCCTATGCATCAACAAGCTTCCCAAACTCTGATCAGTGGGCTGGGCACAAAATGCCTGTTTAGGGCAGTGACAGAGACTGTTTGGAGGGAGGGCCTAGCTGTAGGGAGGGGTAGAATTAGGAGAAACTTAGACACTTTTTAGACAGAGTCCAGTAGTGGATGAGTGTGGGCCTGCTAATATCTTTCGAAGAAGAGGAGAGAAAGTTGTAGTCAAATATCAGAGCGCTGGGGCTGCACCTCACCTGCTTATGCTGCTCTGACCATCAAATGTCAGAGTGCTGGGGGCTGCACCTCGCATGCTTGTGCTGCTTTGACCCTCAGGGTCAGAGCAGCACAAGCAGGCGAGGTGCAGCCCCCAGCGTCCGGACATTTGACCACAACTTTCTCCCCTATGTACATACATCCCCTCCAGGATTGTTGTTAGAGATGCAGGGGGCAGCACATACAGCCGAGCGGCAAAAGGACCTGAGGTACTGTCATATCCGCCCATGTGATCGAGGAAACATCACGTGACCAGGCATGGACATTACAGCCAGAGGAGAAGCCAGAGGAGAACCGAAGACACGGCCGCCTGCACCTCCAGCAGCACAAGCAGTCGCCGAGGTTAGAAGGAGTGCACAACCTCCAAAGGTGAGAGGCTAATCACCCCCTAAACCCTAAATGTAAATGTCCCCACTAAACTACCAGGTACCTCACAGCGGAGTGCCTTCTTCCCTTTGTATTCACATGCTAACAGCCTTCGGACTGTACAGGATACCAGCTGTGGAAGAGGTGCCAGAACCTCAGGCTGTCAGGACTTCATGCCTGGCAGTAAAATGGAGGCTGCTGGGCTGCAAGCTTAGTGGCCACAATGTGGGACTACCAGAGGCACAGTGACTGTCAAAGGCTAGAAGACCGGTGTGTGTCCGGGGTCTCCTGAGTCTGTGTCACCTGCCTGCCTGCCAGTAGCCCGAGGTAAGAAGAGGCAAATGGGGAAGTGAATAGTACCTAAGAACCTTTCAAGAAAGTTAGCTGGAAAGCCATATACCCATTCATCACAGCAGTGCTTAATTTTTCTCAGACTGACCAGATCATCAGGCCCGGTGAACCAGTACCCTGGATCTGTTGAATTACTGCTATACAAGTAAAAAGATAAAGAACAAAGACTGTCTCCTTGCATCTTTCCTGTGACTACTATGCATCCCTATTCACTACTACAACCTCCAACATCCTCCTCTCCACTATCTCCTCTACACCCCAGGGATCCACTACTGCTGATGGAAGTGCTCCATTTAGCTGATGTCCATCCACTCCCTGAGTACCACTATCTGCAGCACTGGTCACCCCTGACCAGATCTCTCAGCTTTTTCTTATAATTTTCATTATCTTTCCTGTATGGTTCTGATCAGTTGCCTAGGTTACATTACAAGCTTAGGTCATTCTACGGTGCATGCGCGTCAGGATGACGTAAGGTCACATAATTACGTCTGCATTTCCATGATTGCAGCCATAAATACTCGGTGTTTTACCTTAAACAGTGCGCCATTCTATCCCCCGGACTAGTGACTTCTCTAGTGCCAATTACACATAATGGTGAGTGTTCACATTGATTGATGTTTTCATAATACTTACATTGTATGGACTGGGGGAACTCTTGCTCCCTATTTAATACTAAAACATTTGCTCTGAATAGCTTCTATTATGTGGTGGTTCTGTTTTTCCTGATTTTTTGCTTGTTTTTTTCTATTTTTCATAAAGCATATGTGAATGCACTAAGACATTTATAGAAGGCAACTATATTCAAGACAAAGAAAATGTATAGTTTTTTTCTGATTATTTATTTTGTATCAGTGGACTTTATATACACATTTTTGTATTCTCACATCAAAGAATGTAATTTATTTATTTTGTCATTATAGTGTCTGATGAAGGCCTGATGCAAGGCCGCAACGTTACAACATATATTTTTTGTCAAGCCACCTCAATAAAATAAGCAGAAAGGCATTTTTTTGTATGACAATTTACTTACCCTATATTATATTCTTATACGGGTTGGAATCCTTACTTGTACACTTAAATTGGGTGACTCATACTGATTCTATCAGATCCCTCGGCTGGCATCACAACAAACTATATAAACTTTATCTCTTGTAAATATATCCCTGGTCAGGGCCATGGGGCTGGGCAATCACCACCATGATATACAGATTGACCGCCTGCCTGGCTTCTGAGTGCCCCAGCACTAGTGACTGAAACATTAACACCACCTGCTTTCCCCAAACTAGCTGATCTGTCTTAGACTTTCTTATTCAAAATGCCAACCTTCCGTTTGAACCAAAAATGTCATCCCAAAACAATCCCCATTCCTTGACCTTATTGGGTGACACCAATTCCAGTGCCCCAAAAAAGGCCAAAGAAAAAGCAAAACCAAACAGCACTTTCTCCCACTTCGACATACAGATAATGGCCAGCTGCTCCACCAGCTTTTCCAAAATCACAAATTATACCGGTGTTCATGTGTCCAACCTCTCTTTACCCTGCCGAAACCCTTTCAATGCCTGACCCACCTGAAAATCCTTTTTTACATCCCTAAACCCCCTCATTTTAAAACCAAAAGCCAACGTTGCCATAAAACCTTTTATCCTTGCCACCGACCACCCCATTCTTGCCCCGTCACTAATAAAAAAAAAGAACAACCATCTCTCTTTACCACCATCCAAGATCGCGACCACCTGTCCAATGCCCATGCCTCTTGATATATTTGCCATTTCCAGGTCATAATAGAGCCCCATATAAAATAACTCACTCCACTCCAACCAGCTTCCAAAGACGTGACAGGCACTCCCAAGTCGTGCACTTCTGGGGCAAATTCCTGCAAACTATTCCACTGGAAACGAGACATGGCATCAGCAATGGAATTCTCCACCCCAGGAATGCGCACTGCCACAATGCTCATGTTCAGTTTCAAGCACTGCAAGACCAGTTCCCTCATCAACTTAATAACTGGTGGAGATGATGCAGTCAGATTGTTAATCACAACTACCACCCACCATGTTATCGCAATGAATCTGGATCTTACGGTCCCTAAATACTTCCCCCAAATGGACACCGACTCTAAAATAGGGAACAATTCCAAGAATGTCAAATTCTTCTCTAAGCCTCTTTCTTTCCAACCATCTGGCCAACCTCCAACACACCATTGCCCCTTGCAAAACACTCCAAACCTGACTTCTACTGTCGCATCCGTATAAAGCTTCAGATCATAATTTGATTGTACATCGCTCTGCACCAAAGATCGCCCATTATAATTCTCTGGAAACTGTACTCCAGACTGCCAGATTCTCCCTGTGCTCCTTTTTCAGTGCACAAAATGATGAGGAACTCTCAACCCTGCCGTCGCCACAGTCAATGTTCTACAAAAATTCTGCCCCTCGGTATAATTTGGCTTGCGAAATTCAACTTGCCCAACAGCTATTGCAAGTCCCTCAACGTCATTTTATGCAAACCTTGCACCCTATGCACTTCTTTCCGCAATACCACAACTTTTTCCTCGGCAGCCAACATTCCATCGCCAACGAGTCTATCTCAATACCAAAAAAAGCTCAACCTCGTCACTGAACCCTCCATCTTATCAACCACCAATGGTATTCTATAAAGCTTTGCCATCCTTACAATGGTCTAAAGTAAACTCTTGCAGATTACTGAATCTTGTGGTCCCAAAAACAAAAATCAATCAAGTAATGGCTGACTGAATGCTAGCAACATCCCTAACCACCCATTCCAAAAAGGAGCTAAAAATTTCAAAAGGAACAAAAAATCACACAACCAGTTGTCAAACATCTAGGAAATCCTGCCCCTCTCAGTAACAACCTAACAAACCAATACTATCCAGATGCACTGGGAGCAGCCTGAAGGCTGCCTCGATGTCCGTTTCTGTCAAAAGCGCCCCACGACCATGCCGTCACAGCCACCTTAGTGTCTCATCAAATGACATGTAAGCCACCAAATCGTCATTCACAGATAAACCCTGCGGGTGCGACAGATGGCTGCGAGCCGAAATTTATTCTACTCTTTTTTCGGAACTACTCCCAATGGGGAAACCACCAAACCCACAACAGGCGGGGTATCAAAGGGGTCAGCCATACAGCCTAACTGAACTTTCTTTCTAAACTTTTCCCCAACCACCTCAAGATAAAGCAGTGCCAATCTAAAATTTCTTGTCAAAAAGGTGACCTGATGACTAGAAAGGGAAATCCTAAAACCATCCCAAAAACCTTCTAACAAAATCCTCACTTTTTGGTTGTTAGGGAAATTACATAGAAAGCGGGTCATCATGCGCTGCCCTCACTGACGTCACACCCTTTTCCACTACCAGCCCCTCTTTTTCCTTTTCCTTTTTTGAAACACAACCACCCATGGGAGACTCCCCCACAGTGAGAGTCCCAAAAGTACACTGCCCCTCATTAAATTTCCAACATGCTCCTTGCACTGGTCCCTACAGACCTGCACTACTTTCCCTGATGCTTCCAAAGTGATTGCCCCACTAGCGCCAACAAGAAAGGACTATTTATACCTATAAAGCACCATTACCTTCAACTATAACCCAATGTCCTTCTGGTCCCACTTGATGCTAGGCCGTTCTGTCTTCCACAGCCTAAATTGTTCATCAAAGTGGAGCCATCCCTGACCCCCAATAGGTCCTATATGCCTCACCTATAGCATCCAAGTAGCAAAAGAGGCCCAAAGAATTCTCAGGCGCCTTTTCACCAACAAGACTTGCCAAAAATTGCAACCACCTGCTGCCAATTCACAAATGTCTGCAGTATTAGCCGTCACCTTCTCTTCTCTTCCTCCTCCTTCTTACTCTCACCTGTCTTCCCCTTATTCAGGTTGAATTTCTCCAATGAAAGCAACCAGAAAATCTCAACATATTCATCCTTCCATATTTTCTATTTTACTTCCTTTTTCAAATGCGCATCTAGCAGTCCCTCAAAAGAGACATATACCTCTCTGCAAGCCCTATTATCCAATTTAATGGAATTCCCTTATTCCTTCTCTGTTTGCACCACCACTGACACTCCACTCACCTCATCCTCCACCACATTCATACTGCCTTCCCCACCATTACTTCCACTCCCCCCACACTCCTCCACCGCCAGTCATGCTGTCGTAGGCAAGACCACATTCCCACACCCTACACTGCCCTCCAACTGCGTCCAAATTTTGTGATTACCTCCCAACATAGCCTGCAAACCACTGCCATCCACGACTCTCACCTGACCTCTACTATGCCCTAATGGCTGCCCCTACACTCACCTAGCACACCTAGCAGCCTGCTAACTTGGGACAAACAAAACATAGATCTATACTCTCCAGGTTGCGCAGTCTCTTGGAGCCTACCAGCTATTGATCTGCACCTGATCAATTCTGTTCTGGTCTTCACTCCAGCACCTTGCAGTACCTCTTCCAGCCTGCACACTGCTGTTTCCCTGCTCTGCAGTTATCAGCAGCTTCTCTAGGGAACCAGGCCTCACACTTTTTGCCAGCTCCATGTGGCTTTGTGGCCCTGCAGCCTGTCCACTTGTGACCTCTTGCCGTGATCCTGGGCCTCGATCATCATCACCGAGCAGGCCCTGCAGAAAGCACCTATCCAACAGGGCCTGCTGTGCCACTCTTAGATGTCCCTTGGTGGGCGGGCCCGGTGCACTGAGCAACACCGCTGGAGTCCACCATGCCAGTCCCTGATCTGCTCTTCCTGGTGGGCCCTGCAACAGGAGCATCACTGCTAGAGCCCGTCATGCCAGTGTGGCACCCCACCGGTCGGGACGCCATGAAGGGGTACTGAACCCATTAAAGTGTGTGTAGTATTCCTATGACTGAGGGATTGGGATGCTGCATGAAGGACTCTCATGACATGCATCCACACACACTCTAGGTAGGGGACTGTGGGTGGACCCGCAGTAGGAAGGACCCAGTCCCATGGGAGGAGTGACAGGGTAGAAAAGTGTGTGGGTGGGAGGAGCGTTAGTGAGTTAGTCAGAAAGAGAGTGGAAGAGCTCCTTTGGGGAGCGAGGAGTAGGGACGGCGAAGGAGCTGTCAGGACAGAAGGGGACCCTAGGAGCACTAGGTGTTACAGTGCGCCCGAATCCAGACCCGGTACAATTACTGACCAGAGGGGTGTTCGCCCCCGAACTGGAGGCCCTAGCTTCTTTAGTAAGTCGTGGCTAACACCCGGCGCACCCAGACAAAGGCACCATAGAGGGTTCCAAGGACTCTGAGAGGAGTCGCTCAGAAAGAAGGGATCCGTGGGAGCTGGCTTCAGGCTCTTCATGTGGGAGCGCTGAGGGAGAGACAGAAGAGAGTGCAGGAAGGGACCGGACAGGAACAACAGGCATTGCACCTAGGGATCCAAGTGCGGCATCCTAATTCCCAGCAACTACCCAGGCCAGGCAAACCCGAAAAAGACTGTGTTTGAAGAACTGCCAGTAAACCCGTTCAGAGTTACAAACTGTGGGTGGTACTTTATTCATCTGCGCCTGAGGGGTCGGCGACCGGAGCATCAGAAGAACAAGTTACCAGGTCTGGTGTAGCTGCTCACCTGTGTAAAACAAAGACTGTCTCACAACTCCCATCATCCGCTACTGCCCCGGGGATCCCGCTTCACCTACGGGGAGCGCAACCATCTTGCTGCTCCACCATCACCCCGGAGGTCTGTCCCGCAGATCCGGTAATATTACCGGAACCATAGGTGGCATCACTAAACACTATTCTTATTGACTTTTCCCCCCTTTTCAATGACCACCAGGGCCACGGGACTGGGCAACAGGCCCCGTGACATCCCCAGTAAATCAACTCCCGGAACCGGATACCCAAGACCCTGGGGCGGATCACTAGCACCTGAGGCCCATTGCTGAGCAGGCCCGGCAAATGGATATTTGAATCTCGAGCCCGCTGTAGTGGGACCTGGTCTTCTTCCTCTCTCAGCGGGCCCTGCGACCAGGGCATCAATACCAGGGCCCACCATCTCAGTCACTTCTCCCCAACATTGGGAGCAATGGAGCCACTTTGCTGGTGGGTGCCTCGGCCTGCTTCCTCCCTCAGCCCCAGGCCGGCTGTCCAGATTCCTCTCGGATGTGTTGCACTGAAGCCTAGAGTCCCGAACATCCCCAGAGGGGCTCCGGAGCCTGCACTTGGACCAAGGAGTGGTGTCGAGGCTGAGCCTCTCTGGAGGTCGCGCTCTCTGTTGGTGGCCGGTAGGCCCCTCCACACTGGGCTCCATCCAACCCCATCCAGCAGGCCGGCCACCTGCTGCACCACCCACGCCTTTCCATGAGACCCTGCAGCTACCTTACATTTTCCCCACAACGCCTCCATCATGGTAAGCACTCTGAGTTTAGAAGTTCCTGTAATGTTCCCCTTTTTCCCACATTCACCTTTTATATGCCTCCCCTCATCCCTCCCCATTTCTCCTCCCACCCCCTATCCCTCTACCCTATTGTCCCATTTAAATGATGCCTTCCTTCCTGGCCCAATCCATGTCATGTGTGCCTGCCAACTATTCAGCTCTCAGGCCCTTCTTTACATTAGCAAACATCATTGTACAGATACACTTCATGTAGATAGACAGTATTATACATATTAACGTTCACACTTTACTTTAGGTGGCGTAGTCACCCCCTACGCATGTAACAAGTACATACATCAATAACATTCAGCCCCAACAAATATTGTATTTCTACACAACTTACCATACAAAGCTCCAACAGAAAGCAAATAAAACATTTCATAAACCCCCCAAAAAGATTACTCCAAAGCATATGTTACCTGTCTTCAGTAAAATACATGTCCAAAGCTATTAGACAATCTGATCTCAAAATAAATAGGATATGTATGGTATATCATGGAGGAAATTGCTGTGACCAGATGCCATAACTTGATTATGGTATAATAAAATCAGCACTGAAAATCTGTCACCCATGCAACACTTCCATTTAGAGGCATGAAGAAAGCCTGTTATACATGTACGAGATGTAATTGTAAGCTACTTTTGGAAATAAAGCTCTCCGACATAGCATTATTCATCAGGACTGTCAAAGGCAAAAAAAAAGGAACTCAAGCAAGTTGTATGCAAACAAGATGTTTCCTGGTAATTTATGTAGACGGCACTTACTGTTTGAGGGAAATTTGTTTGACTAAAAGAAAAATCCTCCTCTTAAATCTACTATAATGTGTTTACCAGAGAATGATACAATTTAAAGCTGACTTCAATTGAGAGAGGGAAAAAAAAAACACTGAAACTGAAAAACAAAATAGTTTGTAGCTTACAGCTGTGTATGAAACCCTCCGGTCCCACCATGGTACGTGATCTCATGACTCCATGTCACAGTTATCATTAACTCCCTGTATCATTGACCACACTTTCTACACATGACACAATATCTTACATACAATGGGTACGGTAAAATATTCAGACCCCTTTAAATTTTTTACTCTTTGTTTCATTGCAGCCATCTGGTAAATTCAAAAAAGTTCATTTTATTTCTCATTAATGTACACTCTGCACCCCATCTTGACTGAAAAAAAACAGAAATGTAGAAACTTTTGCAAATTTATTAAAAAAGAAAAACTGAAATGTGGCGCCCCGCCAAAGTAGGCGTCACAGAGGGGTGCTGCACCCGTAAAAGAGGTGCAGATGCTCCAGCTGCAGGTGGACCCTAGGATGGTGGGTGGGACACGTTTCCGGCACTCCCATATTAGTTTACACGGTGGGAGGTTACCCGAGGGGAATAAAATCACCTCTAGGGGGTTCAAGGAGGTATTTGTCTTTTGAGGTTTTTGGGCTTTGCTGTTAGGTCGCTCGGCTGAGGGACCAGGAGGAGAGATGGAAGAAGGAGAGAGGGTTTAAGGAGACGAGAAAGAGCTTTCCAGGAGAGCAGCCGATCTGGGAAAGAGGGGCCATTGATAGGTTCTCCCAGACAGCTTACCGGGCACCGGAGCCCAAAGTCTACTGAAAGCTTCAAGCCTAGTAAGAGAATCCGGATTTCCCGCGGAGTCTTCAAGTCTCCCGGGCACCAGAGCAGCCCATAAGGAGGGTACCAGGCACCGCCAAAGGAACGAGTGGCCAGCCAGTAGAGGGTTACCCGACGGCAGCGAAGGTGAAAGAGGACAGGAGGCCAGGCTGGATTTTAAGTCACCAGGCTTCACACCAAACTGGAAAGCAGGGAAGAACAGACACGGGTTAGTTAAGGAAGTCGTACCAAGGGTACCACCATACCACCTGGGATCCACTTGCAGCCACCCGTCAAGCTACCTGTTTTTTGTAACATCAGTGCTGAACTGTGAACTTTGTATGATGCTGATGCAAATTAACAGGAAAAGTACCCGGAGGAAAAGTGACTTTGCCTCTGCCTGTATTTCCTTCCATGAACTTGTTCCCCATTCAGGAATGCTGCCCCGGAGGTCCAGCCCTACCTGTAGAGGACTTTGTCAACTAGGCGTGATACCATGTACCTGCGGCGAACTGTGGCGGTGCTGGTAGATTCTCACCAGAAACTACAGGTGGCGTCACGACAACTTGTAAATATAATCCCCTGTAAATATACCCTTTTTCAAAAGAAGTCCCCCAGGACACGGGATCAGGTGCGGCCACCACTCCCCGTGACACAGCAACGCTTCCATGGAGCCTGATACCCGAGTACCCCAAAGCCTGGGGCTCGACAAAAATATCACATGGTCATAAGTATTCAGACCCTTTGCTCAGAAACTATTTAAGTCACATGCTGTCCATTTCCTTGTGATCCTCCTTGAGATGGTTCTACTCCTTTATTGGTGTCCAGATGTTTTAAATTAAACTGATAGGACTTTATTTGGAAAGGACACACCTGTCTATATAAGGTCTCACAGCTCACAGTGCATGTCAGACCAAATGAGAATCATGAGGTCAAAGCAAATGCCCAAAGAGCGCAGAGACAGAATTGTGACAAGATACAGATCTGGCCAAGGTCATAAAAGAATTTCTGCAGTGCTTAAGGTTTCTAAGAGTACAGTGGCCTCCATAATCTTTGAATGGAAGACTATTGGGACCACCAGAAGTCTTCCTAGACCTGGCCATACAGCCAAACTGAGTGATCATGGGAGAAGAACCTTGGTGAGAGAGGTAAAGAAGAACCCATATATCACTATGGCTGAGCTCCAGAAATGCAGTATGGAAATGGGAGAAAGTTCCACAATGTCAACTATCACTGCAGCCCTCCACCAGTTGGGCCTTTATGGCAGAGTGGCCCGATGTGGCCCTCAGTGCAAGACATATGAAAGCCTGCATAGAATTTGCAAAAAAACACAGGAAGGACTCCCAGACTATGAGAAAAAAGATTCTTTGGTCTGTGAAAGGAAGATAGAACTTTCTGGTGACAATTCTAAGCGGTATATGTGGAGAAAACCAGGTACTGCTCATCACCTGCCCAATACAATCCCAACAGTGAAACATGGTTGTAGCAGCATCATGCTATGGGGGTGTTTTTCAGCTGCAGGAACAGGACAACTGGTTGTAATTGCAGCAAACATGAATGTGGCCAACTACAGAGATATTCTGGATTAAAACCTCTTCTAGAGTGCTTTGGACCTCAGACTTGGTCGAAGGTTCACCTTCCAACAAGACAATGACCCTAAGCACACAGCTAAAATAACTAAGGAGTGGCTTCAGAACAACTATGACCATTCTTGACTGGCCCAGCCAGAGCCCTGACCTAAACCCAACTGAGCTTCTCTGGAGAGACCTGAAAATGGTTCTCCACCAACATTAGAATGGCAGAGGATCCCCAAATCCAGGTAGGAAAAACTTGTTGCATCATTCCAAGAAGACTCATGGCTGTACTAGCTGAAAAGGTGCAAATACTCAATACTGAGCAAAGGGTCTGAATACTTATGACCATGTGATCTTTCAGTTTTCTTTTTTAATAAATTTGCACAAATATCTACATTTCTGTTTTTTTTCAGTCAAGGTGGGGTGCACATTAATGAGAAAAAAATGAACTTTTTTGAATTTACCAAATGGCTGCAATGAAACAAAGAGTGAAAAATTTAAAGGGGTCTGAATACTTTCCGTATCCACTGTAGTATATACACACCTTAGGCTAGGGTCACACATGTGGCAGGATTTTTAAATCCTGATCTGGTTTTGAGCTTTCAAAAAGCTCAAAACCGGATCAGGAAACGCTCTTCATAGGAGCCCAATATGGTAACCGGATTGCTCCTGATCTGCCGCCTGCGCTAAAAATAATGCAGGCTGCAGTTTTCGGAGCGCTTCTGGAAACCGCAAAGCGGTAACCGGATTGCTCAGGATGTGTAATCTTGAGCAATGCGGTTACCGTATACTTTGCTCATCCCTGCGGATAAGCAAAGTGTTAAATGTGTAAAAAACATTAATTATTAATATCAGCTGTGGGCAACATGTCTCTAGGGGGTGCCCACCCCCCCTAGAGACATGCTGTCCACTCCTCTCAGCATGTTAGGGGTTAATAAGCCATTTACAGTAAGCCGGCTATTGTCGGCTTTGTACTAATTTATGAATGAAGCCGCGGCTCCCCTGACAGTAGAGCAGATACTGTACGTAATGTACGTATAGTATCTGACGCTGTCCAGGGTCCTGCAGGCATTTACATTAGGTCTATGGCGGTGCGCTGCCCATAGACCTAATGTAAATGCCTACAGTACCTTGGACCTCCATGGGATGAGCTGCAGCTAGATGGAACCGCTCCCCACAGGACGAGCAATAATCCCCGGGGTCAGGAGCTGCACTGGTGGAATACGGCAGCTCAGTTGATTTGGCAGGTGAATAAGTTAGCAACAGTTCAGAAAGAATGCTCGGACACAGTGCTCCTCTGCATGAGTCTTTACTTTGTTCTTTCAAGGTCAACAGGTACACGGTATAACGGTTTCCAGACCTTCAGGTAATGGACCGGGTGGTCCCTGTGATGAACAGTGTCTCTCCAAGGCTCCACAGTGTCTTTCTTAAACTCACTGTCCCTGTTTACTCTTCGCTGCCTTCATGCACCAGGTCAGGATACTGGGGAACCTCTGTTGAGGACCCGAGCCGTGGCCTATCGACTCCCGATGGGTCCCCTGAACCCCAATGGTGGGTACCCCTCCTGGCACGGCTGCAGTGATGGTGGTTGTTGTGATGTGCTCCTAGGAAGCCCTCTATCACGCCGGTTCTGTAGTGCAGCGGTGGACGTCTGCACTGCCGCGGAGCCGGTACTCCGGGTGGACTGGGCTCGGGTGACTTTTTACCCATTACTGGTATACTTGGTTACTGGTTTACTTGGCCCCTTCGCTTCTGGGCCACCACTTCTAGGTACCCTCTCTGTTAGCTGTCTTGTTACGACCTCTTCCTTGTACTTGTCTCTCCCACTTACTAACTCTCTTTCTGCTCTTTCCCCACACTGTACATCTCACACTCCTCCCACCAGGACCGGTTGCCCGGTGAACGGGTATCTGATTGGTCCTCTACCTCTAGATGTTGCATGTGGTGTATGGAGTCTTGGGATTAACTTGTTCATCATTGAGACGGAGAATACTGCACCTTCAGTCAGGGGTGCAGTACCCTCCTGTGACGCACCCGTTGCGGGGCGCCACAGTAGCATTATTTTAAGTTGTTTTGGACACCACCATTCTGTATGAGGCTGGTGCCAGTAACTGTGTGAAGGGAATTATAGGTGAGGGGCTTTTATGCATGGTCCAAGTAACAGTTGGCCTCACTCAGCATTTTGGTCTGGCATTGTTTTCTCACCCTTACTTATTTTGTATAGCGCTATCATATTCCACAACACTTTACAGACACCACCATCACGATCCCCATTGAGGCTCACAATTTAAATTCCCTACCAGTTTGTGTCTGGAGTGTACGAGGAAACTGAATATCTGGAGGAAATTCACACAAATGTAAGAAAATGTACTAGCATCACTGTATTGTAATGTGAATTCTGTCATGTAACCTTATACATAATGAATAGTGTGAACCATGAGGTAAAACCATGTGTTGTGATATCCATGTGACTCACCCAGGCCAGGGAACTCAGATCTCAGGCTGGAAGTCACGGGTGGCGGTGCCTGAGGCTGTGGCCCTGGTGGTCAATGAAAAAGGGGAAAAACAAAAGAAAAAATAACAAAGAAATTGTTTGTGACACCACCTGTAGGTTCCGTTGATGGCACCGGCTCTGCTGGAACCTCCGGGGTGATGGGCGGCAGCAAGATGAAGTGGCTCCCTACAGAAGGAGCGATGCCCCGGGGTATTGGAAGTAGGAATGGATGGTGGAGTATGGCAGTACAGTCACTGTGGAGCAAGGCAGATAAATCACAGTTCAAAGAAGAAATCACCGACACTCTGCTCATTCTGAACGGGTACTTTACTCTTGAATTCTGCAGGCATACAGGGTAATGCAGTTCTTGTTGCAGAGTAGTGGACCGGGTGGTTCTGGCAATGAGCAGTGTCCCTCTGAAGCTCCACTGGTGTTCCTTCTCTGTCACGCTCTCTGTCCCTTGCTCTGCTTCCCTGCACGGATCCTGCTTACTACCAGCCAGTCGGATGATGAGTCGTCCCGTCCGCCCAAAAGAGGGGAGCTCAACCCAACTTAGTATTCCTGGTGGAGACCGTGTGTGGGTCGAGTGATTGGATGGTGCTCCTAAGAAGTCATTGACCATTCCAGGTTTGTGGTTCAGGGATTTAGCCGGCTGGACCACTTCGGAGCCGGTACTCCGGGTTTGGACTGGGCTAGGGTGTTCGGTTACCCTTTCTGTTCTTGGCCCCTTTCTCTTCTGGGACACCGGGTTAAGGTGCCCTCCCTGTTAGCTTCACGTCTGCTGTTCTGCTTCTCTGCAGCTTCTCTTCTCACTTCAATCTCCTCTTGACTTGACTAACTCTACTGCACTGCACTCTCTCTCTCTAACTCCTTGCTGCTTTCCCCACTGCTTTATCACCTAGCCTCTCCTCCCACCAGAACCAGTTACCCTGGTGACGGGTAACTAATTGGTCCTCTTCCATTAGATGTTTGCACGTGGTACTGGAGCTTCAGGCTTATTCTACTCATTACCAAAACAAAGCATACCGCACCTTCAGTCAGGGGTGCAGTACCCTTTTGTAGCGCGCTCTTAGCGGGGCACTACACATGATGAATAGAAAGTGTCCACATGTATAATGTATACCATCTTGTAGGTATAATATAAGGTATCAGTGTTATACATGGGATGTTTGTTAGAAAGCTCTACCTAGTGTGATATGGTGGCCAGCCATGGTGTGAATGGCTGGTAAACATTGCACAAGCAGAAGTCTGATGCAATGTGAATGTTTCACTGTGTCTTGCAGTAATAGAAAGCGTTAATGCAAGTATGTGTGTGCATGAGTTAACACACCTCCTCCAGTGGTGTGGTCTGGCTGATATCATGTGACTTCTGACTGGTCAAGGGATGTGATGTCAGCTCAGGTCCTGGAGGCAGAGAAAGCAGGCTTGTAGAGGACATGGGAAGAGACCAGGTCTGCAGCCATGGACTGACAAGAGGTCAGTGAATGGAGTCTGAGAGTGCTCCATTAGGACCTTTCCAAAGAAGTGAATCCGAACCTGTGCGGGTGTACCCGTGTGTGAGGTAAACAGACTGTATGCTGTACATTATGTTCTTGTACAGCCAAAGAAAGGCTCATATTTAATTTGCACTGTGCGGTTTATGGTATCTCTAAATATACCATAGGCACAAATTTCATAGACAAAACTGTTGCTGTGTATTGGTTTGTGTTGATAAAGTGAGTGTACCCCAACCCGATTCGTGACAACAACAGTTGTGTTGGGACTAGCCCACAATGTGAGGAATTAGTCTCCAGTGTAAGTACCAATTTCCTTCTAGAACTTCAGATAGGGCCTACTAGTGACTATGGATGTACAGTCTGAGAGGTCATCAAGTCCATATGTAGTGGGTGTCTCGAAGCAACTGGAATGAAGAGACAGAGTGAGATAGGGTTATCCAAGAGTGTGGACTGAGAAACAGATTGAGAGACATTGTCATAAGAAAAGATTGATTGTCCAGCAAGGTAGACACAAGAGAAAGTACAGAGGATGGGTAAGTAGAGGCAAGGACCCAAGCCTAAGAGGAAATGGGTCAGATGGACTGGTTTGTGATATAAGCCAGCTTTCGTGGGTGAAATTCCTCAAGTATCTGCTAGTGAAAGGCTCTTCACTGACAATATGGCAAATTCTCTACTCCAATACAGACAGAAGAGACCTACGCATGGAGGCATCTGTCAGCATAAGGCTCTATTAGTGGCCAGACCCCCTGAACCACATCCCCTACAAGAAGAAGATAGTGATTGGCAATTGTATTGGTTGCATACAAAAGTTACAGTGCAGTATTCCTGATGGTGTGAGGACAGGTAGCTGAACGGGTGGCTGCAGGCAGATCTTAGGTGGTATGGCGGATCCTTGGTGTGTGCCGTTGTACTCTACCCTCGTCTGTTACATTCCTGCTTCCCAGTGGTGGTGAAGTCTGGTTCCATAAAACTAACCTGACCTCCTGCGTCCTGTCTCCTTTGCTCCCGTCAGATAACCTTCTGCTGGCTGACCGCTGAACCATCAAGTGGTGCCTGGTACCCTCTTTCAGTTGCTCAGGTGCCCGGGAGAAGTGTAGACTCCATGGGTCTCCGGATTTTCTGTGGTCCTGAAGTATCCCACAGGTGCGGGCTCCGGTGCCCGGTAAGCTGACTGAGCTGAACCCCCTCAAGTTCCACTTCCCTTAAAGCTGTCTGCTCCTGGGATCTTTCCTTTCTCCCACTCTCCTCTGGTCCCTCAGCCAAGAGACCCTCTCGTTTCTAGCTTTCCATTCTGCTCTCTGACCTTGAGGCAGAAGACAGACCTCCTTTGTCCCCCTAGAGGTGGTTTTATTCCCTCCTGGGTGACCTCCCACTGTGTGACCTAGTGCGGGGTGCTGGTTAATGGATACCACCCAACATCCTATGATCCACCTGCAGCTGGAGTATCTGCACCTCTTTTACAGGTGAGGTACCCCTCTGTGACGCCTGCTTGGTGGGGCGCCACACTAGGTCGCTCGGCTGAGGGACCAGGAGGAGAAATGGAAGAAGAAGAGAGGGTTTAAGGAGAATGTGGAAGGAGCTTTCCAGGAGAGCTGTCGGTCTGGGAAAGAGGAGCCAGCGAGATAGGTTCTCCCAGACAGCTTACCAGGCTCCGGAGCTTGCAGACTACTGGAGCTATACGCACGGCAGAGAATCCGGATTCCCGTGGAGTCTTCAAGTCTCTCGGGCAACCAGAGCAGTCTACAAGAAGGGTAACAGGCACCGACAAGGGAACGAGTGGCCAGCCAGTAGAGGGTTACCCAACAACAGCGAAGGTGAGAGAGGACAGGAGGCCAGGCTGGATTCTAAATCAACCAGGCTTCACACCAAACTGGAAAGCAGGGAAGAACAGACACGGGTTAGTTAATGAAGGCACACCAAGGGTTCCACCACACCAACTGAGATCCACTTGCAGCCTCCCATTAGCTACCTGTTCTTGTAACATCTAAAGTGCTGAACTGTGAACTGTAACTGCAACTGTTACAACTAACAGTAAAGTACCCGGAGGAAAAGTGACTTTGCCTCTGCCTGTGTTTCCTTTTTGCATGAACTTGTTCCCTTCTCAGGAACACTGCCCCGGAGGTCCAGCCCTACCTGTAGAGGACTTTGCCAACTAGCCGCGATACCATCTACCTCTGGCAGACTGTGGCGGCGCTGGTGACTCCTCACCAGAAACTATAGGTGGCTTCACGACAACTTGTAAATATAATCCCCTGTAAGTATACCCTTTTTCAAAGAAGTCCACCAGGACACGGGATCAGGCACGGCCACCACTCCCCGTGACACAGGAACGTTAACCCCTTGGAGCCTGGTACACGAGTACCCCAAAGCCTGGGGCTCGACACAATCCCTTTTTCACACAGTGCCCTATAGGTAAGTATTTCTTTTTCTCTTAATAATAAAGACCTTAAATTATAAACTGCATTTTGTGCTTACTTGTGTTGTCTTTATCTAATATATAACATTTGTTTAGTGATATCAAACATTTAGGTGCAAGCACTTTTTTACACCAACATATAATATATACACACTGCTCAAAAAAAAAGGGAACACGTAAACATCACAATGTAACTCAAAGTTAGTCACACTTCTGTTAAATCAATCTATAAAGTTATGACGCAACAACGATTGGAAATTAATTTCTCCTGCTGTTCTACAACTGGAACAGACAACAGGTAGAATTAATTGGCATCTAGCAAGACACCCCCTATAAAGGAGCAGGGGATGACCACAGGCCATTTCTCTGTTCTCATCCTATTGCTCCCACACCTAGAGGCAGCATGAGGTGGTGTCCATAACCCATAGAAGTTACTCAGGTTTTGCAGCTCATCCAGGATGGCACATGAATGTGAGCTAGGACAAGAAGAGTAGCTGTGTCAGCACAATGGCCAGAGCATGGAGCCAATACCAGGAGATAGGCCAGTACACCACAAGACATCAAGGAGGTGGAATTAGGGCAATAACCAAGCATCAGGACTACTACCTCCTCCTTTGTGCAAGGGGGAACAGGAGGAGCAGTTCCAGAGCCCTGTAAAATGACCTTCAGCAGCCCAGTAATATCCATGTATCTGCTCAAACTGTCAGAAACAGACTCCACGACGGTGGTATGAAGGCCTAACATTCACACGTGGATGTTGTGCTTACTGTCAAACACTGTGCAGGGTGATTGACATTTTCCAGAGAACACCAAGATTGGCAAATTTGACAATGGCGCCTTATGCTCTTCACAGATGACAGCAGGTACACACTGAACACATGTGATGTGACAGACGTGACAGAGTCTGGAGACACTATGGAGAACATTCTGCTGCCTGCAACATCTTCTAGCATGACCGAAGACCGGTTTGGCAGTGGGTCAGCAATGGTGTGGGGAGGCATTTCTATGGAGGACTGCACAACCCTTCATGTTCTAGCCAGATGTACCTTGACTGCCTTAGGTACCAGGAAGAGATATTCAGACCCATTGTGAGACCATATTCAGGAGCAGTGGGCCCTGTGTTCCTTCTGGGCACCACTCTTCTTGTTTCTCCTTGCACAAAGGTGGAGGTAGTGCTGCTGCTGCTGGGTTGTTGCCCTCCTACAGCCCCCTCCATGTCTCCTGGTGTACTGGCCTGTCTCCTGGTATCTGCTCCATGCTCTAGACACTGTGCTGACAGATACAGTTAACCTTCTTACCACTCAATGAAGATAGTGGCACTCGTCTGGGTGAAAGTAAAATAAATTTAATTGTAGCTCTTGTTAAAAGCAAACATAGAGTATCAAGATGTTCATGGGAGAGGGCGTGCCCGGAAGTGGAGGAACTACAGCTGTTTCACACTGATTGTGCTTCTACCTGTGCTTCTTCATTGAATGTTTGCATGGACTGTCCCTTCCATCTGGGATTACAAGTGAGCACCATCCATGGTTTCCCCTGGATAGCGTCCATCCAGAAGAATCATCTCATGGTATGTGATTACCCAGCCTTTTGGTTTTGTGCTGGTGGTGCTGTCCCTTGGCCTTATGTTCTTCGCTATTTCTATCTTCTTACCACAGCTCACATTGATGTGCCATCCTGGATGAGCTGCACTACCTGAGCAACTTCTGCAGGTTGCAGATATTGCCTCATGCCACCTCTAGGGGTGAGAGAAATGACAAAATGCAAAAGTGACCTTTTCTACCTGTTGTCTGCTCCATTTGCACAACAGCAGGAGAAATTGATTCACAATCTGTGTTGCTTCATAACTGGACTGGTTGATTTCACGGAAGTGTGGTTGACTTGGAGTTACATTGTGATGTTTAAGAGTTCCCATTTATTTTTCAGAAGTGATATGTATATATGTGTACATATACATAATTCCAATAAAGCATATAAAATTATATTTGGATGTGATAGAACGTGAAATAATTACTTGGTGATTTGGGTCATGCATCTATCCTTGGCTGCTCCATCGCAGGTCCTGATCTCTTAATGCAGGCTCTTAAATCTATTTTAGACATGCTCCGGCACTCTGAACATCACATCTTATAACAGCAGGAGCTTCCTTCTCAACAAATTAATGTTGTCATCACCTTTTTAGTGCTGCATAAAGTTAATGTAACCATCTACTTTGCTAACCACGTATTAAATCAGAGACAGGGAGGATCTAGCACATACCATCTTTGATGATAAGCAAGGCATAAAATTCTAAGTGTATATTTCATTACATTAATGACATTTGAAAGCATACGGACATTTCTATTCTGGGGAGAAAGACTCGGTGTCCTTATTAAACCGGCAAAGTTTATTTTTTATTTTATTGATGAGAACTGTAATTTTATCTCAAAAAATATTTTTTTCTTAGTGTGTGCTGATATTTGTTCCTGAGAACTGGGGCTCAGAAAGCTGAGTAACATTTTATTACATAATGATGACACTTTAGTCCACCAACACTGGAGCATAGGAAGGTGTTGAATGCAAAATATTGTTTCTTGTTTTTTTTATTTGAAGGGATAAAACTATATCTAATAGATTAGGTGTATAGTCAGATCATAAAGTTGAATATTGGCAGCAAGATTTATTAAACAAATTATTACAAAACACAGCCCAAATTTTGGGATCCTGCAGGTTTGGGTCCTTTAAGGGTACCTTTACACACCGCAATCTCGGCTGGCGATATGAGGCGATCTAACGTGCGCATGCACGTTTTTCATGGTCGCCTCAGATCGCTGATGGCGGCATTACACGCCGCAATTTCGACCTCAACCTAAGGCGATGTGTCGCCCCGGAAATCGCCTCACCCACAGCGGAACCAATCCGGTCAACTTCCCTCGCAGCTTCACACGCCGCAATCCCCAAAGCAATGTGGGCGTACATGTTCAGCGCGGCGAGGAGATAGGCATGCCAAAGTGGTTTACAACGCGCCCCATACGCGCTCATTGGACAATGCAACAGCATTACAATTGGTCAACCTGCTCTGGAAGGCTGGCTAATACATGACGCCATGGTCTATCGGAGTTTGGCACAAATACTCGCTCAAATATGGCGCCCTGTCAACTGACAGCCAATGGGAACACATAGGCCACCACCAATCATCGCAGATGGGACGCAGAATCCAGCATGCTGTGGCACGCCTACGGGAAATCAATAGATGACGCAGATTCCATCACTATCGCCCTATCACATGCCAAAAGCCGAGAATCTCGCCTTCATGATTACCTCTGATTTTGGAGCAGTGCTCCGAAGTCAGGAACCAGGCGACAAGCGATTTTTCGCCGCCAAATTCCCCAATTACATGCCGCAACTGAGAGGCAATTTGATGGTGATAGTTTCAGGGTGACATATCGCCGTCAGGATTCCCAGCAGATATTGCGGTGTATAAAGGTACCCTTAGATAGACGATAAACCAGCCACCAGTGCGGATTTATGATATAGTAAGTTATTTACAAGCTCACTTACATTTAACAATGTATGGGAATGGGTCATATTACAGATTATTCCTCCTTGTGTTAAACTATACATAATTGTCAGCATCATATTCCATGATTTTATAGTAGAATGCTTATGTAAAGCGCCATGGAACCAATGGCGCTATATAAATAAATAATAATAATAATAATAATAATAGAATGTGCTGCCAACCAAAGATCATTTCTAGGACACATTACAAATGCCATCAAATGATAAGCTTTTTGTCATTCGATTGCTGGGCAGGTTTACATACTGCAATGCTTGGGAGGAATATTGCTGCAGATAAATTTCATGAGAACGCTCATTGACTTTATTATTGATCCATATAAGCATTCTGTCGATCTACCATTGAACAAGCAAATTGGGTCATTTATGCAGAGGCTACTAGACAGACCATCAATAAATAAAAATAGAGACTAAGATCGGCCATCAACGTCTGATCTGTGGGGATGTCCTGATCACTGAATTCTTGTTTTCTTCACATTTAACTCAAGGGCTCAACTATTTTGGAACTGGGGTTGTAACACAAAGCCTTATTTAGAAACTTACAGAAGCATTTATGTCAGGTGCTCAAAATCAAAGTCAAGGGGGAAAGATTTTAAGATGAACTCTTTTTTAATGGTCATTCATCACAGAGTAATTTCATCACTACGCATTATGGCGGTGAACTCCACCTTCCTCAGACCTGAGTTACATTGTGTCTAAGTATCTAATTCAGCCTTTCCCTGTGAAGGGTAAGCAGTCAGTGCTGCATGAAATCGCTGGCAATAGACTAGCAGGATCTGGGGCTTGAGGACCTTTGGTGATGTTACCGCTTGAATGATCACTAATGTAACCTGTGACTTTCAAGACCCGGAAGTGAGCGCTTCGTGTGGTGAGCGTGTCACTCAAGGCTCAAACCTCAGTTATGCAGGACGCAAACCATCCAAGGTTAGTTCGGCTATAACTGTAGTATCCTCCACTTGACCACTGGGTAATAATCTAGGAGTGCCCCCTCTCTTCTTGTTTTTGTCTCCTTATTTAGTAAAAAGGTTTTCTTAGAATAAAGAAGCTTCTTATGGATGATCTTTTAGACAGGAATCTCTACACCAGTTTTCCCCAAATTCTGGCACTCCAGCTGTTCCAAAATTACAACTCTAGGAGTGGCCACTAAAAAGTGTAGAGACCTTCTGAAATTTCACTCCATATACTGTTTACAGTTGATTACTTTCGTAATTGTTAGCTGCTGATAGGTGGGTGCCAGGTGTTGGGACAATAGCAATCCAATATTAATGAGAAAGGGTAGATCACCAATATCACAATAGTGTTCAAACCCTTTAAGTAAAGAATACAACTGTGGCAGTGAAGGGGTGAAGAGAGAGACATACAGGAGGTGATGGATGTGTTTATGGACAATGATCAGTAAGAGAATGTATACTGTGACTTTACTAAAAGATAGTAATTAGCTCCAAATTGAGATAAATTTTGAATTGAAGGTTACTACGCTTTCTTTGTTCTGTCTCCGTCTACACGCCTGTTTGTGCAGGTTAATCTACAGTGAGATTTCAGGGGTATAGAAGCCAGTAATTAGAGCATAACATTATTTTTGATGTGCAGGTTGTGTGAACGCAATTAGTAGCACCGTCGATGGTAGGGTGGTGTTATGCCCAGCTGTTACCATGGTGCAAAATAATACTTGTTTTAATAGAAGAAAGAGATATTCTTTTTAAAGTATGTAGAGTGGTAATTAAGGGAGTTATCCACTCTGGTTTCTAAACTGGGCTTTTCAGAATTATTGTTAACAAGAAAAATGTCTTAGATATTAAGCCAAAACGGTAATATTTCTATTGAAAGCGTCATAGGCAACTCCTTTACAATATTATATCAATTAGTTGTGCTCATACATTGAGATACTGACTTAAGTGACCTATTAAGAAGCAAAGCAGTTGAACTGAACATCATACATAAGAAACTGTCATTATTTGCCCACTAAAATTGATATAGGATACCTCTGAATGGACCGGTGAATATCTGTGACCCCTGATCGTATTATATGCTCTGGATCTCCACCAATTGTTCAAGCTTTCGTAGTATGCTGAGTCGTGTGGGTTCGGTATCATATTGGTAAATAATATCTGGACTATGTGATATTTTTAACCAGCCATGAGGGACTAGCACAATAGTTGGGCCATATAAGATTTCAGCCACAATCTAAAAAAGATGGTTAAATCCTCCACCAAATCATCTAAAACTGTAGCAAAGCCCAGTGGTACTGCCACCCAAGCAGATCTTGATACATTTTTTCGGAAGCAATTAGATATGTAAACGTTATCTAAACCTTCCCGGCAACTATTGGTGGATGACCATACTGAGTCGGATCCAGACAGTGATTTGGATACTGAGGAGCCAACCAAAACACTGCAAGTTACCAGATCCTTTATTAAAAGGATATTAAGAAAACCCTGGAGCCCATTGGAAAAGACATTTCAGATATAAAGCAAGATCTTTCTCAAATGGCACGCAGGGTTGAAACCCTTGAGTCGTCTCATCTGGATGCGATTCAGCACTTCAATACCACTTAAAAGGCGCCAATCACGTTCACTTATTTATTGTATTAAATCTGCTGATGGCCAGGTGACTCAGAATTACGAACAAATTAACCAAGCCTTCCTGTCTTTTTACAAAGGTCTTTACCAATTAAAACCGCATGAATCAGAGATAGCGAAGTCAAAGCGGTTTGTGGATATAGATTGTTTCCTTTCCATGCTTTCCTTACCACGACTGACCGCTGAACAACAAAAACTTTTAATTAAACCATTTGATCTTAATGAAGTCCAGTCCATCCTGTCAAAGAGCCCCGCGGGGAAATCGCTGGGTCCGGATGGGTTTACTGGTCTATATCATAAGACTTTCTTTCTTATCGATTCTAGGACCGCATTTGCTTAAAATGTTCAATCCTGTCTTGGGCGGTGGTTCCCTCTCTCTTCAATCACTTAAGGCATACATGTCTCTCATTCATAAAGAAGGCAAGGACCTGACTCTCTGTGGGAGTTACAGGCCTATCTCCTTGCTAAATGTTGATTTAAAGATTTACGTGAGCTTACTGGCAAGACGTTTGGCGGAGGTGGTGCCTCATTTGGTCTCCTTGGAGCAGACGGGCTTTGTGATGGGGAGGGAGGGGAGGGACAATGCAAGTAGAGTTCTTCATTTGTTGCAATATGCGAGAATAAACAAAATGCCTCTGGTCCTGTTAGGCACTGATGCAGAGAAGGCTTTTGACAGGGTGGACTGGATATTTTTGCGGCGCACTCTCTTGGGGCATTTCAACCTTCCTATCGCGTTACTATTTTCAAAATGTACCACCTCCCTTCAGCGAGGCTTCGGATTAATAATCATCTCTCAGACTCTTTTTTTTTATATTAAATGGCACGAGGCAGGGATGTCCTCTGTCACCCCTCCTTTTCATTCTCACAATGGAACCTCTTCTGCGTTGTGTTCATTTGGACCCAGAAATTGAGGGAGTAATAACGCATAGAGTTCATCACAAGTCTGCTGCATTTGTGGATGACTTGATGGTAATTTTATCTATCCCTGACAAAGGTATTCCTGCTCTCATGAGAGTCTTAGAGAGATATGGCCTTTTCTCTCATTATCAAATTAATCCATCGAAATCCGAAGCCCTTAGCATTAATATATCTAAAGCAAAAATTAATTAATTTAAAACCAAAAATCCTTTCACTTGGCCCCCGGGTATATCACGTATCTGGGCGTTAAGATTGGGCGTTCTGCTAGAGATCTTCTTACTCTTAATGTTCAGCCTCTCTTGTCTAAGGCTATGACGACTATACAGTCTTGGAGGGCCCCTTTTCTGTCCTGGATTGGGAGGAAAAACTTAATTAAAAGCTTGATTCTTCCTAAATTTCTTTACCTTTTCCAAATGCTCCAGATAGAAATCTTAACATCTGCCCTCCAGGGTATTGTCAAAACTATACAAATATTTAAATGGTGAAAATACCCATATTAAAAGAGCATATCTAGGCCTATGGGAAAGAGACTTAAACGTATTATTTACGGACGAGCAATCAGACCTACTGTAGATCACATGGTCCTTCACCTTGTGTGAAATTGCAGGAGAACTCATTTAAAGTAGTCTCCTGTTGGTATTGTACTCAAGTCCAACTCCAGAGTTGATATCCCTCCTCAAATGGTACGTGTTGGAGGTATTCTTCAGAAAGGGGCACTTATTTTCATCTTTGGTGGACCTGTACCAAGATTCGTCCTTACTGGGAAATGATATTCGAGGTTATCTCGGAAGTCCTGGATAGAAAGATTGACCTGACACCACAATCCTCTCTTCTCAATCTCCAGTTATGGCAAAAATGATAATTTAGCATCTCGCCTTGAAGCAATATTCTGGATGTAGCCAGAATGTTGATTCCATCTTACTGGAATTCTATCTCGATCCCGACGAGAGCCCACGTCCTGCAGGAAATAGATTTGATTTACAGGACAGCAGAGATTGCAGCCCTCTCATATAGTTCCTATCAAATATTTGAAAAGACCTGGGCTCCGTGGTTGCGTTATAGATCAACCCCAGAGTTTTACAAGATGTTGGCCCTTGTCTGATGATAGTATATATTGATGATGCTTTATGGGGACCCTGTCTTGGCGACTTTGTGACTTTATCGTACTATGTATGATTTGATAAATTTGTTAACTCCCCCCCCCAAGGAGCATCAATACCCCCACACCCCCCTTCCCGCAATCCTTCCTGCATACTCTATTGTCTCTATTACTTTCATATCTTCTTTTTCTATCTTTTCCTTTTTGTATGTTAAGTTGTACCTAATGGGACCAATTTCGTGAATTGACTTTACTTATTTTACAACGTTGATGTCCTGGTAACGTTTTACAATAGTTGTGAGAATATAATGATTGTAGACTGTAATTAGTTCTGGTCCTAACTTTGTATTAGATCTTTTTTAGTTGTACTTATTTAATGCCTGTTTATTGTTCCCTTTGCCCTGCCCCTGAGCAATGTTCTGCATTTCATGGATTACTACTATGATTTTGGTCATTGTGAATTGCATATGCTTTCTTTCTTTAATTAAATAATAAAAAAACATTAAAAGAAAGACGAAAGAGAGCCATCAGTGCTCATCACTGATGAAATGAAGGAAAATTGAAGTGCAATGTTATTATTGCATCATTGCAATATGTCATGGGCTGGTGATAGTGAAATATATGACAAGGCACTCCAAACATTGTGAAGAATTTTAACAATTTATTGTGCAGTGCAGCATAGCCAATTGTCAAAGACATTTTGGTCTAGACATAGACCTTGCTCAGTTCACATGCTGTGAGTGGGATGCTGCCTTTATGAAGGTGAGTGGTTTGCAGCGCTTTTTTCAGCAGTGGACACTGCTGCTACATCACATCAGCTTCCTACTCTCAGCATATGAAGTGAGGAAAGTCTATGTCTAGTCCATTGCTCACATTACCTATAATGGCCATGTGAGCAACAAGAGTAATACATTGAATAACAGAAGAATGAGGTTGGCTTGATCAGTTATGTTTCCATTTACATCTTGTGGAAGGCCTGGTATGCGGAGATGGCACAATATTTCTTATTGTCAGTGCCCACTTTTGCCCAGATAACATGACCATCCATACTATAAAAATCATTATTTAAATTCACAGATCTTAATCCAATTTATAGATCTGTAACGGGTTTTAAAAACAAGTTTGATCCAAAAAGATGCCACATATAAGAGTTTGGACAATGATAGCTTTAGTTGCAGTGTTTAACCTAAGAATGTCTGCTGTGTAAAACAGCTGACACCTTCCAGACAAGGAGTGGGCTTAGTGCATGAGTTTTCCTCCCACCTTTACCCTCAGACAAATCCTTTTGACTTTTGTCATACATAGACAGAGTACGTCAGTAGAAGTTGGCATGGTGGACACTAGAAAGGGGGCAGAGCCATTCGTCACAAGGCCTTGCATCAGCTTTCGGACCCTATAGAAGTTGCATTATCTACCTCCATTGACTGCAATTGGTGCCAGATAGCAAAAGATACCTTCAAAAATCTTGTGGAACCCTTTCCCTTATGGATCAGGGCTATTTTGACAGTACAAGAGTACCTATGGATATTTAGCAGGTCTGATGATTTTAATGACTGATTGTATATATCTCTAGTTGTGCATGTCTATATATTAATACACATCAAATAAACACTATAGTTTCCAGAATGCAAATTAGCCCATTTAACTCAGGAGGAACACAGGGGGATTCCATCTGATAATCCTGCAAGACTGTAAAAAGCGGTCTAGAACTGATTTTGAACTATGATATGGGATGTGTACAGTGTAAAAAAGTGCGTGCTTTAATACCCCTGGTTATTAGTGCTGCAGTCCTCAACCTTTCTGACCTTGAGATTGAAAGTCATTACGCTCCGAGTAGAGGTCACAAGCCATATCCAGCTCTCACCCTCCTGCCAGTTGTGACATCCAGAGTCCCCATTACCGGTATAATGATAGCCAAAACGTTTCCACAGAAATCACACAGGGCCAGTATACCAAGATCCAGGGGTCCTACCCTATCTCATTCAGATTTGATTTTCTGCATGGAGCTACTCACAAAAGTAACCGTCTGCAGACCTGCTCTTCATGGATGTTTTCTGTACTTGGTGTACCAAGCTGATAGACAACCACAAATCACACATCACAGGCCCATAAGTCACACGTGGCTCCCAAGCCACAGGTTAGGGACCTCTGTTACAGTACATAACTTCATCACTAAGGTATATAAGTGTGGTGCCCCTGCAGTCTGTCTGCCACAAATGATATTTCTTTATTATCAACTGTAAAGCCATGTCTGAATCGAATTGGAGCTCTCTCTGGTGGAAATCTGAAGCATCAAACACAGACTGAACTCCAACTAGGAAGATGAGCACTGAAAAGTCTTGTTTGGCTGTGTCTCAGTTTCTGTTTGGAGGGAGGGGTTAGCTGGGTAGTAAGGCTTGGTTAGGCACAGGAGAGGTTCAGTCATCAGCGATCCCGGAGGCAGGCTGCTCTGAGGGACCAGCTGCAAGGCAGGGCACCAGGCCCTAGGTTACTTAGACTTATAGGGTCTAGTAACAGAAACTGTAGGTTAGTGGGTTTTATGCTCACTAGCTACTTAAGTTGAACTTTCCAGGGCATCAGTAATACAGAGGGGCAGACAACTGCTCTGAGTGGAGCTTGGATACTCACAGGGCCCGTATTGCCACCTGGATGAAGGTGACCCACAGCAACCAGAGGAAGCACATGACAATAAGGCACCAAGAAACATACCAAACTACAGAAGTCAGCAGGAAGGCCACTATACCCACCCAGCAGAGAGGACCACAATTCTCATCAGAATGGCCAGACCACCTGCATGGTAGAGGTTGTACTACTGTGGACCTGCTTGAATCAGTAAAGGGTAAAAGAAAATACTGTTTACTGTTGTGTTTTCTATCCTAAACTGCACCACAACTAAAAACCCCATCATCACCATCTCATGGGAGCCAGCCCTAGTTGGGAAGGGTTTAACATCTACACTGCCACTCCATCTATCTCCTAGGGATCTCTGGCAGTACCAGCCATATCTGCCTAATTATCCCAACCGGTGTCACAAACTTTATTTCTTAATTATTTTTAGCTCTCGATTTTTACTCTCCCCTTTCAATGTGAGCCGTAGCCACAACACTGGGTACTGTCACTGATCCTGAACACTGACCCAGCTGCTGAGTACCCCAAGCCTTTCCACTCCACATATATTTTTTTTTGCTTTGTGATAATTTTCTAATTTACATTAAGCATTTATATTAGTGAACATCACTTTATCCCTCAAAGATGTCAGCTTAGAGGTAAATACAAAATATACACAGTCTTTTAGAACCCAAACAGACCGCAAAAATATTTCAAAGAAATTGAGACCTCTAAAAAAGGAAAGGATACAGTGGCTGAGGTTAGGCCAGATCATTGAGGGGGGAGTGAGTCTGTCTGCAACCTATCCTTTATATGGAGCAACATGAATCAATGTCTTTACGGAGTAACAGGAGATGACAAGAGGCAGGCAGCAGTCCTTTCATATAAAGCGACTCTCAAGCACTAAGACATTACTGCCGAATTCTGTGTCTATTTCTAAAATAACGATCCATTGCGGGGCTGCCAGACAGACTGTTAAGGGTTCTACATACACAGAGATGATTTTACAATTTGCATAATTGCAATACCCCTTGGAAATATATGGCATACATAATAATGTCTCTCTGTGTCTTTAGCACCCTATCTTCTTTAAGCCCAAATTAACGTGATCTTGCAGGCAGCATGATAAGCATCTGTTGCAGAATTAGGCGGCTTCTTAATTATGAGCAGCCGTTAAAACTGCCATTACAGAGACGGGCTGTTATAAAGGGCACACCTATTGCACCCCCAATACCATAAATCACTAACGATCAGATCTCTATGACACCTCCAAAGACATCAAGTTAATGAGCCCCTTGCAAGCACCTGCCTGGGACAACAGTTTTACAAAGAAATGACGGCTAAATTGTCAAGATCTCTGTATCTGTAGCATGCAAACCCTTTTTTCTATTCATGTCATACACCCTAGTGTCTTTCTGTCATGCAAATCAACTTCTTTATTCCAAAGCTCAGTCTCTAATGTGTTTAGACAATGCAGAAAAGTGGTTTGATCTTCACTTCAGAGCTCATGAGTTGCATCATCAAATGCGCTGCATCATTCACAGACATTAAAATGTAACTGCAAATTGTAAAATGTGTTTTCAAGACTCTTTCATATTGGTAGCCAATCTCTAGGTGTGAGTGGGACTAAGCTAGCCAGGGGCGTAATGACCGCGATCAGGCCTGGGCATACAGGGGTCTGCTGACCCCCAGTGCCTGCTTCAGCTGGATCTGCGTCCTCATCACTGTGCGTTGGCTATAGAGTACACTGGGCAATATGTGAGCGGAGGGAAGGTGAGTAGAATATTTTTGTTTTTAATTATGTGTTAGGGCCAAAATGGGGACACATATACCAGGAGGAGTACTATATATACCAAAATGGGGATCATGTATATCAGGATAGGGATATATATACTGGCATGGGGAACATATATACCAAGATGGGGAACATATATCAGTTGTGCGGCACATTTTTTGCTTTCTTGGCCTTTTTCCAGAGAACATGAATGATAATACACAAGTTTTTTTTTACACTCATTGTTAGTGGTTGGGTGAAGCCATTTATTGTCAAACTACTGTGTTTTCCCTTTTTAACTCATAATGACAACCGAAAACGTCCAAATGACCCTGATCAAAAGATACCCTGGTGATTTTGGCCTGATAACATGCACAGAAGTTGACACAGATGGGTTTGAATGGATAATAAAGGTAACATCCTCACCTGTGACCTGTTTGCTTGTTATCAGTGTTTGTGTGTATAAAATCTGAGTGAGTTTCTGGGATCCAGACAGATTCTTGCATCTTTTATCCAGCCACTGACATTTCTGGATTGTGAGTCATGGGGAAAACAGAAGAATTGTCAACAGATCTACAGGAAAAGTTAGTTGAACTGTATAAAACAGGAAAGGGATACAAAAAGATATCCAAGGAATTGATAATGCCAGTCAACAGAGTTCAAAGTGTGATTAACAAATGGAAAATCAGGAGCTCTGTAAAAACCAAACCATGATCAGCTAGACCAACGAAAATTTTGGCTACAACTGCCAGGAATATTGTTCGGGATGCAAAGAAAATCCCACAAAAAACATCAGCTGAAACACAGGACTCACTAAAAACTAGCGGTGTGGCTGTTTCAAGATGCACAATAAGATGGCAATTGAAGAAAAATAGGCTGCATGGTCGAGTCACCAGAAGAAAGCCATTACTGTGTAAATGCCACAAAGTATCTCACCTACAATATGCCAAACAGCTCAAGCCTTCAAACTTCTTCAACAAGGTAATTTGGAGTGATGGGATCAAAATCAAACTTTTTGGCCACAACCATTAACTTTAAATTTAGAGAGGTGTCAACAAGGAATATGATGAAAGGAACACCATTCCTACAGTAAAGCACGGAGGTCGATCACTGATAATGTGGGCATGTGAGCTACAAAGGTACAGGAAAACTTGGTCACAATTGAAGGACAGATAAATGCAGCAAGTTATCAGCAAATACTAGAGGCAAATGTGTACTCATCAGCCCGGAAACATCATGACAATGATCGAAAACACAAGGCCAAGTTGACCTGTCATTAGCTACAGCAGAACAAAGTGAAGATTCTGGAGTGACCATCTCAGTCTCCTGACCGCAATATAATTGAGCCACTCAATGGGAACATAGAATGAGAACTCAAGCGCTTAGCACATGCATGAAAGCCCAGGAATTTACAGGAACTGGAGGCTTTTTGCCAAGAAAAATGGGCAGCTTTACCATCTGAGAAAATAAAGAGCCTCTTTATTAACTACCATAAAAAGACTTCAAGCTGTCAATGATGTTAGAGGGGGCAATACACAGTATTAAGAACTGGGGTATGTCCACTTTTGATCAGGGTCATTTGGATGTTTTTGGTTGTCATTATAATTTGAAAAAATAAAACAACAGTAGCTTAACAATTAATGACTTCATCCAACCACTAACCATGAGTGAGCATAATGTTTTTGTGTTAGCATTCATATTCTCTGAAAAAAAGGCCAAGAAAGCAAGAAAACTTGCTTGTAAACTTTTGATGGAGGGCGTATATACTGTATATACTAGAATGGGGATCAATTATTCCAAGATTAAGACAATATATAGCCGGAAGGGTGACATTTATACCTGGATGAGGATCATATATATATATCAGTATGATGACATATATACCAGAATGGGGGAAATTATAATACATAATGAAGGAATTTATGGGATTAAAAATGCTACCAGGGCCCATACATCTGACCAACATGTCTAATGATATAGAAAATTTTAAAAAATATATCAAAATTGACAAAAAAATATGATCACTATAAAAACCTGATCTTAACAGTAGGCAAATTCCTGAATAAATCTGTAATTTTATGTATTTACATGTAACATTTCTATGTAAATTAACAGTGTGAGACATACAATAGCTTTGATTTATGCAAAGACTTTTTATATGCTGAGAAGTTGATGTCTTTGAAATCTGGGAGATATAAAATAACGATGACACCTTTTTTGTAACTTTGGCCGTTTTTTCTACTCATCAATCACCCAATAGTTGTAAGGTACTGAGGAATCACAGAGGATGCTGGTCGCTTTGGTATTCCTTCACCATCTTCGTCAATTTCTCTCTCCTTGTCAAAGTATCCTGCACATCAGTGTCATGAAAGTAGTATAGCAGATGAGGGAATGGGAAGCAGGATGGCAATAATGGACAAGGTAAACTGGGAAGCTAGTCTGACTTTATAGACTGCAATCCCTAGCTGACCTTGTACCCAGAGGTACCTCCGATAGTGAGGAGGTCTGGGTCATCCTTCTTTTCCTGCTTCTCAACCAACCCTGTGCTAACACCCCCTCACCTGCACCCACGGCCCTGTATACACAGCAACCCTCACAAATAAGGAAAAACACCAAGAAACTTCAGCACAAAGTGCACACACACCCTGTCAGCTCACGGTCTTGCAGAAACTAAAACTCTATCAGCGACACCTGTTGATGGAAGAGTGAACTATTTAAAGGACAGGGGCATGGTCACCTGACAAACCCATCACTTCCCACCTGCAGAGGTGCTTACACATACACAGCAACACAGCAGCATCTACACATTAACTCTGAATGTGCCAACGGAAATTAACTCCCATTAAAACTACAGAGTGCTTTTTTTTTTTTTAATCAAATATTGTTTATTGCATAGTAAAATTTAACTGTACAAAATACACAAACAGGCCTGAATAATTTTCGTTTTATCCCATACCTCCAAATCCCCCACCCTCCTCCCACTGTCTACCCCACCCACTTCCCCCCTCCCCCCCCATAGATAGCCACTATACATGCAATTCAAAACATATGTACAATCCTCAACATATCTCCAGCTAAAATAGAGCACATCACAGAGATAACAGCATATGTTAGTTATTGACCTTCCATCAAGGGCTTAATAGCTGACCCACTCATCATCACGCGACACCCCCCACCCTTCTGTAGGCACATCCTAACGTCCACTCAGCCAGGGTCCCCAAAGTCGGTCGAACATCTGTTCTGCGTTACGCCTTTTATATATCCGTTCCTCCAATTTAATAATATATTCCACTCCCCTTACATATTCTGCCCGCGAGGGAGGCTCAGTCCCGATCCAATGCCTAGCTATGAGTTTTCGTGCAATAAACAGTAGTCTAGCCACTGCCACCTTACAAACATTCAACACCTTAATGAGTTCCACATATCCCAACACGCACACAAGAGGCTCCCTAGGCACCACACAATCATACCTACCCTCTATCAGGGTGATCACTGTCATCCAGAATGCCTGCAGACTAGGACAACTCCACATCATATGCAGGAGACCAGCATCCTCACCACGACACCTCGGACACTCCGCCGACTCACGTATTCCAATACTGAACAGAAAAGCAGGAGTCCTATACACTCTGTGGACAAGGTACAGCTGCGACAACCTCCCAGGTTCACTTAGTGACAATTTGGGCCCATATTCTAAAATTGTCTCCCACACATCATTTTCCATCTCTCCCAACTCAGTTTCCCATTTGTCGCGTGCCTTTATGGGATGATCCAGCAGCGCTGTGCTACAGAGTGCTTTACACAAATACTGCAGCAGTCAACATGTGACAATTAGGCCCTTGGTGCTGAGAGGGTTTAATGCAACTGTACCAGGTCTTCAATAGGGTTCCTCTTTCTGTTCGCTCTCTTTCTGTTTCCTCTCTACTCCTTGTTTGCCAAAGAAGTACTACCTCTGCTCTCAGCGTTGTCTGAAGGAAATTTAGGGAGCAATTATATAACAATGGCCTTCTACAGTTGTTGCATATTATTATCCCTTTTTGACACAGGCAGGAGGAGCGATGGAAAATTCTCCTTGTACCATGGGTCAAGAAGGGTGCACAACCAGTATATGATGTTGACCAAAATGCATATCACAGGAGGGTCAGGACATGATTTCTATTTTATATGTGTCAGACTCACAAGGGTCTTGGGTACTCAGATCTCTGGCAGTCGGATACAGGGATGTCATGGGTGGTCGGTGCCCGAGCCTGTGCCTTCATGGTGACAATAAAAAGGGGTATATTTACAGGGATAAAAGTTAATGGATGAATGTCATGACGCCACCTGTAGATTCAGTGATGGAACCGGCGCCGCTGCAGACCTTCGGGGGGATGGATGGCAGCAAGGTGTTGTAGCTGTCGAGCCCCAGGCCCTGGGGCACTCGGGTATCAGGCTCGGTGGGTGTTTTCACGGGGATGTCACGGGTGGCAGCGCCTGAGCCCGTGGCCTGGGTGACACTTCAATAAGGGGTTATGTACAGGGGAAAAGAGTTTTTTGTCACGTGACGCCACCTGTAGTACCTGGTGATGGGTCACCAGCGCCGTCACAGTCCTCCAGAGGGTGATGGTATCGCGGCAAGGGTAGTAAAGCTCCCTACAGGTGGAGCTGGTCCTCCGGGGCAGCGTTCCTGTAAGCAAACAGGTTGATGAAGATAACGACACAAAGGCAAAGTCACTTTCTCCCGGGTACTGTACTGTAAACGATCAGCAGCAAAATACAGAGTCTACAGTCCAGCAAGATGTTAATTAAACAGGTAGCTCTATGGGTGGCTGCAAGTGGATGCCACATGGTATCGTGGAACCCGTGGTAAACCTTTGTTGACGAACCCATGTCCTTTCTTCCCTGCCTTGAATGAGTCTATACCCAATGGCTCCTTGAAGGTAGTATTGGGGGTCCCCTTACTCGTGGTGAAGAAGCAGGCAGACCACTCCGTCTGGCAGGGTGCCGGTTGACGACTTCAGAGGTAGACTCTGGCCATTTCCTCGGGTCCAGCGTTCCCGTGGTGGACTGGGGAATTCCCTGGAGTATGGTCGCTCCACGCTGGGGTTCCCCCTTTCTCTCTAGGGCCCAGACTCCCGTGTCAGGCACCCTCTCTCAGGTTCCCCTCAGGATTCTCTCTCATCTTCCCTCCGAATCAGCGTAGAGCTGTCCGGTTAAACCTTTCGCCTTGCTCCACACTCCTCCTCGACTCCTCTCCAACTGCGACTACTCCTTTCTCTTACTGACTACTCTTTGCTCCCCCTAGAGGTGAATATACCTCCCTCCCGGGTAACCTCCCACCTCTATTCTAATGTGGGAGTGCAGGAAGGGGTCCCACCCACCAGCCTAGGATCCACTTGCACCTGGGGAAAATTACACCACTTTTTACGGGTGCAATACCTCAATGTGATGCCTGACCATGTGGGGCGCCACATAGCTCCCTACAGGTAGAACAGGGTTCCCTGGGGCAGTGTAATGTGATGATAGGAATAGGGCAGTGCAGTCTCTGCTGTGAGACTGAAATTTCATAGTTAACCATGAAGAAACACAGACACTTGCTTGCTCTGCACAGGTCTTTACTCTAGTTAGCTTCAGCTTGTACACAGTTCACAGGTGTTACGGCTCGGGTAGTGAACCAGGTGTCATAGGAGAAAGCAATGTCTCTCTGAGGCTCTATTGATGTTCCTTCCTTTCTCTTCCACTGTCCTACCTCTGCACACTCCTTCTTCCTCACGCTGCCCTGCACAAATCCCTCTTACTACCAGGCCTGTTGGGTGACATGAGATACCCTTCTCTCTCTAAGGGGCTCAAACCAGTTTGGTGCTTCTGGTTTCGGTCAGCACGTATGCCGGGCAGATCATGCTCCTATGAAGCTACCGGTATTTGCGGCTGAGGGATGGACCTCTGCACTGCTTCGGAACCGGTACCCCGCTTTGGACTGGGCCAGGGTGTTCAGTCACCCTCTGTCTGACCCTCTCTGTCTGGGTCACCGCTCCTTCTGGGCGCCCTCCCTGAGGTGTCTCCTGAAGGGTCCTTCGCTGTCTCTCTCCACAGACGTTCTGCCTCTCTGCTTCCGGAGCTCACACTGCTCTAGCCTGAAACTCCTCCTACCAGGACTGGGTCTCTCAGGAAAGGATTTAACCCTATATTCCCCTGTTCTAAGTGTGTGAATGCAGATTGAGAGCCTCAGACCTACATTACCTCCCCCCATAACAGGAATACTGCAGTCTCTGTCTTGGGTGCAGTACCCCTCTGTAACGCACTGACTAGTGGGGTGCTACATATGCCAGAATACCAACAGGCAAGAGTTCAATGTCCCCACCAGGATGAACATTCTCCATCATCTTCTTCTCCTGTTACACCTCCTGCCTCACCTGCTTCTTGCTAAAGCTGGTGTTGGTTGTTCCCTCTGTAGCAAAGACAAGCAACTCTTGTTCCTCCTCCACCTCAGTATTCTTCTCTTCGTTATCCCCCAAAGTGCGCCGAGAAGATGGAATGAGGCTGGGCTGGTTAGTATCACCCAGTGTAACATTTTGCTCCATAGCCATCTGCTCCTCTTTCATAGTAAGCAGCAAGTGGTTTAGTAGACACAGAAGCGGGATGGTTAAACTGATTATGGCATGATCTCCTTTCACCATCTTGGTGGAGTCCTCAAAGTTGTAGAGATCTGAGGTTGAGTGGATGTCCAACAGGCATGTTGGATCTGATAATCAATTACTGCTCTCTGCTGCTCACAAAGCCTTGCCAACAGATCTAAGGTTGAGTTCCAGCATGTGGGTAGGTCACAAAATAGCAGTGATGTGACAATTCAATGTGCTGCTGCAGCATTGTCAGGTCTGTGGCAGCGGTAGGTGACTTTCTGAAATATGCCTAGACAAAAAGCTCCGACAAGTCTGGGTATGTTTTAAGAAACCGCTAAACCACTAAGTTAAGAATGTAGGTCAGGCATGGAATGTATTCCAGCTTGCCAAACTTCAGAGCCCATTCGGCAGTTATTATGTGCAGAGGCTGATTGAAGTCCGATTGGCATGTTGGACATGGTAATCAACTACTGCTCTCTGCTACTCACAAAGCCTTGCCAAACCTATGTAATTTGCACATGGGTAGATCGCAAAATAGTCAGGGATGTGCAATTGAATGCGCTGCTGCAGCACTGTCAGATCAGCGTCAGCAGTTGACTTTCTGAAAGTTGCCTAGATGAAGCGTACCGTGATAAAAAGCTCTAACAAGGTTGGGTATGTTTTCAGAATCCACTAAGTTGAGCATGTAGGTCAGGCATGGAACATGTTCCAGCTTGCCAAGATTCAGAGACGACAACAGGTTACGGCCATTAACGCACATTCCCAGGCCTAGGTAGGTTCAGCGGTGAGAGCCACAGATTGGTCTGGTCTGTTAGTCCTTTCAGCAATTCTGTTGAGTTGTGAGGTTTAACATCTAAAGATATCAGTTTAAACAGAACCTGTTGTCGCTTCAGCAAGGCAATACTTCCAGCTTGGGATTGATGGGGAGAACAATTCAGATGAGGATGAGGAACAGGAGGAGGTGGGGGTGCAGGAACTAGTATAGGAGGAGGAAGCCCTGATGGAATTTAAGCCTGCAATTCTAGGCATCGGTAGAACATGTGTGGTGTTCTGACCCCCCCCCCCAGAGCCGTGGGGTTCTCAGAACTGGGGCAACAGTTCTGCTGTGGGAGTCGCGGGGGTCGAGACACGGCTCCGTGACCCTAGTGGTGTCAATAAAAGTTTTGGGAATACGGATTTGGGGATGGTTGTCGTGACGCCACCCTTGGTATATGGCCATTGAGGGCCGGTGCTGCGGTGCGGGACCTCCGGGGATGATGGGAGTGCAGCTAAGATGATATCATCCCCATGGGTGGAGCGGTTCCCCTGGGCAGCCGGTAAAGTCTATGGCAGTGGTAGGTCGTTGGGGGTGCAGGACTGAGGGCGCAGAATGACCGACAGACACACAGTACGTAGTCTCCGTTACCTTTACTGACAGTAGTAACAGGTCTAATCCAGGGTACCATTCAGAAGAGATGTTGGGAATCCGGGTGGCCTGGAAGCAAAGTGGGGATCTCCTCACCCAGTGAGTTCCCTGTTGTGCTCCTTTTTGCTGGTCCTGGCTGCCTGTAGCTAAGCTGTGACCCTCTGCCCCTGCGATCAAGTCTCTCACCTATATGGCTGACAGCTCTAGGTCTTCCCAGGCACCTCTCCTCTGGTTACTGTCCCTGAACTCTCTGATGCCGCTTTGACTCCTGGGCTTTGTTGGGGTTGGGATACTTGGAATCTCCCGCCCTCCAGTTTTGGCTGCTGGGCCTGGAATTCCCTCACAACCTCAAACCCCGGTGTCCGCTTCTGGCCCTCTGCACTGGGGTGAGCCTGATAACTGGCTCCACTTCTCAAGCCTGCTTCTCTCCTTCCTCAGACCCTCTCCTATGGGTCCCTCATGCTTGCTGTTCCTGACTCTCGACTCTACCTGGGACGTGCTCACACCGCTCCAGTCCACAGGTCGTCTTCACAGTCCTCCTAGGAACTGAACTGCCTAACCCTGCCTCCAGGCTAGAATTTGTAAGGGAGTTTCCTTGAAGTCGGGTTTCAGAGCTCCTCCTTCCGGTCTGGAGTCAGGAAAAGTGTTGCATGCTGTGGGCTTACCTGGTGTGGATACCCCTTCTTGCTTCCAAGCACGACATTTTCCCCCAAGGGAGGAAATGCCATTGTAGCAACCGGAATCTGGGGTGCCACAGTTCCATGGTGACTCTGTCCAAGCCTCCACCAGGTTTACCCAGTAGGCTTTAAGGGAAATGTAGTATCCCTGTCCACAAGCACATGTCCACATGTCTGTGAGTTAGTCATCCTTCCCAGTGACTGCATTGGTCAGGGCATGGGTGATGTTGTTGGGCACATGCTTTTGTAAGGCAGCGACAGCACACCAGGAGAAATAGTGACTGCTGGGGACCAAATACTAGGGGACGGTCACCTCCAAGAGGTTGTAGAAATACTCAGTTTCTACATCCCGAAACGACATTTCCAGGGCGAGTAGTATGGCAATGTGATAATAGAAAAAGATTCCAGGTCTCCAACTCAGCATAAAATCCAAATTTATTGTGACATGGTTAAAAATATTACAAAATCATGGAACAATTTAAATTGCAGTGGATCATGGCTGCTTATAGGCTGCAGGCGGATTTTAGAATTTAAATTGTTCCATGATTTTGCACTATTTTTAACAATGTCACAATAAAACTATAAAACTCGGATTTTATGCAGAGATGGAGAGCTGGAATCTTTTTTATTATTGGATTCATCTGCAAGCCAGAGCAATTCCTGAGCTCCCTCCACAAGGACTATATTGGGTGACCTGGTTCCATTTCTTCTATTTGCACTTTAATGTTTGGCAATAGGGCCATTAAGTGTTTGGGCCTTTGGGTGGGTGGCTGAGTATTTCTGCTTCTGTTCCAAAGTCTGGGGTAGGCAGCCACAGGTGCAGGGTAGGAGGCATCCATGCCTGCTTCCTGAACAGCAGATTGGGCAGCACATAGCACAGTGGGAGTGGCAGTGGTTTTACCCTCAGACACTGGTTTTCTACCCAGGTGTTTGGGCCACTTAGTGGGGTGCTTGGCTGATATGTGCTTCAACACACTGCTGGTGCTCAAGTTGCTAGTGCCCTTGACTCTGCTAAGCTTGGTACAGCAGATTTTGCAAATAACTGTACATTTATCTTCTGGACTTTCAATAAAAAAAGAGTCCGACTAACGAACACCTAGCCCTTGGTCTGTGGGGGGCTGCAAGAGGAGGACGGTGGAGGCTGCAAGAGAAGGAGGACAGTGGGGGCTGCAAGAGGAGGATGGTGGGGGCTTCAAAAGGAGAATGCTGGGGCTGCAAGAGGAGGAGGATGGTGGGGGCTGCAAGAGGAGGATGGTGGGGGCTGCAAGGGGATTATGATAGGGGCTGCAAGGGGATTATGAAAGGGGCTGCAAAGGGATTATGATGGGGATACGGTATTGGGGGCTGCAAGGGGATGATGGGGATATTGTGCACATCAAGGGGATGATGGGGATACCATATTGGTGGCTGCAAGGGGATGGAAGAATAAGACATCCCCTGAAAATAAGACATAACCCATCTTTCGGGGAAACAGGGTAATAAACTCCAATCCTCCATAGCCACGCCCCATATGACAAAGCCCCGTCCATATGACACCCTTCCCCTACCGGGCCTTGGAAAAATGGTCTTGCATGAAGCCATTCCCCGATGCAAAAAAGGTTGACCACCACTGCCTTAAAGGGACTGTTTGTTTAGTCATAAAGCAGTTACTGGAACACAATTATTATATTATATTATATTATATAGACCCAATGACGCAATGCAGCCGGCCAATCATAGTACTGCCAATAGCAAAGATGGCTATGGTATTACAGTGATTGGCATACAATCCCCTCATTTAGTAGATGAAAATCAGGTGCAAAACATGTAAGACGTGGACTCAATTCTCACATTGTGAGTACCAAAATGTTAGACAAGTGAAGAATATCTCAAATACTTTACTATTCGTGCAGATAATGAATAGTGCCGAGTATAGTACTCATCCCTACTCCACACTATAAATCATTTGGATGTCTGGTCCTTGACTCCCTATTTTTTATATATGTCAATTTGTAAGCTTTTATGTTGACAAAATGAGAATACTTAAAGGGACACTGTCAGGTCATTTTTCAGTATGATACTAATATTACCCTTGAATAGGACCTGGGCAGACCTTTTAAAAACATGTAAATCCATTATTGTGCACTTTCTTGTTTCCATGTTATCAGCATCTTCATATCCTGCAAGGTGCTGGTGCATTAGTCCTCTCCATTATATTTCCAACCGAATAGTCCAGTTGCTGTAGAAGTGTTATTTAAACATCCACACCCACCCAAGCTTGTGTTCACTCCCTCCCCTCTGTGCTCTGGGCTGGGAGGGGAGAGGTGTTTTGTGCTGCAGCCTGTAAGATTTCTACGTGTATATATGAACTTTGGTTCTCCTGCAGACATGCAGTGTGTGTATCTGCTGTGGAAATGATCAAATATTCTTATAATCACATAGAAATATATCAGACTGCACAAACTGCACATGTCTCATACACACAATGACATGAAGAGCTCAAAGCTTCAGTAAAGATCACTTCTCCTCCCCCTCCCTTCTATGTCTGCAGTGAATGAGTCACACAACAGACAGATCAGACAGGAGGCAGGACAGTGTCATGAAGCATGAATATTCAATCACTGAGTAGGAGTGGGCAGCAGAGAAATCACTGTAACAGAGGGAATTGTTCTTTTATTTTGAAGTTTACACAAGATAGAAGTATAAATAATAGAAATACATGAATAGAGAGATCTTAAAGAAAGAAATGTTTTTGGCCTGACAGTTTTCCTTTAAAGTGTAAATGTCATTTCATTGAAAAAAAAACTATGCTGCACTGATTGTTACTGATGGGTCACATAGCAGCTAAGATATGTTATATGGCACAAAAAAGCGTTATTTACTCACATTTTTCTGTGCTCTTTTAAGAACTGCATTTTATGGCTGTGTTTCCATGGTCAGCAGCTGATAGGGAGCAGTGAAATGGGACAACAGAGAAGGAATAAACAGAGATCGTTACAGAGCTGTGTGGAGCCAGATGATAGATCAGAAGCTTGTGCCAAGGAAAGAGGAGTTTGTACTGATCTTGACATTCTGTCACAACTTATCAACTGTGCTGTATGCCAGGATAATCTAATACATTGTTTCCTCACCAGCTGCAGTCAGGAGGTTGCACACAGTGTACACCACACACACACCCCTTATATGGTTATATGGTCATGTGGCTATATTCAGTTTGAAGACAGATCTGACTGATAATGAACACATGTCTGCTTCACACACATTGTTGTGGGGACACCTTGTGGAAAGTTTATGAATGGTTTTCCACCAGATTTCTCTGATCAAATATATTTGAAAGTCTATTAAAATCACTTGCTCTACATTATTATTAACTAAAAATGTAATCAGTGGTTACGCTTTCATTATTTTTAGCATATTCTTTGTATACAGCAGTATATAGACTTAGGGGTGGGATGTGGAGTTAGTGTAGGTTTTGTGTGGTGTATAATTGTACATTATTTCTGAAAATGTTCAATTAAAAAGTTATCTGATTAAAAAAAAAAGACAAAAACACATACAGTGGAGCAGATTGAGTTAATTTACATCTCATTTGTTTTAAAATCACATTAACAAGATAATTTAAGAAAACGGTTCCAAGAGATGACCTCTAAGGATTAAAGTCAGTTTTAAGTTTGCTGCTTTTTTCCATTATGCAAGAGTTTGGATTGAAATTCCAAAATGTCTATAGGGTAAAACAGACTTGAATTTAGAAAGAAGTAAAAAAATGCAGATATGGTTGTCATGGCAACTGCAAGCTGAAACACCGAATCCAGAAGATATTAACACTGTCAAGGCAAAACTATAGTCAAATAATGAGTTTATTGAAGAAAATGTCAAGATCCAAATGGATAAAAGGAGGAGATTTTATTACCCGTTGTCTCAAAGGGATTCAAACATCTGGAGCTAAATATCACATTGAGCTAATGATGACAGCCATATAAAATACTACTAACCTGTCTATTTCAGGGCTGAGGACTGCCTCATGGCTCTTCCTCAGCAGATTCAGCCCCCTCTTTGCGTGTTGATTTACCATGTCAACCTAATGCACACTTAAGTCATCTTGCCAAATTAATTAATCTGGCACAGGCGGCAAGGGCATCACTTAAAGTGTAACTGCCATTTACATTTTTATCTAATAATAATGTAGAGCAAGCAGTGGCGGACCTTGACCCTAGGGGGCTCTGGTGCAGCCATGGTGAGGAGTGGGGGGGGTGCTGGTGGGTGTCGGCGCGGTCCGGGGGGGGATATACTGGTGGCCGTCAGCGAGGTCCGGGGGGGGATGCTGCCGGCCGTCGGAGTGTTTGCAGCGGCTCTCCTACCTGCTGAGCCGCACCGAGTGCGCTCCTGGGAGCCGGAGGGGCAGAGGAGAGGAGGGGCGGGATCAGGCAAGGGAAGCAGGAAGCTTTCTGCTTCCCTTGCCTGACCCTCCTCTCCTCTGACAACGGCTTACGGGGGTCGGCTGGGGGCCCCCAAGCCGGTCGGGGCCCTGGTGCAGCTGAACCAGCTCACCACGGTAGTTCCACCCCTGCAAGCAAGTGATTATAATAAACTTTCAAATATACTTCATCAATAAAATCTGGAAGAAAACCTTTTCTTCAGAGGAGTCAGATAAGATCAGAGGAGCTTGCAATTACATAAGTCAGACATGCTGCATAGGTGCCACCCCCACCCTTATAAGGCTGTATTCAGTGTGTGGAGCTGAATAGGGATCTTCCTGACAATGAGCATATGTCTGGTTTAGAAACCTTCTAGTGGGGACATCTTCTGGAAGGTTTTTGAAAGGTTTTCTTCCAGATTTCATTTATAAAATATATTTGAAACTTTATTAGAATCGCTTGTTCTACATAATTATTAGATAAAAATGTAAATAGCGGTTACACTTTAAGCATCAAGACAGTTAGTATCCTGCCACTGTTTGTGCTGGGAACTTCCTCTCTGCCTCAAGGTCGGGGGAATAACTATTGTCCTTATGGAGATCAATCTATCTGCCAGCATGAGGAGGCTTTTAGCTCCTCTGGGAAATATGCAAATTGTCACTTCAGGGCATTCAATACTGGCGTCATGAACAGGATGCGAACTGCCCAGTGACACCGGATCTTGTGCCCCTCAGGAAAGACTTTTAAGAGACTGTGTGTTCATCCTGAAAATGGTGACTATGGAGGACTAAAGCCATGTGCTGTCCCGGGGGCATGCCCGGGCCCCCCATCGTGGGATGGACCCGCACAATGCACGAAAGAGCAGGCCCGCCCCAAGTGCCAGCAAAAAGTCAAGGGGGCCTGCTTGAGGCCATGACGACTCCTCCCGAGGAAGTGAGTGACCATTGGAAGGGGAAGGTCCAGAGAAAAAAGGTGGGAAAGAGGCCAGAAAGAAGAAAGGGAGCGGTGTTTGCAGAAGTGGCACCATGGTGTCTGGCGGATCAGAGAGTCCGGCAGGTGACACTCGGGAGAGCAAGTGTAGGCATACCCAGCGAGAGTTTTGGAAGGCCGCACTAGATGACCTCAACCTGCAGCTGCATAAGGCCCAGGTAAGGACTCTGAGAGCGTGGAAAAAGAATGTGCTGGCACAGATAGCCCAGGGGTCAGCAGCACCGGAAATCCCAGTGCCACTAAGGGAGAAAGCAGGGATCAGGCCACAGATAAAAAGGGATTTTGTCACCCCAGTAGAAGAAAGTGTTCTGCAAAAACCAGGACTGGTCCCTCAGGCCCTATACCAGCAACCCGTGTTGGGAGCGGAATTACACGGGCAGAACGGTAAAGGCGAGGAGGATGATTTGGTGGTCCCGGACGAGGCGGAGATTGTGCCCCCCGGTGAAGCCCACAAAGACCGGTACCCAGCAGCTCCACTGGGTTACCGCAACAAGAGGAGTTGGCTGAGCTCCAGGTGGCGGCTCGGATGATGGCGGCCCACGTGAAAGACACAGCTGAGACCAGCGGGGAAGGATAACTATTGGCACCAAAGCCAAGTGGCCGAGGAGGAGGAGCGTTGACAACACCAAGCTCGATGGTGGGCACAGGAGGAGACCAACCGTAAGGAGAAGGAACACACCCGCAAGGCCCCGGCAGCAGACCCTACCAAACTTCAACGGAGTGAAGTAGTGAACTTTCACCTAATGAATGGGTGAAGTTTCATTAAGGAGCTCAGTCTTTATGAGGAGGTGTTTGTAATCCATAGGAACGTCCTGTACTACCTGCCCAAAGAACACCTGGGTAGGGACTTGCATCTCGGAGACGAGGTGAGCTTCACGAGACACATGGGACATCGGGGATGGTATGCCCTTTGGGTGTACAAAGTGTCACCTCCCAAAATAGTACCAGAACTGGAGTAAAACTTTAAGCAGAGTTAGAAATGTATATAGTTAAGTAACCTGTTAAAGTGTGTATTTTATTAATAGTGTGACAAGTCATCTGTGTAGTGTATTGCATAATTAGTTAGGTAGCTACAGCCTACAGAATAATAGTTTATAGTTATGGATGGTTCAATTGCACTTGTGCTATTTAGCATAGGATACGGTGCCGTAAAGAGACTCATTGGACACCATAAGACTTTGAACCGTGAACTTTGCACTTCCTGTTTTTTTATTATTATTATTTATGAGTGGACTATTATTACTTAACTTTTAATGCTATGTTTTTTGTTAGAAACGTGAAAGCCAGAACCTCCCGGTAAGGGAAGAAGAAGCATCTTTGTTGTGTTAGGCTACGTTCACACATTGCTGCTTTTTCTGCAGTTGCCCTTTTTTAGGCGCTGCTTTTGAGAAAAGTGCAGCTCCATTCACACACTGTGCCTTTTTTCTGCTTTTGTCTCTGCACTTTTTCTGAGCCCATTTTATCATGTGGGCAATGGAAAAGCGCAGAGAAAAATTGCAGAAATAATTGACATGCTAATTCTATTTACGCACGCGTTTTTGCAATGAGAACACGCACGTAAAAAAAGCATAAATACACAGTATGTGAATGGATTTTGGCAAAACCCATAGGTTTTGCTGGACTGCATATCCAGAATTGCGTTTTACTGCAAAAAGCGCACATAAAAAAGGCGCAGGAAAAAGCAGAAAATGCTGTAAAAAACGCGATTACGCAGCAAAATACGCAATGTGTGAACGTAGTCTTATACTATGCATGCATGTGAGTTGGTCGACAGGGTAGAGGGTACTCGGATACTAGGACAGGGGGTTCGGTGGGGATTACGACTGGTCGGTTCCCGGTTTCGTGCCCTGGACCCTCAGTGGTGGGGTGGGGGTGATGATAATGGGGGATTTTTAACGTGACGCCACCTGTGGTCGTTGAGGTGATGGGGAATGCAGCCTTGGTAGTACAGCTCCCCACAGGTGGAGCTTTACCTCAGGGCAGCGGGGTGGATGATGGGGGTCATAGTCCTCACCTCTGTGATGCTGTAGGGATCTCTCCTGGTGACAACTAACTGAGACAGAGTCCAGATTAGCTCAAACAGTTCTTTACTGGTACCGGGCAGATGTTAAGGTACACAGTACAGTCTGGTTTAATGGGGATGGTAGCCACGGATTTAAGAGGTTTTTGCAGAGTCTGTCAGAGGTGTTCTTCTAATGGCTTTCTTGGTCTCTACTCCCAGTCACTTTTGGCTCACTGCTCTCAACCACACTAAAGAGCCCATTCGCCGGTCCTCAGGTCTGTTACTAAAAGGTACTTCTGACCCTTTCCAGTATGGACGGGAGCTGTGTAAGGCGAACCTTCCCACCACTGGTATTTAGTCCTTTTTCCTATTAGTGTCCTGGACCCAATTTGGGACAGAGGTGGGGATTTAGTCCTGTGGTGCTGAGGCTCCTTCTTATTAGGCCCCCAGCCTGCCAGTCTGCGGTCAGGGATAAACCGTGACTAACCGCCTCGGCTCTGGTGTGCTGGTGATGACCTGGGTCTCCAGCTGGCTCCGACCAGTCCTGGAGTGGCCCCTCTCTTCGTCTGGGTCACCCCTCTCCTCAGAGGTGCCCTCCTGTCACGGATGCAGGGTCACCTGCGTCCGTCGTCTCTCTCTTCCTAATACCATCTCACTACCAGTTTCCTAACTGTCACTCCCCGTCTCCCTCTGTCTGGGCTCCACCCCCTGGGACCTACTGAATATAAGGTCCCCTGTACTAAGGTGTCCTGTTGTGTGGGTGATGGGTGCAGACTCGTTTCCTAAATATCCATGACTATGGAGGCACTACACCTTCGGTTTGGGGTGCAGTACCTCCCTGTGGCTATATAAAAAAATTGTGAATTCTGTGTAACATCTTTGAAACCCGTGAGTCGCTTGGGGATGAGCTAATCTTTGCCAAGGGGGAATGTGGTGCCCTACCGGCCTGGTCGCCATGAGGGGTACTGCACCCAGTGAACGGGTGTGGTATCTCAGTTCTTGAGGAAACAGGATGGTGAATCCAGACACCCACCAAAGCACCCAACACACCCTAGGACCCAGGGGACCATGGGCGGACCTGGGGGGAGGGCCCAGTCAAGAGGACAGGGGAAAGAAAGGTGGAGGGTGCAATTGAGAAAAGAGTAGGGGGAGAAGGAAGTTGTTGTGCGGAGGACAAAGAAAACCCCAGGGGCACAGGTGGAGTGAGAACGACCTGTGTGCCCGAATCTGGGACTGACTATAGCCAGGCGGAGGGGTTGGTCAAGAACCAGGGGATCGGCCCTGAACGTGGCACGGAAGCTGTATGCCCAAACCAGTGAACTGGAAGCCATGAGGCCTATAGGAGTTGTGGTCACAGCCCAATGCACCCGCTGAGAAGGCAGCCGAACAAGAGTCAGGTACCAGTTGCCCTAGAAGACCCATGGATGTTGGATCAGGACTCTGCATGACGAGGCACTGACAGGAGAGGCGAATAAGTAGCGCTGGGAGAGTGAGACCAGAGAAAGGCACACAAAAGGGGTCTTGGGCAAACTATCCCGGTTCCCTGCGGATGGACTGGACTGGAACTTGGCAGAGAGAAGCACCCAGCGACCAGTTGCAGATTCAGTGAGTAAACCGGGTAAAGAATTTGAACGCTGTGTGAGACTGTTCATTCCCCTGCCTGCAGAGCCGCCGTCTGCAAAATATAGCAAATTGTGGCGTATTGGTTTGTCTTTTGGTCCAAAACACGTAAGCTTGTGAGCCCCTACACGGCTCCCCACGGATCACAAGACCTATCCACTAAATTCTCATTTAAAGCGAAAAAAGGACACAAACAGAAAATACATTTTCTTACCCAGCAGATTCAAGTCAGACGACCATTACACTCAGTGCTGTGCACTTGTCATTGTGGTGCTTTTTTTGCACTCTTTTGTTGCTGTGTGTGGCTGGGTCATGTGGGTGCGTTTGTTCTGGCGCAGGTGGCGGTGTTGAATGCCATAACAGCCCGCCTACTGAGATGGGGGTTAATGTAAGAGGCTGGGCATACACTGTGCAAGCCTGTGTGAACTGCGCCCTATATGAATCCCATTCTGTTTGCGGGACAACCAGTGGTCACTCCCTCTGTGAAAAAGGAGGTTGTTAGTGATTGGGGCTGGTGTCTTGCATTCATAATGCCTTCAGTTATATCCTGGGCAAAGCTGCACACAGCACTGAGTGTAATGGTCGTCTGACCTGAATCTGCTGGGTAAGAAAATGTATTTTCTATTTGTGTCCTTTTTTCGCTTTAAATGAGAATTTAGTGGATAGGACTTGTGATCCGTGGGGAGCCGTCTGCAAAAGCAGACGAGATACAGAAGTCCAGCTTGAAAACGACCTTGCATATCCATCGCAATCGCACACATCTGCCCCAGGGTACTGCTCCACCTATGGGGAGCGATGACATCAAGCTGCAATACCAATATCCCCAGAGGTCTGACCCGCAGCGTTGATCCCTCTTGACCGAGAATCGTAGGTGGCGTCATGAACACTTACTTTTACATACATAACCCCCATTCAAAAAATCCCCAACACTCCGTGGCTCCCCTGCAGTACCAGAGCCCAGTTCCGAGTGTCCCACGGCCCCGGGGTGGGCGAGTCAATAGCAGGGTGGTGGTGTCAGGATGGCGGCGGGCTCTGTGGCTTTGGGTATGGTGGCTGTCTCTCCCTCCTGTGGAGTTTTCTCCCCTCTGTGCTCTCTCCTTTGACCTCTCTCACCTGTGTGCTCTCTCTCTCCCCTGTGCACTCTCCCCCCTGTGTGCTGTCTTCTCCCTTTATGTGCTCTCTCCTTTGAGTTGTCTTCCCCCCCCTGTGTGCTCCCCCCTGTATGCAGTCTCTCTTCCTCCATGCTGTCTTCTCCCCTCTGTGCTCTCTCCTTTGAGCTGTTTATCCTCTGTGCACTCACCTCTCTCCTTGCATGCACTCTCTGCCCCCTGTGCACACTCTCTGCCCCCCTGTGCATTCTCTCTGCCGCCCTGTGCGCTTACCCCCTGTGCTTTGTCTCTCCCCCTTGTGCTCTCTCCCTCTGTGGTGTCCAAAGATGGTGGCAATGTAAGGGTGCAAGTGCGCACTGGGTCACGCTGCCATTATCTTTGTATATCCAGGTGTCCAAAGATGGCGGCCGCCTGAGTAAGTGCACATGCGCACCAGGTATGCGCATGTGCACTCACTCAGGCAGTGATGTGTTAGTGGCAGCGGCTGCAGGTGGTGGTTTCGGGTGGTGGCAGTTGCGGGTGGCTGCGGCACTGCTGGCGGTACTGTGCAATGTGCCAATCCCGCCAATGGGTGCCACATTTGCACACACATCACTCTCTACCCCCTATACGCTCTCTCTGCCCCATGTGCACGCACTTTCTCACATGGTCACCACCTTTGTATACTTGGGTATTCAGAGATGGAGGCTAATTGAGTAATTGTGCATGCACACGCATGTTCAATTGCTCAGAAAGTGAGCTACAGCTGGGATGGGGCGGCAGCTGGGTGCCATGGTGATTGGGTGGCGGCAAGGAGCAGTGGCAGGGATGTGGCAGCGATGTATGTGTGGCGCCCCACAACGAGTGTGTCACAGGAGGGTATTGCAGCCATAAATGCAGCCGCAATATTCTCTGACACAGCAGTGATCCGGTTAACTTAGAGATCCAACCCTGCATGCATCACCTAGAACAGAGGGCCAACCCAGGGTCCTGGTGGGCGGAGTGCTAGGGAAGTGTGTAGGAAGTACAGACACTTAGTTAGTCAGAGTAAGAAGAGTAGTCTGCAGAGTCTAGAGAAGAGAGAACTTGAACTTGGAGTAGGAGCGGGGGCTCTGCACCTCGTGCAGCCCCCGGGCCGTCACCGGTCGGGTGTCAGCACCTGAGGCCTCAACAACCGGGATCGGGCATCATCAACCATGGGTTCCAAAATACCCCCATGCCCAATTCACAGCCGATTCACTGGTACCGAAGCTCGCAGCAGTTCACCTCTGCTACGCGAACCAGAAGCGTGGAGGAGCAGCTTCACAGGAGCACCCCACCACCAGCCAACTTCCAGTGCTCTAACCAGCAGTGTACCCACCGAGGGATCCAAGGCTCCCCAAAACATCCACAACGTACATCTTGGATAGGGCATTGAAGCAGCCTCCCCGTACCTGATCTGGTATTCCTGGGCGACAATGGCAAAGCACTTAGCTAGAATGGAGGAACACTGCGGATCTCTAAGGGACACCATCACTGCTGAGTCCACCCGGTCCACTACCCGTAAACTGTATACCATGTACTGCCTGCTGGTTACAGTAAAGACCCGTTACAGAGACTTTCAGTGTCCGTGCTTCCTTATGATTGCATCCGTCCGCACTCAAGGTAACCGCAGCTGCCGCACAACATCTTAAGCAGCTCTAGCCTCCGGGGATCACCGCTCAGCCTGTGGGTAGCGTTCCATCTTGCTGCTGTCCATCCCCCAGGAGGTTCCGCAGCGTCGGTAACGATTACCGAAACTACTCATAGGTGGCATCACGAATAAATTAACCCCTTTAATCTGTTCCTACAAGACGTCTTCAACTGTTGATCTGCACTCAACCGGGCCCGGCTACCGGCAGGTGCGGCCCACCCGTGACAAGGAGGAAGGAGCTACAGCCTGTCTAAACTGGAGTCCACGGGCTTACAGGGAGTCATATGGTTGTGGTTTCAGATGTTACCGGTTGCGAGTGGCTGCACCACTAGCCGTACTTCGCAATGAGCCTGTACCGCCAACAGGCGCCATATTTGCACAGCTATCACTTGAGTGTGCAAATATTGCTGCCGCTGGCGCGTGATAGGAGGACATTGGGAAGGAATTGGATGAGAGATGCCACAGGAAGATTATGTAAGTATATTCTAGAAATCAGCAACAATGATTGTGTGTTATCTCTAAAAAGGTCCATTAACACTGCACAAAATTATCATATGTTGTTGTTATAGCATTTATGATCTGTTACGGTATTATAAGTAACAATGTCTCCAATAATGTGACTGATTGATCTTCTGTCTGATCCTTTCTTTTTACCGTAATCGATATGCGATGATCTATATTATGTCCTGTTTCCAAAAGCAAAATAAATAATGATGCCAAGAATACATTACTTTAACAAATGGAAAAATATAACCAGTTGTGTCCATTAGAGGGCCCTCCGACACTACAAACGTTTATTCTCCCTCCATGTGATTGTTCCAGATACTTCATGGATAGTTTGTCTTGATTACAGAATCTTGCTACAAACATTTTTTTCACGCTGTTGTATGACTTCTTATTTAAAGAGTAAATTCTACAAAATTAAGTTATTCTCTTTCAATAGAATAGGGATAACTTGCTCACTGCTGATGGTCAAACTGCAGCCCTTTTTTGAATGCAGCGGAGTTCTACAGTTGTGGCCAAAAGTATTGACACCCCTGCAATTCTGTCAGATAACACTCAGTTTCTTCCTGAAAATGATTGCAATCATAAATTCTTCGGTATTATTATCTTTATTTAATTTGTCTTCAATGAAAAAAACACAAAAAGAATTGCCCTAAAGCCAAATTGGATCTAATTCCACACCAAACATAAAAAAGGGGGTGGACAAAAGTATTGGCACTGTTAGAAAAATCATGTGATGCTTCTCTAATTTGTGTAATTAACAGCACCTGTAACTTACCTGTGGCACTTAACAGGTGTTGGCAATAACTAAATCACACTTGCAGCCAGTTGACATGAATTAAAGTTGACTCAACCTCTGTCCTGTGTCCTTGTGTGTACCACATTGAGCATGGAGAAAACAAAGAACACCAAGGAACTGTCTGAGGACTTGAGAAACCAAATTGTGAGGAAGCATGTGCAATCTCAAGGCTACATGTCCATCTCCAAAGACCTGAATGTTCCTGTGTCTACCGTGCGCAGTGTCATCAAGAAGTTTAAAGCCCATGGCACTGTGGCTAACCTCCCTAGTTATGGACGGAAAAGAAAAGTTGATGAGAGATTTCAACGCAAGATTGTGCGGATTGTGGATAAAGAATCTCAACTAACATCCAAACAAGTTCAAGCTGCCCTGCAGTCTGAGGGTACAACAGTGTCAACCCATACTATCCGTCAGCGTCTGAATGAAAAGGGACTGTATGGTAGGATACCAAGGAAGACCCCACTTCTTACCCCGAGACATAAAAAAGCCAGGCTGGAGTTTGCCAAAACGTACCTGAGAAAGCCTAAAACGTTTTGGAAGAATGTTCTCTGGTCAGATGAGACAAAAGTAGAGCTTTTTGGGCAAAGGCATCAACATAGAGTTTACAGGAGAAAAAAAGAGACATTCATAGAAAAGAAAACGGTCCCTACAGTCAAACATGGCGGAGGTTCCCTGATGTTTTGGGGTTGCTTTGCTGCCTCTGGCATTGGACTGCTTGACCGTGTGCATGGCATTATGAAGTCTGAAGACTACCAACAAATTTTGCAGCATAATGTAGGGCCCAGTGTGAGAAAGCTGGGTCTCCCTCAGAGGTCTTGGGTCTTCCAGCAGGACAATGACCCAAAACACACTTCAAAAAGCATTAGAAAATGGTTTGAGAGAAAGCACTGGAGACTTCTAAGGCGGCCAGCAATGAGTCCAGACCTGAATCCCATAGAACACCTGTGGAGAGATCTAAAAATGGCAGTTTGGAGAAGGCACCCTTCAAATATCAGGTACCTGGAGCAGTTTGCCAAAGAAGAATGGTCTAAAATTCCAGCAGAGCATTGTAAGAAACTCATTGATGGTTACCGGAAGCGGTTGATCGCAGTTATTTTGGCTAAAGGTTGTGCAACCAGGGTGCCAATTCTTTTGTCTGGCCCATTTTTGGAGTTTTGTGTGAAATGATCAATGTTTTGCTTTTTGCTTCATTCTCTTTTGTGTTTTTTCATTGAAGACAAATTAAATGAAGATAATAATACCAAAGAATTTGTGATTGCAATCATTTTCAGGAAGAAACTGAGTATTATCTGACAGAATTGCAGGGGTGTCAATACTTTTGGCCACAACTGTACATCTTCGCCCTTCACTCCCTTCATTTTCTATAGGACTGAGGTGGATAGCTGAAATCTGTACTCTCGGCTGTAGCATAAAAAATTAATGGAGCAAAAGCCGAGCCTGTGCAATTCCACTGTATTCAAGATGGGGGTGTAGAGTAGAGATGAGCATTGTTCGATTCAAAATGTTCGCCAATTTCAAATTCAACCTGTTTTGGGTGATGTTCGAGTCATTCGTCGAATGTGAACAATTAGCTTCAAATTCGGCAATTCGAGGTTATGTTCGATAATGGTTCATCCACCAAAAGCATAACTGGCTTTTCACAGTAATACTGTTATTGAATGTTAATATACAGTTTCAGTGTATAGTGTGCGGGGGGGGGGGTGGAACGGGGTTTGGATCTGTGCTGCTGAAATAATGCCGATCTCGATTTTTTTTTCTCCTACCTGCAAATGAGGAGCCCACTGGGATGGGGTACTCGGTACCGGACTGGGGTATCACAGCGGTCTTGGTCCGGACCATGTTCCGAGCCCACAAGTAATGGGGGGTATTTACAGGGAAGAAAGTCGTGACGCCACCCGTGGTATGTGGTCAGGGTGACCACCGCTGCTGTAGAACCTCCGGGGGTTAAGGATGGCAGGTCATGATGCAATGGCTCTCCAAGGCCAGAGCCTGGTTCCCCGGGGCAGTGGTGATGATAGTTTGTAGATGATGTAGAGTAGGGGTAGTGGTAGAGAAGATAGCTGTTTGTGAGGGAGAGAAGAGTTTGAGCGCAAGGATCACACAGACTCACGGTTTTGTAGTTTTCCAGGTCTTTACTGTAGATGTTATTCAGCAGAGTGCTGTCCACGGAGTCTGTAGCGGGGCCGGGTTGCTCCCACCCTGACCGGGTCCTTAGCTTCCCACTCCTGCGCTGTGTTTGTGGCCCTGCTGCCGCTTTAGCTAGGCTGCCGGCCCTGTCTCCTCTCACGGGAACCCACTTGCTAGGCAACTTGAGTCTTATCTTTGTGTTTCTGACCCCGCCGTGTTGCTTCGCTGTGGTACAGTGAAGATATATAACCTCCACTAGTCCGGTGTTTACTGTGCTGCTTGTGTCAGGCACAATTTCGGATCCGGTATCCGGTCTTTGCGCTCCTCCGGGGTAAGTTATAGGGTAACTCAGTCTCCTAGATGTGTCCCTCTGTTTCTCTTAACTCCTTCCCCCAGACCCTGGCTAGGCCAGGAATTGGGCAGCGGACTGTGGGGTGAGCCTAAGTCAGCTCCTTTACACCCAAGTCCTTCTTCCTCGGTCCTCCCAGGAACTGAACTGCTCACTTCCTCTCCACACCAGAATATATAGGGAAGCAGCTTTAGCTCCCCCTTCTGGCCTGGAGGCGCTAGTGTAGTGTAGAGGGTTGTGTGGGGAATTAACCCTTGGTGATGTTACTGTGGCACATTAACCGCTGGGGTGCCACACATATACAGTGAGGCAGTGCAGGCTGTCAGCCAATCACACAAACATACACAGCAAAGTGAATTTTCTGCACACAAGCAAGGGCATGTGTCATTGGCTGTGTATGTTACATGTCTTTGCCCTATAAGACCCGGCCATTTTCCCCATCACCACCATTACCTCAGTGATGCAGTTGTTTGTCAGTCAGGCACCGCTACTGCTGCTGTGGGCACTATAAAGTGTTAGTTAGATAGATAGCGAGCAAATCTCAAGTTAGATAGAGAGATAGGTTTAGGGAGTAGGGACTAGTTGGAATATCAGCCCTTTTGAGGGCTACTTCAGATAAGTAGGGAGTAGGGACTAGTTATAATATCAGCCCTTTTGAGGGCTAGGTTAGAGCAGTTCCTATTAGTTTTTGCCAGGCAGGTGTGTGCCAGTGCTGTGTGAGTGTTGCAAGTGTTGCAAGTGTTGCTCAGGCAGTCCTTTTGGGCAGGTAGTGTAGCAATGCTGTGAAGAAAGCTACACCACCTGTCTTCAGTAGCCAATTTTTTACTGCAGCTAGCCCAGGCAAACCTTTTGGGCTAGTAGCAGTGCCAGGTAGGCGGCTGTGTAGCCCAGCTGTAAAGTAAGCTACACCACCTGTCTATCCAGTAGCCAATTTTTTACTGCAGCTAGCCCAGAGAATCCTTTTGGGCTAGTAGCAGTGTCTGGTAATCAGCGGTGTAGCCCAGTTGTGAACCAAGGTACTCCGCCTTTCTACAGCATACTAATTTTTAACTGCATCTAGCCCAGGTAATAGATTGGGCCTAGTAGCAGTGTCTGTTAGTCAGTGGTGTAGCCCACTTGTGAATCAAGCTACACCGCCTGTCTATTTCATACTAATTTTTAATTGCATCTAGCCCACGTAATAGTTTGGGCCTAGTAGCACTGTATGGCCACTCAGCTCTGCTCGATTTCCATCCAAATTTTTTTTTTTGCCAACAGCTGCAGAGTTGTAAATTTGTTCAGATACAAAATGAGTTGCAAAAGGCCTGCTGCTGGTGGAAATGGGAATAGCCGTGGTGGAAAGGGAAAAAAAAGTTTGTGTCCATGGGGTAGGTGGTAAAGCAACAGTAACATCTGCTGAAGAAAGATCATCTTCCAGCCAAAGTAAGATGTCTACTTCTTTCTGTGGACAATCTGATATGATCCCTTTCGTACGGACACGACCATCGCTACCAATTGTAGATGAGGTACAAAAAGAGTAGGTGCTTGAATTGATCTCAAGCTCTCCATCAAGTGGCCTCTTCTCCACCTCAACTTCAACACCCCAAATACACCAGTCCTCTGAGGTGTCACCCCAATCGCACTTGCTTCCTCCTAGCTCCCAAGTCTCCAGCCACCCTACTGAGTATGGGGTAACACAGATGGTTGAGTCTGCAGAGCTGTTCAGTCACACTATAGCCTGGGAAACAGAGGTCTGCTCCAAAGCTTCTGTGAGTCCAGACGAGGAAATGATCTGCACTGATGCCCAGAAGCTTTGTGAATTGGATTCAGGCCCAGATGAAGAAGGTTCTGAGCATGATGTTGAGCCTCCTTCCTAAATCTTGGTGGAGACAATGAGGAAGATGCTGATGAGACTCAGATACCTGGTTGGAACGACAACTTGACTTTTCGGTTAGGGACGGAAGAGGTTGTCTCTGAGGATGAGGGGTGTGAGAACACACAGGGAGATGATTAGGCTGGAGATCACACTTACTGTCAACCCACAGACAGCCAGTCGATGAGGTCAGCAAATGAGGTGGAGGAGGATGATAGTGACGATGAGGTTAGGTTGCGCCTTCCTGGACAGAGACAGAGTACTGAAAGCACGTCAACAACTGCATCCTCAGCCACAACTCTGCCTCTGAGCAGAAGTCGTGGTGGCTCTGCAGGTTGCATTGGCTCTAAACCTTGCCTAGCCTGGGCCTTTTTTGACATCGCAAAGGATCACCCAACTCATGTGATCTGTAAGATTTGTCACCAATCTCTAAGTAGAGGCCAAAAACTTAACAGTTTGAGTACTTCATGTATGAACTGTCACATGGATATGAAGCATAAGTCACAGTGGGAAGCTCACTGTGCTACAATGCAGCCTAGCGGGGCAGGCCAACCACCGTCTGCCCCATTAAGTGCATCTGCGTGCTCTTCATCCTCTTGTGACTGTGGGGACAGCAGTCACACATGCTTTTGGACGCAGACCTTCCACCTCTTAAGGTCATCAGTTCTTTTGGAAGTGGAAACACCTGCAGTCAGTCCCCAGCTTGGAGGACGGGGACTGTTTGGCAGGTTAATAGTTAACATATCAGCCTTGTGCTAGAACATGGTGGGAGACCTGATGAGATGTCACAACCATGTGACTACAATAGGCGGAGCTAAGCTCTCATAGAACATAATACGTTTGCAAGCTTAGCTCCACCTACTATGGTCACATGATCGTTACATCACACAGGTCCTTTAGCCATGCAAGTTAATAGTGAGTTAACTATTATCCTGTCAGACAGTTCCCCTCCTCCAAGGTGGGGACTGAAATGTAAGTGTATAAATGCTTTTTTTCACCTTTCACATTACACTATGAGCTCAGACAGGGATCGTTAGAATAGTATTTAGGGATGGGCGAATCTACTCGCTAGGATTCGTTACTCGGCGAGTAGTAAGGGACTCGCAGGATTCGGTACTCTGCGAGTTTCCCAGTGATTACTCGCACGAGTCCAATGCAAATCAATATCAATCCTGGTTTTGTCAGAAACGCTGACAAAATTAGGATTGCCATTGTTTGCATTAGACTCGGCTACTGTGCCAGTGATAGCAGGGAAACTCGCAAATAACTGCTGTTTCTTTGCGAGCCGAGTCCAGCTGTCTTCTCTGTGCAGCTCCAGGGTCCTAGAGCCCGCCTGCTCACAGAGATGATGTAGCAGTGCTGAGATTGTTCTTAGTCTGCTCATCCCTGTGCATAGACATCTATATCTATGCACAGGGGATGTAGCAGAGAGGACATCGCGTTTTGGACTGCGTCGGACAGAAGAGGATTTTTTTAATTAAAGATGGAGTCCCTAATGGCTTTTTTTTTATTTCAAATAAAAAATTTTCTCTGTGTTGTGTTTTTTTAACCCTTTATTGGAGATTCTTAGTGACTGGGTCAAACGTGGCCTGACATTAAGAATCTCGGGCTTAATACCAGCTTGTATAACAAAGCTGGTATTAACCCCTTTATTACCCAGCGTGCTACCGCCACCAGGGCCGCTGGAAGAGCGGGGTTCAGCGCCAGAGGATGGCGCTTCAATGAACGCGCCATCTTCTGGGGCGGCTGCGGGCTGCAATTTGCAGCGGGGGGTGCCCAGAAAGCTTGGGCATCCCTGCGCTGCGGATTCCAGCCCCCAGCTGCTTAGCTGTACCTGGCTAGACATAGAAATTGCGCGGAGCCCCACGCATTTTTTTTTATTATTTCATGAATTTCAGAGTCTCAGAGTCAGAGTCAGAGTCAGAATCTCAGAATTTCATGAAATAATTTTTAAAAAATGCGTGGGACTCCGCACAATTCCTATGTCTAGCCAGGTACAGCTAAGCAGCTGGGGGCTGGAATCCGCAGCGCAGGGATGCCCAAGCTTTCTGGGCACCCCCCGCTGCAAATTGCAGCCCGCAGCCGCCCCAGAAGATGGCGTGTTCATTGAAGCGCCATCCTCTGGCGCTAAACCCCGTTCTTCCAGCGGCCCTGTTAGCGGTGGCACGCTGGGTAATAAAGAGATTAGGGCCAGCTTTGTATTATCAGCTGGCCCTAAGCCCGAAATTTATGGCGGTCACGCCAATATTAGACATGACCGCCATGAATTTCTATTAAATTGTTTTAAAAAAAACACAACACAAAGAAAATTTTTTATTAGAAATAAAAAAAAAAAAGCTATTAGGGACTCCATCTTTAATTAAAAAAATCCTCTTCCGTCCGACGCAGTCCAAAACGCGATGTCCTCTCTGCTACATCCCCTGTGCATAGATATAGATGTCTATGCACAGGGAATGAGCAGACTGAGAACAATCTCAGCTCTGCTACATCATCTCTGTGCACAGACATTCATGTCTGTACACAGGGAATGAGCAGACTGAGAACAATCTCAGCTCTGCTAGATCAGGCAGCAGGCGGGCTCTAGGACCCTGGAGCTGGCAGCCAGCCAGCACACAGAGCAGACAGGACTCTTATCTGTGCGAGTTTCCCAGCGATTACTTACAAAGTAAACGAGTCCAATGCAAATAAATGACAAAACTAGGATTGCTTCAGGCTGAAGCTTCCGAGACACATCTGCGATTTTTAAATCTCACACTACTCGCTATTACTCGCTTCCCCATTCATTAACATTGAACTCGCTAGACTCGCAACGAGTAGCGAGTCCTGTGCTCGGACTCGCTAGAGTCAAGCGATTCCGAGTAATTTAGGATTCGCCCATCACTAATAGTATTATGAAGCTGCAGGTACAGATAGTGATAGCTGGGGGGGAATAAACCACCTGACAGGTTCCCTTTAAAGTGATAATGTGGACAGACTAACGTTCATCAAGATAAACAAGTCATGGATCCGCAAGGACTTTTCTACCCCTTTGTCATCCTGGGTAGACTAAAGGCTTGTGGATTTTTGAATGTGCTGCAAGACAGTCACCAACCATCTTAAGCTTGCAACTCTGGGGCAATTGATGCCACTTAAGTGGTGTCTGTGCCCAAATTTGTGGAGAAAATGGAGACTCTTGTTGGAGTCCCTTTGCTGTGTTTTACATGATTTTAGAAGGGCATGACATGCCTATATCTGTGTCTCCTCCTCCTTTTACTCGTCCAGCTCTTTTCTTTTCACATTTTTATATGTACTTGTCACTTTTCCATATGTTTGTTGTGGCTTCTGAGTAGTTTGTCACCTTTTGGACACCTTAGATAGTGTTTCCTATGTGTTTCTGTATGTTTGTATGTGTTTGCCTGCTATTGTTTTCAATGGTGTTCGACGGTGTTCGACGAACATTCGACGAACATTCGACGAACACACCCCCAATTCGACTAATCAAATCGAATTCGAACACTAGGGTGGTGGCTTATCTCTAGTTTAGAGTCCTATTCCTGGAGTTCCAGAACTTCAAACTCAGGATCATAGTGTATCTCAGCAATCAGCATATTATTTCTTATCCTGGTTTCACACTGACAAATTTGAAATCCATGTCTGTCCGTTTTAATGGATAGGCACTGATCCATTATTGTCTCCCATGTTATGCTAAGTGCACTGATTCTTCCTAAAGTGGCCATTAGTGTCTGTCCTCTTTTCACGGATCCTTTTTTGTCCGTTCTTTTCATGCATCCAGAATCGGAGACTGCTCCGATTTTGGGCTGCCTTGAAAAAAGCAGACATAAACGGACAGACACGGATCTGTATCTGTCCTTATGAAATAACAAGGAGCTCTATGGAGGAAAGATCCATGAAACAGTTCCATTTTGCTCTACTGAGCATGCTCCGAAGCAAGGTACCGCTCCTCCCACCCCTATCTCTGGTGACTGATGACAGATCTGTTAGAAAAACCGTCAATGGACATCAGTTTGCATCTGTCTGCACAGATCCGTTCCTGTCCATGTGGTTCCTTGAAATTCAAGGAACCATACAGACTTGCACGCAGCCTTATCTTATGGATTGAGAATAACTATATTTTGAAAATAACCCATTGACAATCCGGTCTGATGTTGCTGCTCTCTCACTTCCTCTCAATGTCAGTTACTTCAAATGAAAGTGAGAAAGAAGCTGCTGATTGGCTGCATGCCTCACGTAGCATCAGTCGTGTACGCCAATAGCAGCAGACCATGCAGCCGCTTATGGGGACTGTGAGTCGGAGGAGGTCGATGTCAGTGCTGACACCAGGTGCCCACCTAGCATCGCACTTTCAACTATATCATCATTGCAGATGCCAATACAGTTGAAAGAAATGATAGAAGAGTGCTCTGCTCCCTCCAACATCACTCTCTCGGCGTCTGAGATCTAATGTCTCAACATAGTGGGTATGATGGCGTCACTACTGTGTGCCCGCTGCAGAACTAGCACGACAGAGACTAGAGTAGTAGAGGACTAAGGAGCAGTGACTTTTTTTTAACTCAGTGAGTACACTGGTGGAAGACTATTGGGGTGCATCATAACATTGTCACATACGGTAAAGGAAAATGTCTACATGCATAGCTTGGCACCAAAGGACAGCGGGATGATAAAATGGTATGGGGAGCCTTAGCAGCAGGGCTGCCACTAGGAATTTGCCAAACTGGCAAAATTTTGGGCCCACCCTGAGACTATACCCAGTCTCCACCCCAGCTCCTCCTCCACCCAGGCCCCACCTCCAAACGTTTTATATATATATATATATATATATATATATATATATATATATATATATATATACACATATACGCATACATACATATACTCACACACAATTGAGACCACTTTGGGTTGCATACACAACAGCTGTATATACAATACGGAATACGCAATAGAGACTGCTGCCTCTATACACAATAGAGGCGGCTGTGGGCCATATACACAATGGAAACTGCTGTTGGCTATACACACACAATAGAGAATACACAATAGAGACTGCTGCTGGCCATATACAATAGAGAATGCACAATAGAAAAGGCTGCAGGCTATATAGACAATAGAGACAGCTGCAGGTCATATAGACAATGGAGACTGCTCCTGAACATATACACAATGGAAAGAGCTGCGAGCCGTATAGACAATGGAGATGGTTGGGGCCATATACACAATGGAGACTGCTGTTGGCTATACACACAATAGAGAATACACAATACAAACTGCTGCTGGCTATACACACTCAATAGAAAATATACAATAGAGACTGCTGCTGACCGTTTACACAGTGTAAACGACTGTGAGCCGTATAAATAACGGAAATGGCTGCAGGCCGTATAAACAATGGAGACAGCTGTGGGCTGCATAGACAATGGAGATGACTGTGGGCCGAATAGACAATGGAGACGACTGCAGGCCGTATACACAATGGAGACTGCTGCTGGCTGTACACAATAGAGAAACACAGTATAGACTGCTGCTGGCCACATACACAATAGAGACAGCTGCGGAACGAATGCACAATGAAGACGGCTGTGGGACGAATGCACAATGGAGACTGCTGCAGGACGAATGCACTATGGAGACTGCTGTGGGATGTATGTACATTAGAGACTGCTGCGAGACGTATGCACATTAGAGACTGCTGCGAGACGTATGTACATTAGAGACTGCTGCGGGACATATACACATTAGAGACTGCTGTGAGACGTATGTACATTAGAGACTGCTGCGGAACGTATGCACATTAGAGACTGCTGTGGGACGTATGCACATTAGTGACTGCTGCGGGACATATGCACATTAGAGACTGCTGCAGGATGTATGCACATTACCGACTGGTTCGGGACGTATACACATTAGAGACAGCTGTGGGACAAATACATAGAGACTGCCAGATATATGCAGAGACAGCCGGCTGTATATCTTGCATATAAACCACTCTACTGTATATACAGGTCCACACTATGTACATACAGTATATAGACACACTAATACAGCATGTAGTATGGACCTGTATGTAGAGTACAGTGCTGTGTAGAGAGAGACACACAAAGAGACACACAGACATACAGACAGACATACAAACTGACACACAGACAGACATACATAGAGACATACATTCATACAGACAGCTGAGCATACTCACCAGCACCACTGGCAGAAGCAGCTCTGTCCTGACTCCATTGCATCATGCCGTGCTGGTGCCCGCATGACTTCCTGTTTGCAGGCTGCAGCAGTACTGGACAGGGGACTGGTCAGCTCAAGAGGTGAGGGGGTGGGGCCCAGAGGAGATTAAGGCTCCTCCGGGCCTGCATAATTTCTGGTTTACGGGCCGCAGTGGTGATGGACAGAAGATGGAATCCGCTCAAGACGAGAGGGGGCATGGCCCAGGAATGATTGACAGGAGAGGGGGCCCTACATGATGTGAGGGGGCAGGGCCCAGAGGAGATCGGGGCCCACCACCTCACCTCTCTTCCGGGCTCCCTCTCCTGTCAATCACCACCAGGCCCCTGACAGCTGTTGTGGCACCCTGTGCCAGGTAAGCCACAGAACCAACTAGTACACTAAGGGATTTCCACATCCAGTACCTCACCTACACACAACATCTTCCCCTCCAGGCCTGTAGAGGAAGCTCTACTGTTTGCTGTTAAGCCAGATCACCTATAAATACAGGTGCTGGGGGTGGAGTTAGCCATAGTGTACAGTCGCTAGGAGAACTGTGAAGATCAGCTCAGAGCCTAGTGAGCTAACCTGGTCACCGGAGCCGTGCTAGTCCCAAGATCAGTGCACCGCCAGGGCCAGTGTGAGGTCCAGATAGTGAGGACAAAAGGCAGAGGCAAGGAACACTAGAGTGGGGGCAGAGGAGTCATCCCGGCTCACCCCAGGAGAACACCGGTCACTGCAGTCCGAGTCTGCAAGGGAAAGAGGTTAGCCCTGCAGAGAATCACAGTACACCGTGGAGGTTTAGCTTCCCGGACACCTGCAGCAACCACATTTGAGAGCCAAGAGCCGCAGGAAAGATAGTGGTAGTCAAGCTAGAGCCCTCAGTGCAGCAACATTGGTGTGGAGGAACAGGAAAGGTCAGGCCTGGTTTCATACAAGCCAGACTCAAGACAAGGGAGCAGGACAAGGAGGCCTATACTTCACTTGGTATGGAAATCCCAACGTGCACCCTTCAACCCTGGATGTGTACCTGGAGTACCACCAGTAAAAGGTACAGAAAAAGACTTTATCGTGTGTGTGTCCCTTCTTCAACCTGTCCCACACCACAATGACTACGCTGCCCCATTCCTACCATGCTGCACTATTCCACCATCATACCCTACAGCCCTGGGGAACCCGCTCTTCCTGTAGAGAGCTACAACACCTTGCTGCCGCCCATCACCCCGGAGGTCCCAGCAGCGCCGGTGCCATCACCGGACCTGCAGATGGCGTCATGACTGACAATTACTTTAATCCCTGTAAATATTCCCCCTTTTTATTTTGTCAGCAGGGGCACGGACTTGGGCACCGACCACCTGTGACATCCCCGTACCAGTATGCCTGAGATCCGAGTACCCCAAGCCCTTGGTGCGAGACACTGTCACACTAGGCAGACCCTGTCAGCAGTCCTGCTTAGCAGGAGAGAGAGGGGGGATAAGGACACCTCCTGACACTGGCCTGTGTCTGTCCCGTCACTGCCCTGACATCCTGAGCAGGTCCTTCTCTCTGCTGCCATCACGTGCCTAGTCGCTGTCTGTCACCTGGCTTATGCACTTGCTGGCAAGGGCACTAGCCTCAGCACTGCAGATAGTAAAAAAACAGTGTTGGTAAAGACAGAAAGGGGAAACAACATTAACGATACTTGGTATCAGCTGCGGAACTTCAAGGCAGGAAAAGGGGTCTCCAGGAATAACTTCAGCAGCAGCAGAGCAATACTACCACAGCACGAATGTCAGGCAGAGAATTAACTCTATCAACGACATCAGGTAATGGGTCATGTGATTATTTAAAGGGGGAGGAATGGTCATCAACTGCATCACCTGATTTAAGACAGCAGCAGCAATCAAAGGAAAAAAATTACATTAACCCTTAATGTCCCCAAGGAAATTAACCACATTTAAGTATACAGATTGCAGAGCAGTCAACTCGTGACAAATATAAGAGGACTATGGGGTGTGAATTATAATACATGGAGGACTATGGGGTGCATTATACTATATGGAGGTCTGTGTTTGGTCCATTATACTATATGGAGATTTATGGGGGGTGCATTTACTATATGGAAGACAATGTGGGGCTAATTGTACTATATGAAAGACTATGGGGTGTGCATTATTCTATATGGAGGACTATTGAGGTGCATTATACTATATGGAGGACTATGTTAGATGCATTATATATGTAGCACTCTGTGGGACCCATTTTACTATATAAAAGGTAATGTGGAGCCTATCTAATATATAAAGCTGAATGTGTGTGTGTATGTATGTATGTATGTATGTATGTATATCCGGGATTGGCATCTACACCGTCGCAACTACAGCCACAAAATTTTGCACAGTCACACGTCTGGACCCCGAGAGCGTCATAGGCTATGTTGTGAGGCGAAATTTTAACCCTGCGCGTTCCAGTTCACCAAACAATTTTGCCCCTATCTACATAATGGGGAGAAAGTGAATGGAAAAGTGTTGGAGGAAAATCGACAGCTGTCAGCTATAGCCACAACATTTTGCACAGTCACACGTCTGGACCCCGGGAGCATCATAGGCTATGTTGTGAGGCGAAATTTTAACCCCGCGCATTCCAATTCACCAAACAATTTTGCCCCTATCTACATAATGGGGAAAAAGTGACAGTTACCAGTTGACAGTTGTGAATGAGAGGGGCTTAATGATAGTGCCAAAGACTAACAGCACATACCAGCATATAGTCACTAAGGTGGGGCCCCAACATGAGATATTCACCATGCACGGGGACATCTATACACACCACACACACACACAAAGAGTAACAGCAAGTGTATAGTCGCTAAGGTGCAGCCCCAACATTGGATACTCACCACGCACCCAAACAAACACACACACACCACAAAGAGACACACACAACACAGAGACACACCCACACACCCCCACGGGGACACACACACACCCTATAGCGACACATGCACTCACCCCACAGGGACACACACACACCACAAAGAGACACACACAACACAGACACACACACCACACAGACCCCCCACAGGGACACACACACATAGCCACCCTATAGGGACAGATGCACTCACCCCACAGGGACACACACACACACACACCACAAAGAGACACACACACACCACACAGACCCCCCACAGGGACACACACACATACACACCCTATAGGGACACATGCACTCACCCCACAGGGACACACACACCACAAAGAGACACACACAACATAGAGACACACACACACCCCACACAGACACCCCCCCACACACACAGGGACACACACATACACACCCTATAGGGACACATGCACTCACCCCACAGGGGCACACACACACCACAAAGAGACACACAAAACACAGATACACACACACCACACAGAGTCCCCCCCACAGGGACACACACACATACACACCCTATAGGGACACATGCACTCACCCCACAAGGACACACACACCACAAAGAGACACACAACAGAGACACACACCACACAGACCCCTTTCCCCACAGGGACACACACACATACACACCCTATAGGGACACATGCACTCACCCCACAGGGACACACAACACCACACAGACAGACACAGATCTGCACTAATCACCTCACACAACTCGCTTCATAAGTGTGCTATCTTTAATTTCCAAACATAAACATCTGATTAAAAACAGCCAATGTGCAACACATGTGCCATATAGGGAATTAAGGCAGATGTCAGTCACATGAGCTGTCTATTATGTGTATGTGTGAGGTAACATATATCTGCCCGGCCAGGGGGAGGGTTTACTGTTGGCTGGAGATTTATTAGGCTGCCTATAGCAATCAATCACAGCTCAGCTTCTATTTTCTTACAGGTCATTAATATGACATATTCAAATTCGATTTTGTTATAGCTAACATCAGTTATTTATTAACCCGGGCGTAGCCGTACTACAGCTAGTTATACTATATAGAGAATTATGCGAGATGCATTATACTATGTAGTGGACTATGTTGGGCAGATTATACTATATGGAGAACTAGGGTGAGTGCATTATACTATATGGAGGACTATGGGGGTGCATGATACTATATGGAGGACTATAGGGGTGCATTATATTATATGGAAAGTTATGTGAGGTCATTTATACTATATGCTGGACTATGGAATGCATTATACTGTATGGAGGACTACGGGGGTACATTATACTATATGGAAGGTAATGTGGGGCCCATTATAATATCTGGAGGACTATGAGAGGTGCACTATATATATGAAAGGCAATGAGGGGAGGACTATGAGGGTTGTATGATACTGTATGGAAGACTATTTGGGGTCTATTGTACTATATGGAATGCTATGTGGATGCCTTTATAATACTTGGAGGCCTATGTGAAAGGCATTAAAATATTTGGATTATTTGGACAGCTATGTGGGTGCCTTTATAAATATATAGGGCTTTTGAGGGTCATTATATACTATACAAGCAATTATACAGTGTGAAGGTTTGTGTGAGGTCTATCATACTGTGTGGATTTTAGTGTGAAGGCCATTATATTGTTTGTGAAGGGCTAATGAGTGCCATTATACTTTATGTAGGCCCATTATACTGCATAGCTCACATTTGGGGGTCACAGTTGGGGCTCATACTGTATTAGCGTCATCATACTTAGCCGGGGTGGTTGAGGGTGGTACAGTAGGATCATCATACTGTGCATATAGAGAGTACTGTAAAGGAATTTACTGTGGGGGTATTATATAGTGTTTGTGGGGCACTTTTGTTAGCATCATACTTTATGGATTAAATTATATGGAATCGAGAGGCTTTAATAGGAGGAAAATTAATTTGTACGGTCTGTAAAGTAGTGATATATGTTCTTATATGACCCAGCTGAATATTTATTTTTTTTTCAGGGCCCAATGAGAACTTTTGTAATGGGACCCCATGATATCTATGTACACCCCTGCATGGCATTACAATGTCACGCTAGATCTGGATGACTAAGTACCATTACTTAAACTGTAGCACCATTTGTCAGTTGTAGCAATCCTAAGAGTCAATATTGACTGGCGAGTATTGCCACAAGACTTAGGATAAAAAGCCAAACTAGGTACTCTATTTGCATACATATGTTTCAGGTGGTTTGACAACCAACAGTGCAAAGCATACTAAAAAAAACCATGGGAACATTGGATAACCTATAAGTCTTCTTATAACGAATTAGCCCTAGGTATAAGTGACTCGCCCCCAGGGTCGTAAGGTACTTGGAACTTGGTACTTGGTTCAGTCTCTCGGGGGATGCACGAGGGCTGAGACACGGCTTCCGTGGCCCTGCAGAGTCACGAAAAATGTGAGGGAAATGTTCTAGGGATGAAGGTCGTGACGCCACCCATGGTTTGTGGCTATTGGTAGCCGCCGCTGCTGCAGAACCTCTGGGGACGATTGAGGGGCAGCTGGGATGAAGTGGCTCCCCACCGGTGGAGCAGGTCCCCAGGGCAGTAGATGTTGGAAGATTGTAGGGTGCAGGATGGAGGGCGCAAAGTAATAGACAGACTCATGATTTGTTGGTTCCTCAGGTCCTTTACTGGTGATACTGGTGCAAGGACAGGTGATGTTACTTGGAGTCTGGGCAATCTGGGAGCAGCTCAGGGTTCTCCTCACCCGGCAAGCTCTGAGGCCTTCCTGCTGCGCTTTGTTTGCAGGTTCCTATTGCTACTTTAAGCTAAGCTGCGTCCCTCTCTCTCTCCTGCTTGGTGCTGGTATGACAGGCAGCTTGAGTCCTTCTCTAGCCCCACTTCTCGAGCGGCTGCTCCTGGGCTCTTCACGCTGCTTTGCCTGCAAGCACTTTGGTGTGGCTGGAGGACTTGGAATCCCCCACCCTCTGGCATTGGGTGCCGGGATGTCAGGCCCTGCACAGCCTCAGACTCCAGTGTCCGGTCCTTGGCGCTCTCTTCACTGGGGTGAGCTCAACATTGTTCCACTCCCCAGGGTCTCCTCGACTTCCTCAAACCCTTCTCAATCTAGGCTTTAGCTTTCCTGGGACGAGATTAGCACTGCTCCAGTCCACAGGATGTCTTCCTCAGTCCTCCTAGGAACTGAACTGACTAACTCCGCCCCAGACCAGAATTTATAGGGGATCTGTCCTGAACCAGGGTTTTGAGCTCCCCCTTCAGGCCTGGAGGCAGAGAGGTGTTCTGTGCTTTGGTTTTTCCTGGTGTGAATACCCTCTGTTGCTCTCAGGTATGACCCTATCCCCCGAGGGAGGTAATGACAATGTGGCATCCGGACTCTGGGGTGCCACATTCCCCCTTAGTGAAATTCAGTACTCCTAGACTGAGAAAACCTTTTTACAAAACATAATAATAACAATGATAAATAACAGTTGAAATTGTACTCAAAAGTCTCAAAAATTCAAAAATTACAAAAGCCAAGAAAATGAAAAACAGTCACTACGGCGCTTAGTCCTTCCACCGTTGGCTGATGAAATATATGCAAAAATGTCTTTACCACAACCAGTCCAATGGCATATTGGTCCATGTTTAAAGATAAAAGTTCAAGAAAGCTCAAAAGTTCATACAGTAAGTCCTATAGGTGCGTACATTTGGTGGTTACTTAGTTATGTATTTACACATTTACATAAAAACAAGGAAAAACATTTACATTTTTAACCTGGTTGAACTGCACTATTAATCCCTATAACGTGCTGGGATCTGAACCTGTGTGGTGCGTTGTGACCTCCTTACTACAGGACTTTCTGCTAACCTGTCTTGAATGTCTACTACAGGTGTACTGAGCACTTTGCTATGTGTACTGTACAATGCTGGTGCCTTTGAGTGTGGACTTAGTCTCACTATGGGACTGACAAGTTCACTGTTAGCAGGGGGTTGATCTTCTTGTTCCTCTACAGATGCTGCTTCTGATACCTCAGCTTGCGGTTCTTCAAGTCTTGCTGGTTCAGGTACCACTATTTGGGGAAAAGCTAACATAGGGATGACTAAAGCCCTGTTGTACTGTGTCCACATTTTAGGAAAATCTCTAAGTACTGTATGGATGACTTCTTCTTCTTTTGATTTTACTGGTAAAGGTACTTCTGGGACTTTTTATTGGTATTTCAATGCGTCAGGACATACCTTAAGATGGTCTCTGGAAAATGCTGCTGACGTCTTTCTGTTGTCTTTACTAACAAGGCAAACTTTGGTATTGTCAAAATTCGAAGGTAACATGGTGTATGGCACTGCTTCTCATTGGTCATCAAGTTTATTGGCACACCTCTTTCTCTTGAGGACTTGTTCACCTGGTTTTAAGGGAATTGTAAGAGCATGTTTGTTATAGGATTTCTCTGGCTTGGGACAAACTTTTTTCTACACATTCTTGCACTTTACGATACTGCTGTTGATGTTCTGTATCCCAGTCAGAATCTGGTGAGTCTACATCTGGTCTCACTATTCCCATATCCATGTTAATGAGTAATTTGCCTGGTCTTGCTCTCATTAAGTATGAAGGTGTACAATTGGTGGAACTCACAGGAACATGATTGTACAAGTCCACTAAATTTGGCAACTTTTCTGGCCACAGATTTCTTTTTTCTAATGGCAATGTTTTCAACAGGTCTATGCTTACCTGATTGATCTTCTCACACATTCCATTTGTATGTGGGTGATACGGTGTAGTTGTTATCTTCTTACAACCATACATGTTACAGAATTCTTGGAATATCTCTGCTTCAAAAGCTGGTCCCTGATCTGTTAACACCTGTTCAGGATAACCATGAGTTCTACAAAAATGGGCTTGAAAGGTTCTGGCCGCTGTTTTGCCTGTTAAGTCCTTCACTGGAACTACAACCAAGAAACGAGAGTAGTGATCTACAATGGTGAGGGCGTAGACTTGGCCTGATCTCCTCAGAGTCAATTTCACATGATCTAAGGCCACTAGTGATGGGCGAATCTACTCGCTAGGACTCGTTACTCGGCGAGTAGTAAGGGACTCGCAGGACTCGCTACTCGGCGAGTTTTCCAGCGAGGACTCGCAAAGTAGCGAGTCCAATGCAAGTAAATGGCAATCCTAGTTTTACTAGCGAGACTCGCTATATCACATCGCTATGTCCCCAAAATCGTTTACAGAATCGCACCGCTTCACGGATACCCGCTGTGAGCAGCGATTCCGAGCGAGTCTGAGCGAGTCTTAGCGATTCCTAGCGAATCTACGAATCCGAGTCCTGTATTCTGTATTCGGGACTCGCGAATACAGAATCTGTTATGTTCCGACAAAGCTTCTGAGACAGCCTAGCGTGTTAGGTCAGACAAACTTGTGAAGATGGACAAGCATGTTAGCCAATCATATTCAGTAATGACACAGCCATATTGGTTGTGGCATTACTATGATTGGCTGCTGTCCATCGTGATGGCTATGTCATGGATGACAGGCAAGGCTGTATATAAGCCTTGCCACCGCCATTTTGAGCACATTTCTCTGAAGATCTGAGCTAGAGCAGGGTGAGGTAGATTCTGGAGCAGATCATAGGGATTGTCAGTGAGTGTAGGGAACTTCAAGATTCCTTATATTAACCCCAAACAGCTCTTGTGAGAGCTAGCAGGAGGACAGAGGAGTACAGTGTACTGTGAGACTGTAGGCAGGCAGGGAAGCAGGGAGCTGCAGTCCTATAGTGTCTTCACAGGAGCGACCTCATAGCTTCGCTTACTCACTCAGCTGTTCTAATAGCTGAAGTCAGAGGCTTAGCTGAGGTAGTATTAACAATTTTTTGGCAGCTGATAGATTTTGGGTCCTAAAAACCCCTTCAGCGTTATTTTGTCTGTGGCAGAACAGTGCGTTGCTGCTCTCCTAGCTGCAAATAGCACATACGCCACCTACTTGTGCGACTACTTGTGCGCACTTAATAATTTTTTCAGGGACCAGTGTGCTGCTTCACTGCCAAGTGTTAGCACACACTTAACCCGCCAGTAAGTGACGCCTGCAGCAACACCAAACTCCATCTCGGTGGCTGTGCGCACTTTCTAATTTTTTCAGGGACTAGTGTGCTGCTTCACTGTCAAGTGTTAGCACACACTTAACCCGCCAGTAAGTGACGCCTACAGCAACACCAAACTCCACCTCGGTGGCTGTGCGCACTTTCTAATTTTTTCAGGGACTAGTGTGCTGCTTCACTGTCAAGTGTTAGCACACACTTAACCCGCCAGTAAGTGACGCCTGCAGCAACACCAAACTCCATCTCGGTGGCTGTGCGCACTTTCTAATTTTTTCAGGGACTAGTATGCAGCTTCACTGTCAAGTGTTAGCACACACTTAACCCGCCAGTAAGTGACGCCTACAGCAACACCAAACTCCATCTCGGTGGCTGTGCGCACTTTCTAATTTTTTCAGGGACTAGTGTGCTGCTTCACTGTCAAGTGTTAGCACACACTTAACCCGCCAGTAAGTGACGCCTACAGCAACACCAAACTCCATCTCGGTGGCTGTGCGCACTTTCTAATTTTTTCAGGGACTAGTGTGCAGCTTCACTGTCAAGTGTTAGCACACACTTAACCCGCCAGTAAGTGACGCCTACAGCAACACCAAACTCCATCTCGGTGGCTGCGCGCACTTTCTAATTTTTTCAGGGACTAGTGTGCTGCTTCACTGTCAAGTGTTAGCACACACTTAACCCGCCAGTAAGTGACGCCTACAGCAACACCAAACTCCATCTCGGTTGCTGTGCGCACTTTCTAATTTTTTTAAGGGACTAGTGTGCTGCTTCACTGTCAAGTGTTAGCACACACTTAACCCGCCAGTAAGTGACGCCTGCAGCAACACCAAACTCCATCTCGGTGGCTGTGCGCACTTTCTAATTTTTTCAGGGACTAGTGTGCAGCTTCACTGTCAAGTGTTAGCACACACTTAACCCGCCAGTAAGTGACGCCTACAGCAACACCAAACTCCATCTCGGTGGCTGCGCGCACTTTCTAATTTTTTCAGGGACTAGTGTGCTGCTTCACTGTCAAGTGTTAGCACACACTTAACCCGCCAGTAAGTGACGCCTACAGCAACACCAAACTCCATCTCGGTGGCTGTGCGCACTTTCTAATTTTTTTAAGGGACTAGTGTGCTGCTTCACTGTCAAGTGTTAGCACACACTTAACCCGCCAGTAAGTGACGCCTGCAGCAACACCAAACTCCATCTCGGTGGCTGTGCGCACTTTCTAATTTTTTCAGGGACTAGTGTGCAGCTTCACTGTCAAGTGTTAGCACACACTTAACCCGCCAGTAAGTGACGCCTACAGCAACACCAAACTCCATCTCGGTGGCTGTGCGCACTTTCTAATTTTTTCAGGGACTAGTGTGCTGCTTCACTGTCAAGTGTTAGCACACACTTAACCCGCCAGTAAGTGACGCCTACAGCAACACCAAACTCCATCTCGGTGGCTGTGCGCACTTTCTAATTTTTTAAGGGACTAGTGTGCTGCTTCACTGTCAAGTGTTAGCACACACTTAACCCGCCAGTAAGTGACGCCTACAGCAACACCAAACTCCATCTCGGTGGCTGTGCGCACTTTCTAATTTTTTCAGGGACTTGTGTGCTGCTTCACTGTCAAGTGTTAGCACACACTTAACCCGCCAGTAAGTGACGCCTACAGCAACACCAAACTCCATCTCGGTGGCTGTGCGCACTTTCTGATTTTTTAACCCCTTCAGCCCCCGGCCTATTTTGACCTTAATGACCAGGCCATTTTTGTCAATTCTGACCAGTGTCCCTTTATGAGGTAATATCTCTGGAACGCTTCAACCGATCCTAGCGATTCTGAGATTGTTTTTTCGTGACATATTGGGCTTCATGTTAGTATTAAATTTAGGTTGATAATTTTTGCGATTATTTGTGAAAAAATTAAAAATTTGGCAAAATTTTTGAAAATTTAGCAATTTTCAAATTATGAATTTTTATTCTGCTAAACCAGAGAGGTATGTGACACAAAATAGTTAATAAATAACATTTCCCACATGTCTACTTTACATCAGCACAATTTTGGAGAAAAAAAAATTTTTTGTTCGGACGTTATAAGGGTTCAAAGTTCATCAACAATTTTTCATTTTTCCAGCAAAATTTACAAAGCCATTTTTTTTAGTGACCACATCACATTTGAAGTCCCTTTGAGGGGTGTACATGACAGAAAACACCCAAAAGTGACACCATTCCAAAAACTGCACCCCTCAAGCTACTCAAAACTACCTTCAAGAAGATTATTAACCCTTCAGGTGCTTCACGGGAACTAAAGCAAAGTGGAAGGAAAAAATGGTCATTTTAATTTTTCCAACAAAAATGTTCTTTTAGCCTCAATTCTTTCATTTTCACATGGGGAACAGGATAAAATGGATCCTAAAAATTGTTGGGCAATTTCTCCTGAGTACATCGATATCTCATATGTGGTCATAAGCCACTCTTTGGGCGCACGGCAGGGCTCAGAAGGGAGGGAGCGCAATTTGACTTTTGGAGCTAATTTTCCATTCAAAAAGTGAAATGGCGCTCCTTCCCTTCTGAGCCCTGCCGTGCGCCCAAAGAGTGGTTTATGACCACATATGAGGTATCGGTGTACTCAGGAGAAATTGCCCAACAACTTTTAGGATTCATTTTATCCTGTTCCCCATGTGAAAATGAAAAAATGTAGGCTAAAAGAACATTTTTGTAGAAAAAAAAGTACTTTTTCATTTTTACGGATGAATTTGTGAAGCACCTGGGGGTTCAAAATGCTCACCACCCATCTAGATAAATTCCCTGGGGGGTCTAGTTTCCAAAATGGGGTCACTTATGGGGGAGCTCCAATGTGTAGGCACACAGGGGCTCTCCAAACGCGACATGGTGTCCGCTAACAATTTGAGCTGATTTTTCAGTCAAATTGTTAGCGGACACCATGTTGCATTTGGAGAGCCCCTGTGTGCCTAAACATTGGAGCTCCCCCACAAGTAACCCCATTTTGGAAACTAGACCCCCCAGGGAACTTATCTAGATGGGTGGTGAGCATTTTGGATACCCCAGTGCTTCACAAATTAATCTGTAAAAATGAAGAAAGAAAATTTTTATGGAAATAAAAGTACTTTTTCATTTTTACGGATGAATTTTTGAAGCACCTGGGGGTTTAAAATGCTCACCACCCATCTAGATAAGTTCCCTGGGGGGTCTAGTTTCCAAAATGGGGTCACGTGTGGGGGAGCTCCAATGTGTAGGCACACAGGGGCTCTCCAAACGCGACATGGTGTCCGCTAACAATTTGAGCTGATTTTTCAGTCAAATTGTTAGCGGACACCATGTTGCGCTTGGAGAGCCCCTGTGTGCCTAAACATTGGAGCTCCCCCACAAGTCACCCCATTTTGGAAACTAGACCCCCCAGGGAACTTATCTAGATGGGTGGTGAGCATTTTGAATGCCCCAGTGCTTCACAAATTAATCTGTAAAAATGAAAAAAGAAAATTTTTATGGAAAAAAAAAGTGTTTTTTCATTTTTATGGATGAATTTGTCAAGTACCTGGGGGTTCAAAATGCTCACCACCTATCTAGATAAGTTCCCTGGGGGGTCTAGTTTCCAAAATGGGGTCACTTGTGAGGGAGCTCCAATGTTTAGGCACACAGGGGCTCTCCAAACGCGACATGGTGTCCGCTAACAATTTGACTGAAAAATTAGATTCAATTGTTAGCGGACACCATGTCGCGTTTGGAGAGCCCCTGTGTGCCTAAACATTGGAGATCCCCCACAAGTGACCCATTTTGGAAACTAGACCCCCCAGGGAACTTATCTAGATGGGTGGTGAGCATTTTGAATGCCCCAGTGCTTCACAAATTAATCTGTAAAAATGAAAAAAGAAAATTTTTATGGAAAAAAAAAGTGTTTTTTCATTTTTACGGATGAATTTGTCAAGCACCTGGGGGTTCAAAATGCTCACCACCTATCTAGATATGTTCCTTGGGGGGTCTAGTTTCCAAAATGGGGTCACTTGTGAGGGAGCTCCAATGTTTAGGCACACAGGGGCTCTCCAAATGCGACATGGTGTCCGCTAACAATTTGACTGAAAAATTAGCTTCAATTGTTAGCGGACACCATGTCGCGTTTGGAGAGCCCCTGTGTGCCTAAACATTGGAGCTCCCCCACAAGTGACCCCATTTTGGAAACTAGACCCCCCAAGGAATGCATCTAGATGCATAGTGAGCACTTTGAACCCCCAGGTGCTTCACAAATTGATCCGTAAGAAGGAAAAAGTACATTTGTTTTCACACAAATTTTCTTTTTTCATTATTACGGATCAATTTGTGAAGCACCTGGGGGTTCAAAGTGCTCACTATGCATCTAGATATGTTCCTTGGGGGGTCTAGTTTCCAAAATGGGGTCACTTGTGGGGGAGCTCCAATGTTTAGGCACACAGGGGCTCTCCATACGCAACATGGTGTCCGCTAACTATTGGAATCGTTAGCGGACACCATGTCGTGTATGGAGAGCCCCTGTGTGCCTAAACATTGGAGCTCCCCCACAAGTGACCCCATTTTGGAAACTAGACCCCCCAAGGAATGCATCTAGATGCATAGTGAGCACTTTGAACCCCCAGGTGCTTCACAAATTGATCCGTAAGAAGGAAAAAGTACATTTGTTTTCACACAAATTTTCTTTTTTAATTATTACGGATCAATTTGTGAAGCACCTGGGGGTTCAAAGTGCTCACTATGCATCTAGATATGTTCCTTGGGGGGTCTAGTTTCCAAAATGGGGTCACTTGTGGGGGAGCTCCAATGTTTAGGCACACAGGGGCTCTCCATACGCAACATGGTGTCCGCTAACTATTGGAATCGTTAGCGGACACCATGTCGTGTATGGAGAGCCCCTGTGTGCCTAAACATTGGAGCTCCCCACAAGTGACCCCATTTTGGAAACTAGACCCCCCAAGGAATGCATCTAGATGCATAGTGAGCACTTTGAACCCCAGGTGCTTCACAAATTGATCCGTAAGAAGGAAAAAGTACATTTGTTTTCACACAAATTTTCTTTTTTCATTATTAAGGATCAATTTGTGAAGCACCTGGGGGTTCAAAGTGCTCACTATGCATCTAGATATGTTCTTTGGGGGTCTAGTTTCCAAAATGGGGTCACTTGTGGGGGAGCTCCAATGTTTAGGCACACAGGGGCTCTCCATACGCAACATGGTGTCCGCTAACTATTGGAATCGTTAGTGGACACCATGTCGTGTATGGAGCCCCTGTGTGCCTAAACATTGGAGCTCCCGCACAAGTGACCCCATTTTGGAAACTAGACCCCCCAAAGAATGCATCTAGATGCATAGTGAACACTTTGAACCCCCAGGTGCTTCACAAATTGATTCGTAATAAGGAAAAAGTACATTTGTTTTCACACAAATTTTCTTTTTTCATTTTTACGGATCAATTTGTGAAGCACCTGGGGGTTCAAAGTGTTCACTATGCATCTAAATACAGCGACGCCCATTTTTATTTTTTTTCTAGGACTAATTCCAGAAAAAAAATGGCGTAGGGCTCCGCCATATTTTTGGTCCAGCCAGGTACAACTTGGCAGCTACGGACTGCCAGCAACCCCCAGCTGCCTCATTGTACCTGGCTGGCAACCAAAAATAGAGCAAAGCCCATTTTTATTTTTTTTCTAGGACTAATTCTAGAAAAAAATGGCGTGGGGCTCCGCCATATTTTTGGTCCAGCCAGGTACAACTTGGCAGCTACAGACTGCCACCAACCCCCAGCTGCCTCGTTGTACCTGGCTAGCCACCAAAAATACAGCAAAGCCCTTTTTTTTTTTCTTCTAGAACTAAATCTAGAAAAAAAAATGACATGGGGCTCCGCCATATTTTTGGTCCAGCCAGGTACAACTAGGCAGCTGGGGGCTGGAATCCGCAGCATGGAGAGGCCCAAGCGTTCTGGGCCCCCCATGCTGCGAATTGCAGCCCGCAGCCGCCCCAGAAAATGGCGCATTCATTGAAGCGCCATTTTCTGGTGCTGTACCCATGCTCTTCCAGTTGCCCTGGTGCCGGTGGCAAACTGGGTAATAAAGGGGTTAATGCCAGCTTTTTATTGTCAGCTGGCACTAAGCCCGAGATTCATAATATAGGGCCAATGTTAGACCCGCCATTAGGAATCTCTGGTAAATAGTCAGAAAATACACACAGGGAAAAATCTTTTTATTTGAAAAAAAAAACACAAACAAAATTCGGACTCCATCTTTATTATAAAGATCCGACGTAGTCCACAACGAAGGTCCCACGACGCTCGATCGCCTCCGACGTAGTCCACAACGAAGGTCCCACGACGCTCGATCGCCTCTGGTCAATCCAGAGACTGCAGCAAGGGATGAAGTGTCCTCTTCCTACAGTCTCTGGGGTCAGAGTTATGGTGCACTGTATGACAATGACCTGTCATACAGTGCACCATGACTATGATCCCAGAGACTACAACAAGAGGACACCTGATCCCTTGTTGCACCCATCCATCCACCTATGCACCCATCATCCACGCACACGTCTATGCACACACACGTCTATGCACACACACGTCTATGCACACACACACCTATGCACGCACACGTCCACACACATGTCCACACACGCACACGTCTACGCACACATCCATCTATACACACATCTATCCACGCACACGTCTACGCACGCACACTCACGTCTACGCACACTCACGTCCACGCACACTCACGTCTACGCACACTCACGTCTACGCACACTCACGTCCACGCACACTCACGTCTACGCACACTCACGTCCACGCACACTCACGTCCACGCACACTCACGTCCACGCACACTCACGTCCACGCACACTCATGTACGCTCATGTCCACGCATGCACCCCCTATCCATTCACCCACCATCAATTCATTCATACATACATACATACATACATACATACATACATACACATACATACATACACATACATACACACATACATACACACACATACATACATACATACAGATACATACACATACATACACATACATACACAGATACATACATAGATACATACATAGATACATACACATACATACATACATACATACATAGACACATACACATACATACATAGATACATACACATACATACACACATACATACATAGATACATACACACACATACATACATACATAGATACATACATGCATACATACACATACATAGATACATACACACACATACATACATACATGCATAGATACATACATGCATACATACATACATGCATACATACATACATACATACATACATGCATACATACACATACATACATACATACTTACCTCCCTCGTTCCACCGATGAGCAGGAGGAGGCCGGGAGAGGAGGCGGGGCCACAGACCGGCGGGCCGGGCAGAGAAGGAGGAGCTGCAGCAGCGGCGGCGGCGGCAGGGCTGCCACAGCGGCGGGTGCACCGAAGTGTGTAGCCCGCCGCAGGAGGTGAGGGGGGGCCAGGCACAGGGCCCGGAGGTGGGGGCAGCCTGGGGGGGAGCACTGGACCAGGGGAGCAGGCAGTGTTGCTGGCGGGCGCACGTGGGTGCAGCCCGCCGGCAGATACATTCTAATAGAGGGGGGCGGGCGGGCTGGGGGGAACGGGGGGGCCCCCTGGACAGTCCTGGTGCTGGAGGGGGCTGTGGAGGGGTAGGCACTTGCCGATCCGCCCCTCCAGATCTGATTGCAGAGCTCCAATCAGATCTGGAGGGGTGAATCCCTATGATTTCCTCCGATCGGCAGTTTCACTTTTACACTGCCGATCGGAGGGGGTCCTGGGCATGGGGGGGTTAATCCACCCCCTGTGGGGTCATCTACAGGTTGTCACAGAGCAGCAGCATCTGTGACACCTGAGCGACCCCACTCACAGGAGCTGCAGCAGCTCTAATCTGCCAGGACGTTGTGCAACGTCCTGGGTCGTTAACAGGCAGAAACACAGGACGTTGCACAACGTCCTAGGTCGTTAAGGGGTTAAGGGACTAGTGTGCTGCTTCACTGTCAAGTGTTAGCACACACTTAACCCGCCAGTAAGTGACGCCTACAGCAACACCAAACTCCATCTCGGTGGCTGTGCGCACTTTCTAATTTTTTCAGGGACTAGTGTGCTGCTTCACTGTCAAGTGTTAGCACACACTTAACCCGCCAGTAAGTGACGCCTGCAGCAACACGAAACTCCATCTCGGTGGCTGTGCGCACTTTCTAATTTTTTCAGGGACTAGTGTGCAGCTTCACTGTCAAGTGTTAGCACACACTTAACCCGCCAGTAAGTGACGCCTACAGCAACACCAAACTCCATCTCGGTGGCTGTGCGCACTTTCTAATTTTTTAAGGGACTAGTGTGCTGCTTCACTGTCAAGTGTTAGCACACACTTAACCCGCCAGTAAGTGACGCCTACAGCAACACCAAACTCCATCTCGGTGGCTGTGCGCACTTTCTAATTTTTTCAGGGACTAGTGTGCTGCTTCACTGTCAAGTGTTAGCACACACTTAACCCGCCAGTAAGTGACGCCTACAGCAACACCAAACTCCATCTCGGTGGCTGTGCGTTTTTCAAAAATGTCACAAAAACCACAATTTCCGCAAAAAGATGTGGCAAAGGGACGGGGACGAGGTCGTGGCCGTAGCAGTCGTGCCCAAGAAGGCACTGGTACAGGTAGACAGACGAGGATTGACAGATCTCTCTTTCTCCTGTCTAAAATTATCAGTACTCAACAAAAACGTGTCTTGAGGCCGGAAGAGCATGACCAGATAACAACTTGGATGGCTGATAACACCTCCACCCTGGTTCTTTGAGTACACAATCGTCCGTGCCAACACAATCTAGTCTCGCTACAGACAACGCAGGGCCATCCAATCCTCAAAGGCTTCCTATTTCCTCAAGCCTTCGGCAGCCAGAGGAAAACTTGGAGTGCGACCTTGGTCACTCCGATGATTTATTTGGTTCGTATCAGCACTCGATTCCATCTGGCCTTTCTTTATCAGTGCCTGACGAGATACTTGACGAAGACGTAATGTCTATTCATGGCCAAAGTTTGGAAGCACCTCGTACTCAAGAAAGCCTGTTGCACAAACTGTAAACACAGTTGCCCAAACTGTGTCAACAGTTGGTGTGGTACAGAGTCATCCTCCTTTGCCTCCTATTCAACATAAAGGCCGAAAAGCAATTGTGTGGCATTTTTTTAAGGATGCCCCATCTGTACCAAATGTGGTGATCTGCAATATATGCCATGCAAGGCTAAGCAGAGGCCTGGGAAAAAAAAACCTGAGCACCAGCAGTATGCGTAAGCATATGTCTGTTAAGCACCCAATTCAGTGGTCGGCCCATCAGGGTACAGAATCAGTGCCTTCTGATCCCAACACTTCCAGGCCACCTCAGATCCATCCTTCACCAGCTAGTGTTCAGGCATCAGCTCCGGCTGAAACGTACTCCTCCGAAGCTGCGCTACAAGAGAGACTTCAGAGTAGTGAAGCCACTGGTGTGTGCGCGACAAACGTCCAGTTGTCTGTGCCACAGCTGTATGAAAGGCAAAAGAAGTACCTATCCACACACCCATTTTCACAAAAAATGACTGCCAAAATTGCAAAGTTGTTAGCTGTGGAAATGCTGCCGTTTAGGCTGGTAGGTACAGAGTCTTTTCGGGAGTTGTTGGCTGTGGCGGCACCACGATACACTGTACCCAGCCACCACTTTTTCTCACGTAGTGCCGTCCCCGCGTTACACCAGCACGTTGTCAACAACTTAAAGCGTGCACTAACTAATGCGGTAACTGCCAAAGTCCACCTAACAACGGACACGTGGACAAGTACTTGTGGACAGGGCAGATACATCTCAGTAACGGCTCACTGGATCAACCTGGTGGACAGTGTCCCAACTTCGCAAAGTCGAGCATCTGAAATACTGCCAACTCCACGAATAGCAGGCACAACATCATTCAGGGTGGCTGCCTCATCATATATGTCCAGTGCGCAATCTGCTTCTGCAACTTCCTTGTCCACTGCTCAGCTGCCCGCACCCTCACGTCCAAGTTGGGAGCTTTGCAGTAGTGCTTCAGCAAGGCGACAACAGGCTCTTCTGAAGCTTATCTGTCTAGGTGACACACCTCACACTGCAACTGAGCTATGGAAGGGTCTTAAGCAACAGACTGATGAGTGGCTGGCCCCACTGCAACTACAACCAGGTCTTGTTGTGAGCGATAATGGACGAAACCTTGTGGCGGCACTGAAGCACGGTAACCTTGTGCACGTCTCTTGCCTGGCTCACGTGCTGAACTTAATAGTTCAAAAATTCCTTAAAATATACCCGAGTTATCTGACCTACTCGAGAAGGTGAGGCGAATTTGCGCCCATTTTAGGCATTCGTCCACAGCAGTTGGCAGTCTTTCAGCCCTTCAAAGCCAATTTAATTTGCCTAAACACCGGCTAATTTGCGACATGCCCACGAGATGGAACTCAACATTCCATATGTTGGCAAGGTTTAATGAGCAGCAGAGGGCAATAGCTGAATATCAGCTGCAACATGCCCGTCACCACGGGAGTCAGACCAGACACATTACTACTTTAGAGTGGGTCTGGATCGCTGATCTTTGCGAGTTGCTGGACAACTTTGAATACTCAGGGGTGCACCAAGCCCCACCGCCGCCTGAGCCGCGGCACCGATTACGGGGGGGGGGGGGGGGGTGCTAGTGGAGCCCAGCACTGCCGCCCCTTCTGCCTCGCTACCGCCACCTGAGCCGGGGCAGTGTTTGCCGGCCGCGGCCGTGAGTAACAGGGGGGGGGTGCTGTTGAAGCCCCTACTGTGACTCTCCCCCGGCGGTCGCCGCTTACCTGCGGTGCGCGCGGGGTGAGCGGCCGGCGCCATGACAGGGGGAGGCTGTGTGCATGAGGCGCCGCCCCCCCTTCTGCACTGCCGCTCCCCCTGCCGGCTGCCGCCTGAATGACAGGGCTCACACTGTCCAATGGACGGTGCGGCCCTGTGAATACTGCACAAAACTTGTCAGCGATGATCAGTCCATTATCAGTCTCACCATCCCCCTGCTCTGTTTGCTTAAGGAGTCGCTCCTGAATCTTAAAACAGAAGCTTTGAGGGCCCAGCGGATGGCTATGGAGCCAGAATTTAACATCGCTGATCCGAGCCAGCCAAGCCAACACCAGCAGGCTACATTGGCTCTGGAAGAAGAAGGTGATGAGGGTGATGATGAAGAAGATTCATTTTTCTGTGGTACTGATGTGAACCCAGATGGTACTCCAACCCTACGTTTATGTCGGTACAGCATGGGTGGGCTGAAGAGGAGGAGGCGGAGACCGATGTAGAGGCCATGATGCGTAGTGATCCTCATTCTGTTGCAACCGAGGAGATGAGTCTTTGCAGCTTAGCGCATATGGCTGACGTAATGTGTCAATGTCTCTGCCAAGATCCACGCGTCATTCACATATATGCCAGCAACCTCTATTGGTTGTCAACCTTTTTGGACCCCAGATACAAAGATAAATTTCCGTCGCTGCTGTTGCAGTCAACCAGGGGCTTAACGACGGAATTTTTCAAGACTGTTGTTGTTGACAAATTGATGTCCATATCACCGTCTGACTCCGCTGTACCCCGAAGAATCAGCTCTTTCCAACAGCAGCCTTTGGTTGGGACACAAACGTCAACAATGTCAAGAAGAGGTGGGGGTAAGATGTCCACCAACTGGGCGATGTTCAACAGACCTTCCAATGAACAACGGATAATGCCTGCGGTCACCTTGACTAGGAGACAACAATTTTCCAACATGGTGAATGAGTATGTCAGTGACAGTACCAGCTTCCTAACCGACCCTTCAGTACCCTTTAATTAATGGGTTTCCAAGCTTAACACTTGGACAGAGCTCGCTCTGTATGCCTTGGAGGTGCTGGCCTGCCCAGCTGCTAGTGTGACATCAGAGCGTGTTTTCAGTGCCGCTGGGGGTATAGTCACTGATAGAAGGTCACGGCTTACTACTGAAAATGCCGACAGGCTGACTCTCATAAAGTTCAACAAGGTCTGGATATCATCGGAGTTCGTAAGCCCCCCAGACTACAGTACCCAATTGTAGTGTAACGTAATCTTAATTAATAGGATTGGAATATTGCGCTTGTAACTTTATGCCCTTTTAAGACAGGAAGTATCGGCATCTCCCTCAGCTGAGACGATATGATAAGTCATGTTCCTGAAACATTTGCGGCATGATAAAAAAAAATACGCAATCAGTAAACATCTTTTCACTTTACAAGTGCATCCGCTTGTGAGCATTTCTAATTTTTATTTTTTTTAAAAAATACAATGCAGCCCCTTGGGCTAATTTTTTGAGGCAACAAGCCTATACCTGCATCGAATACGTTGCTTGTACTATGCTCTCAGGACAAGCAAATAGTATGGGCCACGCGCCCTCCTCAACTTCAAAATAGAGTTGATCTCGCCCCTTGGGCTAATTTTTTGAGGCAACAAGCCTATACCTGCATCGAATACGTTGCTTGTACTATGCTCTCAGGACAAGCAAGACTATATTATGGGCCACGCTCACTCCTCTATATCTAAACAGAGTTCATCAAGCCCCTTGGGCTAATTTTTTGAGGCAACAAGCCTATACCTGCATCGAATACGTTGCTTGTACTATGCTCTCAGGACAAGCAAGACTATATTATGGGCCACGCTCACTCCTCTATATCTAAACAGAGTTCATCAAGCCCCTTGGGCTAATTTTTTGAGGCAACAAGCCTATACCTGCATCGAATGCGTTGCTTGTACTATGCTCTCAGGACAAGCAAGACTATATAATGGGCCACGCTCCCTCCTCTATATCTAAACAGAGTTCATCAAGCCCCTTGGGCTAATTTTTTGAGGCAACAAGCCTATACCTGCATCGAATACGTTGCTTGTACTATGCTCTCAGGACAAGCAAATAGTATGGGCCACGCGCCCTCCTCAACTTCAAAATAGAGTTGATCTCGCCCCTTGGGCTAATTTTTTGAGGCAACAAGCCTATACCTGCATCGAATATGTTGCTTGTACTATGCTCTCAGGACAAGCAAATAGTATGGGCCACGCGCCCTCCTCAACTTCAAAATAGAGTTGATCTCGCCCCTTGGGCTAATTTTTTGAGGCAACAAGCCTATACCTGCATCGAATATGTTGCCTGTACTATGCTCTCAGGACAAGCAAATAGTATGGGCCCCGCGCCCTCCTCAACTTCAAAATAGAGTTGATCTCGCCCCTTGGGCTAATTTTTTGAGGCAAAAAGCCTATACCTTCATCGAATACGTTGCTTGTACTATGCTCTCAGGACAAGCAAATAGTATGGGCCACGCACCCTCCTCTACTTCTAAATAGAGTTGATCCCGCCCCTTGGGCTAATTTTTTGTGGCAACAGGCCTATGCCTGCATCGAAGACGTGGCTTGTACTAAGATCCTGCTGGAGCATGGCGAAGGGTCCCACTGTACGCTACGGAGATAACGCGTAGACGCGCTCTGTTGCAAGTAGACGTCCCAGCCTATTGCATCTGTGTTCCCAGTGTTGTTGCCATACCGAGTCATTAAGTAACCCCCCCACAAACACAGGCACTATTTATTTGTCAGCAACATTTGTATGTGCAGTCATGATTTTGCACATAATAACCAAGGTGCCTTCATGTGCCATGCGGGCCGTAAAGTACTTGCTAATGATGATGACTTTAAGCCCACCCACAAAAAAAACCTACACATCCATTCCCTGAAAAAAGACAGACACAAAGCAGTTTTTGTCAACTGGGTATTATTTCGCCATAATGGCAAAGATGTCAGAATTTTTTTTTTTTTTTTTGGTTATAACTTTGTAAAAACAAATAATAAGATAACAAAGAAATTGTGCAATGCACAGGAACAAAAATAAACAAACAAAAAAAAGGGGTCTACAGCTGGTGGTAGGTTGCCGCCTCCTCCGGGCTTGCCTGTAACGTGGCACCATCACCCTGGTCGTTGAAGAGGTCCAGGGCCCCATGCAGTACCTCACCCAGTGGTTGGAAGCCTGTAGGCTGGGGCATCTGGGCCGGTTGGCCTTGGCTTGGTAGGCCCCTGATTGTTGGACACCACCTCTGGGTCGCCACATACCTGTCCCGGGGTGTGGCCCTGTCCAGGATGTTTGATCTGCTGAGCCGCCACTCCTCCAAAAAATCAAACACCTGCCCAGGGTGGTTTGGGGGCCTACACGCATCGAGGACAATGTGTATTGCTGACCATGCCCGCAGTCGTCTCTCGAATGGAATGTCATCCAAGAACGGTATGAGACTGCGGGCAAAGTCAGCACTACACTGTCCTCTGCGGTCTTGTGGTGCCCCCGGGATCAGAGCAGGGCTGCTGGGGTTCCAGTGACTCCCCACACTGCTGCTGGCAGTCGGCACTGGAGGGCGCTGGTGTGGCCCTTCATCCTCCTCTTCTTGTATCTGCGGCCCCAAAGGTGGTGGCGGTGGTGGTGGTGGTGGCAGCGGTGGTGGTGGTGGTGGTGGCGGAGGTGGTGGTGCTACTCCCTCCTCCTCATCTGGTGGGGGTTGAGGGGCCTCCCTCCCCTCCTCAGGCAGCTGTGGTGGCGGGTTCTGACGCCGCCTCCGAAAGTGAGCAGCTCTGTGGGTAAATATAAAAAACATTTGGTGAATGGGTTGACTTTGGAAACAAAACCATAGGCCAAACATAACATGTGCACGCTTTTTTGACTCAGTGTATCTGTGTATTCTGTGTCTTTTCATTGTTGCCCTTAAGATGGAATTGCAGCAAATAAATTAATGACATTTTTGGCTCATGCCTTAAACTATATTGTATGTGTGGGTAGTGTTGCTCCACGATTTTTTGCCATTACATTACAAATTTTAAAATTAGTCTGCACTATTACACTGTGCCCTGACTTAGGCAGGACAGCTATGTAGTCACTTGAAGACATATTAGTGGCCACAACTATTGTTTAGACTTTTTGTGGAAACTTTATGTGGACAAAGCTATAGCCTGACACTGTGAGGCTAACACATTATTCAGGGTTGTTTGCCATCAGATGGACACAAAAACACACAGTGTGGACGGCCTTGGTCTCAATGCACATAACCCAGATCTATAGGGCAGGTGAGCAAGACAGGAAATGGAGTCCTGCAGCATAGGTGACACATGAGCATTTGGCGTTAGTGGCCTACACTCCTTGTTGCTGCCATGTACGGTATGCTAATCAGGAATATCTTGGTAAATAAAACACACCAAACAGATGGCTTGGGATTTGAAACGACTGTAATGGACATAGAGTATGGGGTTGTTTTTGAGCAGCAGGTCACACATCGTTGGTGCCAAACAAGGTGGTATGCACAGATGGACAGTTTTAGTTATTCCAACGGGGCCGAACAAAAAATCGGGAGCAGCAAGGACAAACCTCGGGTTTCCTAAAGGACCTTGGACATAAAAGGCTGTTGCACTTAAAATATGGCCCTCTTTAGTTTGATTTTATACAGCATTAATACGCTATGTTTTCCGGAGGATTCGTAATGTGGCCATGAGTTAACGACAAAAAAACTAAAATTCACATGTGGGCCCTAATATCTACACCATCACCTTGCAGCCCCAAATAAACCCATGGGAAAACTGAACCACACATATTTGTAGTGATACAGGGTATGTTCTGAAATGTGTGTGAATGTGTCAACAATCTGGGATGGTGTACAAACAGTTTAGTGCAAAAGGGGTATATCCTTGCAACGTTATTTAGCCGAAAAAAACACCCACAACTAAATGTGTAGGGATGTATGTGGCCCTTATGCAAGTCGAGGCCATTAGGAACTTATACAAATGAGGCTTATGACAGGCAAACCAGACAGGGCCACACACCTTAGAGGCCATTGCAGGGAAGAACATGGCTTTGTTCCACAAACATGCCAACAATAATAGCTAATTGTGAGGTCACGGAACATTGTGTCTGACCACCCTGCAGAACATTGCTTATTTGTCCCAACGTCACAATGTGGCTATAAATGTGTATGTCCTGGATCATTGCCAAAGGTAATAGAATTGTGTTGCACCATGGCAGAAACAAACCCCAGTGTGGGTATGTAAACCAGCACACTCATTATAGAGCTTCATACGTACATTGTGTGCCCTCGTGGACAGGGTCCTCTCCTCTTGTACCTGTATGACCTGATTGTCTTCATGTACTGTTTTTTGTCGTTAACCCTTATCCTCATGTAAAGTGCCATGGAACCTAATGGCGCTATATAAATAAATAATAATAACAATAATAGTAAACAACAGTGCGGCAGACACATACCTTGGCATACGGGCCACCGGTTCCAGAAATGACAGCCGTTCATAGTGGCAATATATTATCCCGTGACCAGCTTCCGGGCCCCCCTCCATGATCCTCCGGTGTCGCCGCTTGAATTGGTCGCGGCAGCTCCTCCATCGCTTCATAATGTGGTCAACTGTGAAATGATTTCAAACCGGGTTTAGACCTCTGTAACATTTGAAACACTAAAAGTATGTGTACAAATCAACAATAACATTTTAATCATGTTGTGTGTGTAATGTGTATACAAGGCACATGGAAACGACAGTGTGGAACATCATCAACAGCATTACGGACATTGAGCTCACGTGGCCACAATCACAAATGGGGCAGGGCACATGTCAACGCATAGAGAATGTAATAGTGCGGGCACCAGACTCCGCTCATTAGTGGTATTTATATACACCCAACCCCCTGGCCTTCAGAGCCAGGAGGAACAGCCCTTAAACTAAGTGTACTATTGTGACCCCATCCAAATATAGGCAACCATGCGACGGCGCATTATAACACATTGAGGGCCCTGTATACCCTACTATGGGGGCCCTGTATACCCACGGGGGCCCTGTATACCCACTGCTGGGGTCTTGTATACCCACGGGGGGGGCTGTAGACCCTACTATGAGGGCCCTGTATAACCACTGGGGGCCCTGTATACCCAGTGCTGGGGGGCCTGTGTACCCACGGGGGGTCTGTATACCCTAATATCGGTGGCATATATACACACTGGGGGACCTGTATACTCTGCAGGTGGAGCTGTATACTCTGCTGGGGGGCTGTCTAACAGTGATAGCCGCTGTATACAAGGATGGCGGTTAGGGATGGGCGAATCTACTCGCTAGGACTCGTTACTCGGCGAGTAGTAAGGGACTCGCAGGACTCAGTACTCTGCGAGTTTCCCAGTGACTACTCGCACGAGTCCAATGCAAATCAATATCAATCCTAGTTTTGTCAGAAACACTGACAAAACTAGGATTGCCATTGTTTGCATTAGACTCGTGCGAGTAGTCACTGGCTACTGTGCCAGTGATAGCAGGGAAACTCGCAGATAACTGCTGTTTCTTTGCGAGCCGAGTCCAGCTGTCTTCTCTGTGCAGCTCCAGGGACCTAGAGCCCGCCTGCTGCCTGATGTAGCAGTGCTGACATTGTTCTCAGTCTGCTCATTCCCTGTGTACAGACATGAATGTCTGTGCACAGAGATGATGCAGCAGAGCTGAGATTGTTCTCAGTCTGCTCATTCCCTGTGTGCAGACATGAATGTCTGTGCACAGAGATGATGTAGCAGTGCTGAGATTGTTCTCAGTCTGCTCATTCCCTGTGTACAGACATGAATGTCTGTGCACAGAGATGATGTAGCAGTGCTGAGATTGTTCTCAGTCTGCTCATTCCCTGTGTACAGACATGAATGTCTGTGCACAGAGATGATGTAGCAGAGCTGAGATTGTTCTCAGTCTGCTTATTCCCTGTGCATAGACATCTATATTTATGCACAGGGGATGTAGCAGAGAGGACATCGCGTTTTGGACTGCGTCGGACGGAAGAGGATTTTTTTAATTAAAGATGGAGTCCCTAATGGCTTTTTTTTTTATTTCTAATTAAAATTTTTCCTTGTGTTGTGTTTTTTTTTAAAACAATTTAATAGAAATTCATGGCGGTCATGTCTAATATTGGCGTGACCGCCATAAATTTTGGGCTTAGGGTCAGCTGATAATACAAAGCTGGCCCTAACCTCTTTATTACCCAGCGTGCCACCGCTACCAGGGCCGCTGGAAGAGCGGGGTTCAGCGCCAGAGGATGGCGCTTCAATGAACGCGCCATCTTCTGGGGCGGCTGCGGGCTGCAATTTGCAGCGGGGGGTGCCCAGAAAGCTTGGGCATCCCTGCGCTGCGGATTCCAGCCCCCAGCTGCTTAGCTGTACCTGGCTAGACATAGAAATTGCGCGGAGCCCCACGCATTTTTTTTTTATTATTTCATGAATTTCAGAGTCAGAGTCTCAGAGTCTCAGAATTTCATGAAATAATTTAAAAAAAATGCGTGGGGCTCCGCGCAATTTCTATGTCTAGCCAGGTACAGCTAAGCAGCTGGGGGCTGGAATACGCAGCGCAGGGATGCCCAAGCTTTCTGGGCACCCGCCGCTGCAAATTGCAGCCCGCAGCCGCCCCAGAAGATGGCGCGTTCATTGAAGCGCCATCCTCTGGCGCTGAACCCCGCTCTTCCAGCGGCCCTGGTAGCGATGGCTCGCTGGGTAATAGAGGTTAGGGCCAGCTTTGTATTATCAGCTGGCCCTAAGCCCGAAATTTATGGCGGTCACGCCAATATTAGACATGACCGCCATGAATTTCTATTAAATTGTTTTAAAAAAAACACAACGCAAGGAAAATTTTTTATTAGAAATAAAAAAAAAAGCCATTAGGGACTCCATCTTTAATTAAAAAAATCCTCTTCCGTCCGACGCAGTCCAAAACGCGATGTCCTCTCTGCTACATCCCCTGTGCATAAATATAGATGTCTATGCACAGGGAATAAGCAGACTGAGAACAATCTCAGCTCTGCTACATCATCTCTGTGCACAGACATTCATGTCTGTACACAGGGAATGAGCAGACTGAGAACAATCTCAGCTCTGCTACATCATCTCTGTGCACAGACATTCATGTCTGTACACAGGGAATGAGCAGACTGAGAACAATCTCAGCACTGCTACATCAGGCAGCAGGCGGGCTCTAGGACCCTGGAGCTGGCAGCCAGCACAGAGGAGAAAGCAGGACTCTTATCTGTGCGAGTTTCCCAGCCAGCGATTACAGTTGCAAAGTAAACGGCAATGCAAATAAATGACAAAACTAGGATTGCTTCAGGCTGAAGCTTCCGAGACACATCTGCGATTTGTAAATCTCACACTACTCGCTATTACTCGCTTCCCCATTCATTAACATTGGACTCGCTAGACTCGCAACGAGTAGCGAGTCCTGTGCTCGGACTCACTAGAGTCAAGCGATTCCGAGTAATTTAGGATTCGCCCATCACTAATGGCAGTCAATATGGCTTCCCACTTTTTTGGGGCTAAAGTAGGGGGGTCGGCTTATACACGGGTCGGCTTATACACGACTATATACGGTAAATGCAATATAACGTGTGAACACATTTAACTCACCCATATTGCTCTGCACATCATGGCCACAACGATGAAACGTTGGGAAAACGCCCTGTGCGATCTCCCTCCAGGCCGTAGTCCGCTGGACATTATCCCCATACGCAGGGTCAGTGGGCAGCCAAAGCAGGGGCCGAGCCTCCACCAGAGCAATTAATTGCAGGGTGTCGACAGGGGCCATGCTTCCTCGCTGTGACTTTCTGCGCGTCCAGCCAGGAAGCTCGAGTCGGCTTATTTCCTGTTTGCACAAAGCATGGGGTTTGCTGCAGAAAATCGCTTGCCTCGCCTCAAACACATGCGACTTTGGCCTCGGAGACAGCAGCAAAATACAGTTGCCAGTGGGGCTTCCGACACGGCAATGCGAGCGCTTTCCAACACACATCTGCGATTTTTAAATCACACATTACTCGCTATTACTCGCTTCCCCATTCATTAACATTGGACTCGCTAGACTCGCAACGAGTAGCAAGACCCGGGCTCGGACTCGCTAGAGTCAAGCGAGTCCGAGTAATTTAGGATTCGCACATCACTACTTGGGAGTATTACAATGGGTAACGGATCACTTACTCTTACACTACCGACTTCTCCTCCGGGCAGCTCCACCTGCTGCCTCTTAAATAAGGGCCTTTATGTCTTTCTGCAGGACTCGCTGCTGCCTGAGGTTGGACGTTTCGGCAACCTGTTGTAATAAAACAATAATCTCTCCTAGACAATTCTCAATAACATTAATGCCTAAGGTTATCATTGCAAATAAAAAGAAAAAACAGTGTTGCGCCACCTGTGGACCTCTCCTGTCTTTAAAGCGGTCGTATTATAAGCAAACTAACCTTTAAAGGTTGTGCCCGATCCGCACAACCAGATTGTGAGCGTAGTTTTGTGGCTCAGGCTGCCAGCCTTGGATCTGTAGTGCTTCTGTATCCTCAATCACCTCTGCTCCTGGCCTCGTGCTGTCCACGCTCTCTCTCCACGGTTGGATCAGGAACCACCAGGTTGATCCATTAACCCTATCCCTCCTGCAGCTCTGTCAACGCTTTCCACAATGTAATTAGATTAATAGAATTCAAATAGAATATGCGGTTCTAAGGTAGAGCGCAGGTATGAGACGGGATACTTTAATCTTTATCTCCGTAACTTTATTCATAAAAAGCTCCAGACCACAACATGTTTCGACGTACAGACATCTTCCTCAAGCGTATCCGCTTGAGGAAGACGTCTGTACGTCGAAACATGTTGTGGTCTGGAGCTTTTTATAAATAAAGTTACGGAGATAAAGATTAAAGTATCCCGTCTCATACCTGCGCTCTACCTCAATAAACTGTTCAATTAACAACTTATTTTCTTTTGGTACACACCTAGGGTCTGTCTGTTTCATTTCCCTCAGTGCTTCCTGGAGGTTTAAGGCTAAGTCACTTATACTGTCCTGCACCCTTTGTTTACACCTGAAGAATCTTATTTGTATTCCTGCAGCAGTTCGGGTGTCAAAGGTGACTTTCAGTCTGGCCATAAGGTGTTCAACAGTGTGTTTATCAGTGTCCAGCCAGGACTTTACCTCTCGCTAAGCTGAACCAGTTAAATCCAATCAATACTCGTTGGTCTTCCGTCAAGGGGTACACTTTATATAAACTTTCCAGTCTCTCCCTGAAGTCTGTCAGGGTATGTGATTCCCCTGAGTATTGCGGCAACCACGTCGCCCCTGGTGTATATGTGCCACCCCTGCGGACAGGTCGCCACGAGGTAACGCTGCAGCTGGGATTGGTAAATCGGTCACTCCACACACACCCATCACATCCCCCTATCCCAAGTCTAAGTTACTCTATGTCTAGCAATGGGATAGCGGGAGGAGCCAGGTGGAGGGTGCAGAGTTAGGACAGAACCCGGTAAGGAGTGGAGACGACAGAACAAAAAGGACACACGCAACACCAGGAGGGAGTCTAGTCAGTAGTCTGTCCCAGGAGTTTAGTAGAGAACAACAGAGACACCCAACAGCTAACAGTCAGAGAGAATCCAGAGGGAGAACACCCGGACCTGGCGGCTGGTGCCACCGTATGGCTAGCATGGCTACACGCTGAGAACCGAGGGAAGATAGAGGGGGTCCAAGGTGAACCCGGGCCAGCGGGCACACAGAGGCACCGGGCCAGAACCAGAGTGCCAGCTCTGCTGAAGTGGCAGGGAACCTGTATGCCCCAACCACGAACAGGGTGCAGTGTCTTTATGTCCCGAGACCCAACTTCCGGCACAGCAAAAGGAAAGCCGTAAAAACTAGGGCTAGCAGACCCGGAAGGGTGCCCACAGAGATCCTGTGACCGCTGGACTGCAGTTAGTATGTGAAACAGAGGAAAGAGGCCCAAAAGGAACATGAAATGGGGTTTGCAGACAAGCCATCTCAGTTGCTGAAATAATACCGGAGCTGCTAGTGCACTAACTGACTGTGTTGTAGAACCTGACGAGAAAGAAGTAAACCTGGTAAAGCTCAGAACTATGTAAGACTTTAATTGTGTGAATGAGAGGTAGAAAGGAGGAGACTGCGCAAAGGTACCGAGACTTTGCATTACATTTACACATACTATGCGGTAGCCATGGGGACCAGCACTACCCATGCAACATCTCTGCTGCAATCCACATCATCCCCAGAGGTTCCGACTGCTGCAGTGGCTACCTCTAGCCCCAAACCGTGGGTGGCGTCACAATTTATTTCTAAAAACTGTTTCTTCCCTTTTATTGACGAAGCCACGGAGCCAGCTCACGAGGACCACGAGAAGGGCCCAATTCCGAGTACCCCACGGCCCCGGTGAGCGACTCAACTGCAGCATCAAGAACGGCATTACCAGGGCTATGGCTGCGACCGCAGTGGCGGCTGATGCTCTGGCTGGTATAGGCACTGCACCCGGAGCTGTGGGCTGGGCTGCAAGCTCCTCTCCACCCAGCTCCGACATTGTTCTCCCCCTAGTGAACCTTAGCCCTCTGGTCCTTCACTTCCGTGGGGAAGATCAGTTTGTGTTTCTGCCGGTGAGACAGGGTTCCCGCTCCCCTCTGGATGTCGTCAGGCTTCCTTTCATGCTCTTTGTAGGGTGCCACCCACGATGATATGCCCCCTCGGCTTCCCGTGCGCCTCGGTGATAGTCAAACACACAGTTCAATAATGTTATGGCACACAGGGCCCAGTGGCACCAGGCAACGAGATCCTGTTTGTGACGCCAAAAGAAGACTCGTCCCCAGGGCCATGGGGTACTCGGAACTGGGCTGGTTCGGTCTCTCGGGGGACGCACGGGGACTGTGACCTGGCTTCTGCGGCCCTGTAAAGTCACTAAAATTGCGGGGGAAATGTTCTAGAGATGAAGGTTGTGACGCCACCAGTGGTTTGCGGCTATGGGTAGCTGCAGAACCTCTGGGGACGATGGATGGGCAGCTAGGATGGAGTGGCTCCCCACGGGTGGAGCAGGTGCCCAGGGCAGTGGATATTGGAAGATTGTAGGGTGAAGGATGGAGGGCGCAAAATAACAGACAGACTCACGGTTTGTTGATTCCTTAGATCCTTTACTGGTGGTATTGGTGCAAGGACAGGTGATGTTACTGTGAGTTCGTGCAACCTAGGAGCAACTCAGGGTTCTCCTCACTCGGCAAGGTCTGAGGCCTTCCTGCTGCGCTCTTGTGGAGCCCATTGGGACGGGGTACTCGGGACCGGACTGGGGTATCACAGGGGTTATCACGGCGTTCCTTGGTCCGGACCGTGTCCCGAGCCCACAAGTAATGGGAGGTATTTACAGGGGATATTGTCAAGAAGCCACACACGAGTTGTGGTCAGTGAGGAGACCACCGCTGCTGCTATTCCCGCCAGGAGGTTGGATGGTGCTGCAGCTAGATGGATGAGCCCGCCGTGGGTCAGAGCTGCTCCTGACAGGGTGAAAAGATGTCATAAAGTTCTATTGGCAGGGAATAACACACGGGAGACTGAAGCAGGGTTCACCGGGTTTTACTTCACAAGTTCTTAGTACAGTACACAGTACAGTCCACACAGTTAACTCTGTACACTCACTGAACCCTCTGCAGCCAGTTTCCTTCCTGAGACCCTTCACTCTCTGAAACCTTTCAGGCTTTTCTCCCTTCTGTTCTTCCCGTGGGCTGTATGATGGCAGCTCGGTCCCTGGTTTGGCTACGGTGTATGGGTAGCAAGCCTGGGTCCTATATGCTGCTGTTTCGCCAGCCCGTGTGTTGGGTGACCAGACCTGGAATCTGTGCCTCCCCGTCGGTGTGTCCATGTACCAGCGTGTAGCTACGGTCACCCAGAGCCGACTCTGGTCCCAGCCTAGCCTTGGATGTCCCTAACTTGCAAGGGATCACCGGGCTCTCTCCTACCCGTGTAACTACCTGGGTAAATCCGGGGAGTCTGTACTGCCAGTTGTTTCGTTAGCGCTGCCGTCTTCCTCGGACCCCGCCGTACTGGTCCGGTCTCTCCCCATTCTCGTGGCTTCAGGCTATGGAGCGGGCTTTCTCTTCAGGGACCGGTGTCTTACAGGATTCTGCGCCTCCAGGGAGCCCGAACCCTCAGGGAAGTCACTTTCCTTATTCTGTTCCTTTCTGGTCAGCCTACTCTGGCCTACTTGGTCTTTACAGTTCAGCTCACTATGGCCTACTCTTGGTCTTGGCTTCTCGGTACCCACTGGCCTACTAACTAACTCCTCCTAGTTTTCCCTTTTTGTACCTGGTTGCTGCAAGGACCTGAATAAACTGATTGGCCGGTAGCAATTGTGGCGCCTCTATGGCAAAGCGCCGCAGGGAGGTGCTGCACCCCAAACAGAAGGTGTATTGCCTCCGTAGCCATAGATATGAAGGACCCTACAGAGTCTGCACCCCAACACCCATACAGTAGGTCACATTAGTACAGGGGACCGCATATTCAGTAGGTCCCAAGCGGTGGAGCCTAGAGAGGGGGAGACAGGGAAGTGACAGTTAGTGTCAGGCAGACGGTGTGAGGCAGCAAGGAAGATGGATGCAGGGGACCCTGTGGCTGTGACAGGAGGGCAGCTCTTAGGAGAGGGGTGACCCAGACGTAGAAAGGGATCACTCCAGGACTGGTCATAGCCAGCTGGAGACCCAGGTCACTACCGGCATACCAGAGCCGAGACGGTTAGTCAAAGGTCTATCCCTAACTGCAGACTGGCAGGCTGTGGGCCCGACATAAGGGAGTCAGAGCACCCCTAAAGAAGTCCAACATCAGTCATGCAGCTGGGTCCACGACACCGACAAGTAAGGAGACTCTAGGTAACAGACCCGAGGACTAGAGACTTGACTCAAGAGGGGAAAGCACAGAGAGAGAGGAACAGGACCAGGAATGCCATATTAAGGGCACCACTGCCAGATTCTGGAAAATCCTTCAAAATCCACGTCTACAATCCCCGTTAAACCAGACTGTACTGTGTACCCTTTTCCACTTGGTGCAAGTAAAGAACTGTTTGAGCTGATCTGGTGTTTGGTCTCCTTCCATCCGCCGCCCGGAGGGCTTCTACAGTCTAATCGAGGTGAGGACTACAACTCCCCTCATCCACCACACTGCCCTGAGGTAAAGCTCCAACTGTGGGGAGCTATACTACCAAAGCTGCATTACCATCTCCTCAGTGGCCGGCCGCGGAGCTGGTAACACTATTACCAGGTACCACAGGTGGCGTCACGTTACAAATTCCCCTCATCATCATTACCCCCACCCCCGCCACTGAGGGTCCAGGGCACGGAACTGGGAACCGATCAGCCGTGATCCCCACTGATGTAACCCCCTGTCCCGGTATCTGAATACCCCCTCCCCTGTCGACCAACTCACAATCAGCTGAAGTATCACGAGACATCATCAGCTGATCGTGAAGTGCTATCATCAGCTGATCACTTTAAACCGCCCACGGGCGATTTAAACCGATTAGTTGATTCTGTGGCGTAACACATCAGCTGATCGGTTGCCGCCAGTCAGCTGGTTCAGGTCCTGCAGCGATCGGACGTGGACGCCTCGCGTCCCAGGACAGGGACACTCATTTTTTGTTTATTTTTAATACCCATTGCTTTCTTTTAGTTCACTTTCACAATGTATGTAGATACAATGCGAAAGTGAAAGTACACATATCATACGGGAACAGGATTATTCCTGCCCCCGTGAGACATCACTTCCCCCTGTGGTCTTGGGGGAAAAATACAACCGTAAAAAATGCAGTGTGTGAATGCACCAAATTTTTTTACCGGCGCTAAATAGCACGACCGCAAAATGCGGGAACAATACCAGCGCAAAAAAAGTGATAATTACGCCGCATGTGAACGTAGCCTTACACACTATGATGGTAGGTTGGTTGCCATACACTAATGTGTATGACAACTAAGCACAGACACCGATATAGATAGTGGGAGCACTCATGCAGACTGAGTGTGGTGCCCTTAGGGTCGGGTTGCCACAGTGGTATTGCATCCCTCACCGGAGGTGATGTCATGCTTGGAAGCAGGAGGAGCTCCCCACATAAGGAAAACCCCACATGCACACATAAGTCCTGATCCCTGACCAGAAGGGGGAGCCCATGACCCTAGTTTGAGGGTGGTGCTGCCTCTTCTGGCTAGGGGGAGGGGTTACAGAGAGAGTGCTAGAGAAAAGGAGAAGGGAGAGGAAGCAGTAGTGTGGAAGGAGAAGGTCCTGGGGAGCAGAGCTGTTGAAGAGCTCACCCTAGGTAGAGCAATGGAGGACGCCAGAGTCCTAGGTTGTATGGGCATTGCACATCCCGGCAACCGTATCTGGAGGAGAGGAGACTGCAAGTTTCCTGGCTGCGTGTGAGTCGGTCAACAGGGTAGGGGGGGGGGTACTCGGATACCTGGATAGATGGCCACTTAGATGGGGGATCATGGCTGGTCAGTTCCCGGTTCCATGCCCTGGACCCTCAATTGCGGGGATGATGGGGGTGATGATGATGGTGGTGAGAGAAATGTTGTTGTGACGCCACCTGTGGTACCTGGTAATTTGCATACCAGCGCTGCAGGCCGGCCACTGAGGCAATGTGATGCAGTTTGGGTGTTACAGCTCCCTACAGGTGGAGCTTTACCTTAGGACAGCGGGGAGAGATGAGGGGAGTAGTTGTTCTTACCCCTCTGAAGATGCTGAGGCCTTCTGGGGGCCAGCGGGAAAGGAGGACAGACACCGATTCAACTCAGGAAGTCTTTACTGGTACCGGGTAGATGGTACAGTACACAGCCGGTTCTCAGGCACAGTCTGGTTGAACGAGGGCGTAGCAACAGGTTTCTGAGGTTATCCCGTAGAGTCTGCTGATGATCCCTCCTAATGGCTTTTGGGGTCTCTGTTCCTTCCTCACCTTCGAAACCACTCTGCAGAGCTCCCACGCCAGTCCCACGGTCTGTTACTGGTAGGTACGGGTTATTCCTTACTGGTACGGATGGGAGCGACAATAGGGAGATCCTCCTGCCACCGGAATTCGGCCCGTTACCCAGAGTGTCTTGGACCTGGTATCAGACTGAGGTCGAGGTACAGTCTGTGGTGCTATGGCTCCCTTCTGTCGGTCCCACAGTGTGTCGGTTTGCAACCCGGGATGGACCATTGGTTGCCTCGGCTCCGGTATGCCGGTGTCGACCCCAGACTTCCCCAGCTGGCTCCAACCAGGCCTAGTTCGTCCTCTTCTGTTCCCGGGTCACCCTCTTGAAGAGAGGTGCCCTCCCGTCAGCAGCCCTGTCAGGCACGTCTTTACTCGCTGCCTTCCCAGCACTGTCTCTAATAGCTCAACTGTCACTCTATTCTCCTGCTCTACTCTAAGCTCCACCCCCTGGACCTACTGAATATACAGTCCCTATGCTAAGGTGGGCTAGTGTATAGGTGCTTATGGGCAGACTCTACCAGGAAACCCCAAACCCATGACTACGGAGGCACTACACCTTCTGTTTGGGGTGCAGTACCTCCCTGTGGCACCTAGCCATAGGGGCGCCACACGTGCAGGGACCCGACAGTGCAATGGTATAACGAGAGCCTATATCTGCAAACACGACAGCAGTACCCGATATAGGTTTGCATCATCTGCCAGTTGGTAGCTTACAGCAGAAGTGGAGGAGAGGGACAGTACATCAGTTCACAGGCAACGGGACCCTAACCTGAGAAGCGTAGCAGGCAGGCCTCCAATCCTACCTAGCGGGGAGGACTCTGATTGCTTCCAGTCTGACTGGACCCTCCTGGACCTGGTAACCAGTGCCCCTGGACATCACTACGTTTCATCAGTAAAGGTAAATAAACTCCTGTTTATTTCCCGCGCCCTCTTTGCTGCACCCAGCATCATAACCACCATCATCCCTAAAGACTCTTACATTCAACCATGAGGGCCTGCTTCACCTGTGGGAAGTGTTCCATCTCAGCTGCTACACCACAAATCCCACAGGGCTCATACAGCAGCACTCGTCATCACTGACCAGGCATCACAGGTGGCATCACGTAAAGACTACTAATCCCCTGTAAATACATCCCATCACTTGCTGGACCAGTGCCACGGAGCTGGGCCACTGTGACCTCCCTGAAAGACTGCCGGCCCGGCTACCGAATGCCCCAGGCCCTAATGGTCGATGCATGAGCATCTGTAATTGACCGTTGCTTGTCAGTACAATGAATATGCATGAAGCTTAATGAGCGGCCCTGGAAGCAAACAGCAGGAGACTGGTAAGATCGATCTATCTATTCTAACTTTCTATGGCATGGGAAAGACCATGTTAAAAACGCATGTGATATACATTTCATACTCATGACATGCGCATGACATATGGATGCTAGGTGAGGGAAAAACACACATTGGCATGTCATATGGGTGTCATACAAATGTCATCTGAAGAAAAAAACGCATGTCACTTGCATGACACTCTGCTACTTTTTTTGCCAACGGTCTCTTTGGGAAAAGATACGCAGATGTGAGCGTACCCTTGTCCTGCACGTGATCTGATCAGCCGACATGTACAGCTATCAGGCGTAGGTGGATCGTAGATCGTAGATCCGCCCACGCGTGGTAACTAGTTAAATCCAACTGTCAATCTCTGACAGTGAGATTAAACATGTGCCAGATTGTGCAACTCTGTGTGCATGGCTCTGTACAGCTCAAGCAATCGGACAGTGGCAGCTTTAAATGCCCTAAGGGAACTAGTAGGAACAATGAAAAGTAAAAAAAAAAAAAAAGAAGAGAAGTATTATAAATATGAAAAGAATTAAATAAAAAAACACAAAACTTCAGATAATCCCCCTTTTGCCCCATTGAAAATAAAACATAAAAATGCACATATTTGATATTATCACAATCAAAAATGCCAGACCTATCAAAATATAAAACAAATTATTCTAAGCCATAAACTACATAATGAAATAAAAATTCAAAACAGCAGAATTATTTTTTTGGTCGCCACAACATTGCAATAAAGTGCAATAGGAGGCAATCAAAACATAGAATCTGAACAAAAATGGTATTATTAAAAAGTCAGCTAAGGACACAAATATTAAGCCCTCACCCAGTCCCAGATCACAAAAAATGAGAACATTAGGAGTCTCGGATGATGGTGACAAATGCACAATTTTTTAGTTTTTTTTTTTTTTACAAATGGTTGAATTTTTTTTCACCACTTAAATAATAAGAAAAACTATACATGTTTGATATCTACTGTGGCTCCCCTGAGGGTCCAGTGGCCACAGAGGTACTGCATCTCAGCCAGAGATGTGGTACCCCACTCCTGGGTAAGGAGGGGGCACTACCCGCTACCCACAAACCCGCATCCAACACCACCCCTCTCCAGGCCAGGGGATCTGGGCGGGCCCTGAAGGGCCTCATCTCAGGCTGGAGGGTAGAGTAGGTAGAGGGGGTAGGTGTAAGTAGGAAGGAGGAAGTAGAGAGGAGAACGTAGGAAGAGCAGTAGAGAGTGAAGAGGACAGACGTCCTGGGACTGGAGCCACTGAGAGGCTCATCCCAGGGCAGTGAAGGGTCTGCGGGAGGAGGCAGACAGGACAGAGAAATGGTCCTAGGGGCATGGGAAGTGGGGAACCCACCCATGGTACCCGCATTCACCGCTGGCTGGAGGTGCGTGGAGGGACCAGGTCACAGAGGGGATCGCCCCAGACTAGCAGAGAGACAGTAAGACTCAACTAGCAAACCGGAGTCTGCAGCATCTTCATATGCAGCAGCCACATCCACACACACACTCACTAAAAAGGCAGCCACATAGGGTCAGGGGACAGAGAGTACGTCGCCCGACAGGACCCGAGGCTGCTGGCTTGGGTCACTGTGTGTGAGGCGCACGGCAGAAGGGCAAGAGCCAGCGCAGTGAGACGACTCGGAAAGGTACATGAGAAGGGGGTTCCGGTAAAGTGCACCCAATCTACTCAGGAGTAGGCTGGATCACCGACCTAGAGGACACAGCACACGGCTGGCTGTTAAAACCTGGAGAACTGTGAGTAAAGTGTGAAGACTGCACCCTGCTGTGTCCTCAGATTATTTCCCGAAACCTCAGGCCTGCAAAGTCACTATCACCCCCATCCAAAATGTTTCTACAACTGACCTGGGGCCCCACTCCACTTGTGGGCAGCTGTACCATTTAAGCTGCGTCACCAACTGCCCCAGTGGTCCTGAACCACAGCATTGGCCATCCAATTGCCGGATACCACGGGTGGCGTCACGGTTTGATCCCATATCAATTATCAACCATTTTATGACACTACCAAGGCCACGGAGTTGGGTCATGGCCCCGTGACCTCCCCAAAGAACTGTCTGACCTAGTTCCGAGTACCCCTCGGCCCTGGCGGGGCGTGTCACTACGAACCGGTACAGATCTGGAGAATCATACTGCCAGGTCAATTTTACCATATAGTGAACATGGTAAATAAAAAAAAAAAAAACATTGTGGAATTGCACGTTTTTTTGGCAATTTCACCGCACTTGGGTTTTTTTTTTAAGTACATTGTAAGGTAAAATTCTGTATCGTGTACTTTTCCTATACGTACCATTGTTCTGTAAAGGGCTGCGGAATATGTTGGTGCTATACAAATAAAGTTTTATTATTATATAAATGAATGATGTCATTCAAAAGTACTTCTCGTCCCGCAAAAAACAAGCCCTCATACGGCATATTTTGACAGAAAAATAAAGTTATGGCTCTTGGAAGAAAGAGAGGAAACATGAAAAACGGACAATCGCCCGGTGGTGAAGGCGTTAAACTCCCGATCAAACGTGACAACACAATGAACATACCTAAAAGGAGGCAGAACATTCGGCCAAAAATCAATCATACGTTGTATTCATTAAAAGTCTCATAACTTGGATTTTTTTTATTAGTGTCTCTCTCTTTTGTCTTCTTTACACTCTGCTCAGTTATTGGGCACAACTTAATGCTTTTGTCCCTCATCTTTTGACAGCAGCGGCTTAGGCCTCCACTATAATTACTAGCTAAGGCGGCCGTCACACGGTGAGATATCTTTAGCGATATTGTAAGCGATCACGTGCACGCGCAATCGCTTACAATATCGCTCACATCGCTGGTGAGATGTCACACAGACAGACTCACCAGCGATGCGGAGCCGCGATCTCGCTCGTTACTATGGTACACATCGGGTAACTAGGCGCCGCGCGTCGCTTAGTTACCCGACGTGTACCATAGTTACCATCTCCCAGCATAGGCGCGGTCGCTGGGAGATGGATCATCGTGGTGTCATACACCACGATGATGCAGATCGTTGCATCGTTCATCGCTAGATCTGAGAACCGAACCTCAGATCAGCGATGTCACGATCAAGCGATTTCACATCGTGAATCGCTTGATTACATGCAACGATTTCTTGCCCGATATCGCTTAAGCGATCAAAAAGGAGATCTCTTAAACGATATCTGGCAAGATATCTCAGCGTGTGACGGCCCCCTATGGGGGCCGTCACACGCAACGATTTCTTGCCCGATATCGTTTAAGCGATCTCCTTTTTGATCGCTTAAGCGATATCGGGCAAGATATCGTTGCATGTAATCAAGCGATTTACGATGTTAAATCGCTTGATCGTGACATCGCTGATCTGAGGTCCGGTTCTCAGATCTAGCGATGAACGATGCCACGATCTCCTTCATCGTGGTGTATAACACCACGATGAACGATCTCCCAGCGGCAGAGCCTATGCTGGGAGATGGTAACTATGGTACACGTCGGGTAACTAAGCGACGCGCGGCCCTAGTTACCCGATGTGTACCATAGTAACGAGCGAGATCGCGGCTCCGCATCGCTGGTGAGTCTGTCTGTGTGACAGCTCACCAGCGATGTGAGCGATATTGTAAGCGATTGCGCGTGCACGTGATCGCTTACAATATCGCTAGAGATATCTCAGCGTGTGACGGCCGCCTAACAGATGTTTTGGCATCCTACTAATTAAGCATTCGTTAGTAAGAAATCAGAAGCTTTGTTCTAACATATGCTGCAATCTGTCCACTTTGTGGAGCCATCAACAGCAGAAGTGTAGTATGTGGTTGCAACAAATCCACGCTCCGGCTTATAGTGTTTGTTCAGATTTACTTTGTTATTTTTAAACATGGATATGTCAAATATATATAATAAGACAAGTAAGCACAAGTTTCTCATCAGCTACTTCCTGTTTTCTAACCGCCTCTAACGACTTAGGAAAACTGTAAAGAAGGCGGCAAACAACCACTCCAAACATAGTAGAGAGTCAGCCCATTATAGCATCCTCCCAGAAATTGCACCCTGAAGCTTGAAATCACAAATTATAGATCTAAATAAAATATTCATCTGTTTATTAGGATAGAAAAAACTATATTTTTCATAAGCTCTGCTATAACAGGACATGTGGGAGTGCAGACATGGAAATATCTACAACGGTTCTGCAGTAAAACTTGTATAAGGCTATGTGCCCTCATTGAGGTTTTGGTGTATTTTTATGCTGGTTATTTTCGCTCCACAGCCTTCCATCTATTATATAATCACGAATGGGTTTTTTGCCCCTTCTGAGTCCACACGCGCTGCGAGTCAGCGTGGTCATGTGGATACGCCCGAAGCATTGGCCGCGCTGTGGCCATTGCGAGCAGTTCTAAGGCGACTCGCTATGCCCGCGCAGCGGGCATGGCGAGTCGCCTTAGCAGCGCGAAGCATTGGCCGCGAAGCGGCCATTGCGAGTCAGAGACTCGCTCTTCTAGAATCCCGATGCATGTGCATCGGGCACCCAGCTAGTATTATATAATGCACAATCCATAGTCCTAAATGTAGTATAGTACAGTCCATAGTCCCCCATACAGTATAAAGTACAGCCCATAGTTCTCCATATAATAGAATGCCCCTCCATATAGTATAATGTACAGCCCACACTCCTCCATATACTGTAATGTACAGCCCATGGTCCTCCATATAGTATAAAGTACAGCCCATAGTCCTCCATATAATATAATGCACAATCCATAGTCCTCCATACAGTATAAAGTACAGCCCATAGTTCTCCATATAATAGAATGCCCCTCCATATAGTATAATGTGCAGCCCATAGTCCTCCATATAGTATAATGTACAGCCCACACTCCTCCATATACTGTAATGTACAGCCCATGGTCCTCCATATAGTATAGTGTACAGATCATAGTCCTCCATATAGTATAGTGTACAGCCCATAGTCCTCCATATAATATAATGCTTCATCCATATAGTATAATGTACAGCCCACAGTCCTCCATACAGTATACTATACAGACCATAGTCCTCCATATAGTATAATGTGCAGCCCATAGTCCTCCATACAGTAAACTATACAGACCATAGTCCTCCATATAATACATATAATATAATGCGCAGCCCATAGTCCTCCATATAGTATAATGTGCAGCCCATAGTCCTCCACATAGTATAATGTACAGTCCATACTCCTCCATATAGTATAATGTACAGCCCACAGTCCTCCATATACAGTAGTATAATGTACAGTCCATAGTCCTTCATCTAATATATAAAGCTCAGTGTATGTATATATGTATGTGACTGACCGTGGGCCGGGTTCTTAGATCTCAGGCGCTGGCTGTCAGTCACGATTACGGTGCCTGAGGTCATGGGCCCGGTGGTCAATAAAAGGGTGAAAGTAAAATAATAAAACAGATCAAGTTATTAGTTCGTGACGCCACCTGTAGGGTTCCGGTGATGGCACCGGCGCTGCCTGGACCTCCGGGGTGATGGGCGGCAGCAAGATGGAACCGCTCCCTACAGGACGAGCAGGGTCCCCGGAGTCGAGAGCTGCAGCGTAGTAATAGGGCAGCTCAGTTGTTTCTGCAAAGCAAGGCAATTGAACGGCAGTTCTAGAATAGGGCTAGGACACGCTGCTCACTCTGCACAGGTTTTTTACTCTGGTAAACGGCAGCTTCACAAGGTATGCGATGGTGTCGGCTCAGGTAGTGAACCGGGTAGCTCTTGCCATGAACAGCGTCCCTCTGAAGCTCCTCTGATGTTCCTTCTCTGTCACAATCTGTCCCTTCTCTTCGCTGTTCTAGTATACCTTGCCAGGGTACTGAGGGCCCTCGATTGGGGTTCCCGTCGTCAGGGCCCTGACTCTCGGGTCCCTGGCCCTCAATGGTGGGTACCCCCTGATATAGCTGCGGTGATGGTTAAGTTGTGAGTCGGGCTCCTAGGAAGCCTTCGACCACTCCGGGTTCTGTGGTGCAGGGTTGAATCGTCTGGACCACCTCTGAGCCGATACTCCGGGTTCTGGACTGGGCTCGGGTATTGTCTTACCCATTCTGCTCTTGGCCCCTTTCTCTTCTAGGTCACCAGGTTGAGGTGCCCTCCCAGTTAGCTATCTCAGTGCTCCTCTTCAACTCATTCCACTCTGCTACTTCTGTTACTTTCACTTTGCCTCTCTGAGCTTCTCTCCTGCCCCGACTTGACTTCTGCACTCTTCTGTTCTCACTTCCTGTTCTAACTCCTTCTGCTCTCCCACTCACTATATAACCTAGCTCTCCTCCCACCGGGGCCTGTTACCCTAACAATGGGTGTCTGATTGGTCCCCTGATCACTAGGTGTGTATGTGTTGGAGCTTCAGGATTCTTCTACTCATTACCAGAGCAAAGGATATGCACCTTCATTCAGGGGTGCAGTACCCTTTTGTGATGCACTCTTAGTAGGGCGCCACATATGTGTATGTATAACCCTGCCCCTTCATAGCTTCATCCCCTTTACGTAGCCCCATCCCTCCACATAGCTCTGCCCCCTCCACATAGCTCCACACCTTCATAGCTATGTTCCTTTATAACCCCACCACCTTTATGGATGCATATGGCTCCGCCCCTTCCTAATTCACCTCTGCCTGGATACATATTGTCCACCCCCTCCAATTAGCCCTGCCCCTTTATTTTATTGTGGTGTCAGTAGAATGCAAATAAAATACTATACAATACTTGGTTACCATTTAGTTAATTTGTGTTGTAAATCTGTACTGTTGAATATTTGATATGATATGTGATATGATATTGTGGCGCCCCTGCGATCAGGTGGCCACAGAAGGGTACTGCAGCCAGGCAGGTAGGACAATTAGTAAACACTACACCCTCACAGCCCACATCCCCACGCATAGAAGGAGGTCACATCCAGCTCTGAGGTTAGATACTATATGAGACCAGAGGAGTGGTGGATGAGGAGTGGGTTGGGCACACCAGAAGGTCAGGTGACTGACAGTATATAGAGAGGGGGAGGAGCGAAGGAAGTTAGTAGGCCCAGGGTGCAGAGCTGAAAAGACAGAAAGAGATCACACGTCCTGGAAGAGCCTAAGCTGAGGAGCGCAGACCCGTACTGAGCCAATGCGAGCCAGATGGGGGGGAAAGCCCATCCGAGATGCTGAAACCACCAGGAGTGTGACAGACAGAGAAGGGACGGTGCAACCCGTGCCCTAGACAGCAGCTGAAGCTACTAACAGCGGGTGGAAAAGCCCTCCTAGATACCGAAGGAAACAGAGGAAGGAGCCTGGCAGAGCCTCGTGCTGGAGGACTGTTGCAGGCTGGGCTAAAGCAGAGTGTCAGCTCTGAAGGGGACCGACGATTCACCCGGTATCCCCAGATTCACTGACGGGGAGCTTCAGTTTCAGGCTGGAGTTCCTAACCCAAAGGACAGGCAGCTCAGTGACGCACTAGGACTCACAGAAGCCCGAGTCACCGCTATACTGTCCAGTGTCCGCCACACCCCCGTGTAAGACGGAGAAAGAGTAATAGCCCGGAAAGGTACACTAAGAGACTGTGTGAGGGGTCACAAGGAGAGAGGAGCCTGGCTGCAGGAGAGAAGGGAACCCGGAAAGGGAGTAGAGAGCAACTGTGTGCTAAAGACTGTGACTAACCTGTAACTTGCTTGAAAGACCTTAAGTAAAGCCTTGGAAACCCTGCATTGCCTCCTGCCTGCTTCCAGCTGCAGATCCTTTCTCCCATACAGGCTTGCACCAAGAAGACCTCAACCTGCAGAGCCACAGCCTGTCAGCACCAACGCTGAGGAGAGATCCCTGCAGTGTCTGCAAGTAAGTGTGCTCCAACAACACACACACACCAGAGACCTAACCCTTGCTGCCCCGGGGGATACAGTTCTCCCCACTGGAACTATACCATCCCAGCTGCCATTACATCGCCCCCGGAGGTTCTGCAGCAGCGGCGGCCCCCATTACTGGCCGCACCAAGTGGGTGGCGTCACCCGTGACATATCCCTTGTATATAAATCCCCTTTTATTGTGCTGAGCCAGGGACACGGTCCGGACCAGGCCACCAGTGACATCCCCAGCTGCAGATCGGTCCGGTACCGAGTACCCCACGTCCCTTGGGGCTCCACAATATGTTTTTATGTGCAAAATAATCATTCTCTAATGTTATAACTAAGCACAATTAATTACTATGCCTGGGCAATTCCAGGCTCTATAGCTATTATAGTATAATGTATAGTCCATATTCCTCCATATAGTATAATGTAAAGTCAATAGTCCTCCATACAAAATAATGCACACCTATAGTCCTCCATATATTATAATGTACCTCCATAGTCATTCATATATAATGCACCCCCATAGTCCTCCATATAATATAATGCATTGCCATAGTCCTCTATATAATATAATGCACCCTCTCATAGTCCTTCATATACTACTGTATAATGCACTTCCATGTATAATGCTATACTTCTCCATATAGTATAATGCACAGCCCATAGCCCTCCATATAATATAATGCACGGTCCTTAGTCCTCCATATAATATAATGCACAGCTCATAGTTGTCCACGTAGTATTATGACCACCATGTTCTCACTAATTTAAAAAAATAAATTCTCACTTGTTTCAGTCATGGCAAGGAGCATTCTCAAACTTTCTCTTCACTGCTCTACACAGCGGACACAATGTAGTGACATCATTGCAACCACTGCTCTGAGCTGTCAGATCTCAGATACAATATGAGAATGATGGAGGAGGGAATGAAGAGTGGAGTGCTCCCTCTTTTGCCATTGCTTTCCCCTTTCTAACAGTATTGGTGCTAGCAACAGTCGCCCCTGACTCATGGGTTCAATAGCGGCTGTGTGGTCTACCACCAGTGGCGGAATTGCCATTGCTATAGATATGAAAATTCAAAGCCTGCTCTTAAAGGAAGCCTGTCATGTCAAATAAATGTAATTAACCTGCTGATATAGCGTTAATCTGCAGGTTAATAGCATTTTGAAGCCAAGTGGCCGACACATTGACACCCCAGCTTCTTAGTGAAAATTAACTTTATTCCTTTTGGCAGCCTCAGGCTTTCAGTCATAGAGATGCAGCTTGAGCTTGATTGGCAGCTATAACCATGCCCTGGCACTGACTGACCGCCACCTTAGCACTGATTCACTACAGACCTGGCTGTCAGTCAGTGCTGGGGCTGTGGTTACACTATGCACTGAGCGGTGACTGAAGCTGTACAAGCTGTCCCTCAATGACTGAAAGTCTGGGGCTGTTGGGAGGAATAAAGTTAATTTTCTCCTGGAAGCTGGAGTCTCAGTGTGGTAGCTGCACAGCTTCAGAATGCTAGTAACCTGCAAATTAATCCCATAGCTGCAGGTTAATATAATTTTTGTCATGACAGGTACCCTTTAAAGAGTTATTGATCAAACGGAATCAAGTTATTTCCTATCAAAATTGATTTCAGCTCTGGAACCTTGAGAATGGGTGATGTGTGTGAATAGGATTAATGCTAGAGTCACACAGCAGTATAAAAAAAATCAGTCCCATTCTCATCAGAAAAGTAGAACAATTTTTTTCTCACTTGTCACCATGTTATAGGTGCATAAAATTAAGTTTTTTTTTTTTAGTCAACAGCTATCATTTACATAAGCATTTTCGTATAGTATAGAAATGCAATGTATCCATAAATATCAGATGCCAGCTCATCCCCTTTTGTAGCTCTAAATGTCCCCATATGGTACCTTTACACGCCGCCACAACAGGATGGATACAACCCGCTACAGGCTACAAATGTAGCATGTCGCGCCAATATCGCCCGTAGTAGCGGCGTCTGAAGACGGGACGACACAGCCGGCTACAGATACATCTGTATCCGTGCACTGCCCATAAACAGATGGCAACAAAGCCGATTGTAGCGAGCTGTATCGGCGTGTAAAGAAGGAACAGAAGGGTTGTTTCTACACCATGCTATGTAGCTGGGGCGTGACACAGGGTCCGGGTTTCCGCGCCCCCTTCAGCGATCATTGGAGGAAGCTCCTGCGTTGCGATTGGTTGTCGCCGCACAGGGCGGCATATTTAAGGAGCTGACGAGTCACACTACACAATTGCTCGAGTGTCAAGTATTAATCTGCCTCCTGCGATGCCTGTCCAATCATGGTATTTTTGCTTTCTCCTATCAGCGTACGGACGTCTCGTAATCCACAATTGGAGCACGCCTATGTGCTGTCCCTGCTGCACCAGGTACGCCCATAGTAGCTGGTTGTAGCGGTGTGTAAATGAGCTACAGGTGGCGACTTGAGACACCCGGTGTTGTAGCTAGCTGTAAATGTAGCGTAGCGCACCTTGTGGCGGCGTGTAAAGAGGGTGCGGTTCCCGTTGGTAACTGTTTGGGCGTGCTCGTGCACGTGAAGTAGCCGTTGGTATCCATCCTGCAGTGGCGGCGTGTAAAGGTACCAATACAGATTAAATTAAAGTTAGTTGAACAAGCAAATCAACAGCATTGTCCAGCTCTCATTCACTAAAGGATGTTGAGGGAGATAAGGGCCGGGCAGTCTTATTTTAAATTCCTGACCCTTTTCACTTTCATGCACACAACATACCCCTTTGCTCCGCATTCTGTGTCCTCAAATTTACCCCTTGGTTCCCCATATCATATTTCCCCCATGTCGACCCATACTGTGTCCTCAAATTCTCCCCTTTGCTCCCCACACTGTCCCCAAATTTCCCCCCTCGCTCCCCATACTGTGTCTGCATACATTACCCTCTCGCTCCCTGTACTGTGTTTGTATACATTCCCCCCTTGCTCCCGATACTGTGTATGTATACATTTTCCCCTCACTCCCCATTCTATGTCTCTATACATTACTGGCTTTCTATACTGATTCCATGTACATACTTGTTCCTCAAACTTCTTTTCTCGCTTATTTCTGGAGCGTTTACCACCAATGCTGTCAGCCGCCTATGCAGGGCCAGCAAGTTATGTCAGTGGCGTAATCAGCTGACCTGATCATGCTGCTGACATCACCCTGACCAGGATGTGCCGATGTCCAAGGCATCGATTATACGTGTGCCAGAAAGTTGCACCATCTCTAAATCGGCTGGCAGCTTGGCAGCCGGCTCATAGAATGGCTGACTACCACTTGGGGGGGGGCAAAATACAGCAGCCAGGGCAGACACCTGAGACCTCCACATCAGGCAGCCCGATGATACTTCCTGCCAGCTATGTAATTCAGTATGACAGGAGCTGCTGACAGGAGGTGCTCCTCTCCCTCCCCAGTCGGGATGCTATATCACACATCAGTGTCAAGCTCTGTGTTGTTACAGAGAACAGGGGGAGCTCCTAGCTTTCAACCTCCTGATATCTGTTGCTGGTAACTAGGAACAGCCTGGAGAAGGCCATGCCTCTGCTACATCCCCTGTTCTCTGCAACAACATGGAGCTTCACACTGATGTGTGACATAACATCCAGATGAGGAGGAGTGAGGAACAGCTCCTGCCACACTAAATTACAAGTGTTCTAAAGATAATAGAACTGTACTGGATACCTAATCTTTATATTGTATGAGTGCAGGGACAGTACAATTTTTTTTTAACTTCCCAGAGTACCCACGGGGGGACAATGCAGTCGGTTTTAAATAGAAGCATTTCCAATGTATAATGTTTGTGGGGTGAGCCATCATCTTTCATTATAATCTTGTGGACAGTAAGGGTACCTTTACACGTCGCAACATTGCATGCAATTTCACTTGCAACTTACTGGTTGCAGTGAAATCATGGACACATTGTTCCTTTTGTACACAGCAACAAAATAGAACAATGTGTCCATGATTTCATTGCAACCAGTAAGTTGCAAGTGAAATTGCATGCAATGTTGTGACGTGTAAAGGTACCCTAAGGCACACGTGCACACGTTAAGTATTTGGTCAGTTTTTACCTTAACATTTGGAAGTCAAATCCAGGAGTGTTTAACAAGTGCAGCAGTGGTGCCCGTGTTGCTATTATACTCAATGTGTGCACGTGGCCTAAGGTTGGGTTCACACACAGCTAATTGCTGCGTTTTCTGAGGATCTGTTTTTGGTGCAAAACTGCACCATGACCGATTCCTCGCAAAACGCAACGTTCTGTGTGTGAACACAGCTGCGTTTTTCTTCCTTTTAGTTACCTCTCTGCGCTCCCCCAGTGATCGCCGGTGATCTCATTCAATCAAAAAAGAAAAACAAATCCCGTACAGAACATTGCAGTTTTTCAACATAGGAAACTGTAACTGGTCTTATGAATTAATGTAACTATTAGTACACGATGCGTTAACACTGCGTTCAAGGCAGCGTCCTGCCTTCTGCAGGGTGAACGCAGCTGCCCATGGGCATGATGCATTTTTGCTGCATTCATCTGCCGATATCGCAGCCATCTCTGCAGGAATAAATTGACATGCTGCAGATCAGGAAGCCGTCCCGCATGTCAGTTTACGCTACAGGGAAAACATGCACAGTAGATGTGGGATTTCTCTAAACCCCATCCACTGTGATCATGTGCACTCACCCTTAGGCTATGTTCTCATGATGAGCTTTAGGTGAGTTGTTGATGTTGCCAAATTTCTGCATCTATTAAGTAAATTAGGTTACTTACGTGTTTTTGGCTTCTTTTTGGTATGTCATGTTTTAAATTAAGCTGCTTTGTTTTTAATACTTCCTGGTATTTGGCTTTGACAAAACGTTATTGTCACAATGGTCTCTCTTACTTTGAAGACTTGTGACAGTTTTGGGACCTGTGTCTCATTCCTGTATTGAGACTTCATATTCAACATGCTTCTTTCCTTTGTCAGTGTAGGAGATAATGTCAGTTTCTGTTGCTAGCAAGCTAGCTAATTCTTTGTCCAGGTGTAGCTACTCTGTGATCACTCCCATCTCCGTTATATGTTCACATGGTTCCAGCATCCTTTACTGGTGATTGAACTTCATTCCTGGCCTGGCTTCCTGAGGTGAAGGAAGTACTCTAGAGAGCTGACCTTTGCCAAGCCGTCTGCTGCCTTGGAGAGTGGCAGCAGGCATGAAATTGTTTTTTGTTGTCCTCATGTCTGTCTCCCCTTCCCTCTTGTTGTTATTATTGCAGTGGTTGTGACTAGTGTTCCTGCAGGCCATTAATTTCCCTATTGAGTGCTAACATCAGGACCAGTGAGGGAGTAGGTATCTTGTTTGGCGATGGGGTGAAAGAACCCATATAGGGATGACAGGGAGATCAAGGCATAGCTGCAGGTGAGTGCAGGAGGTCACCTCTTCCTCATTCCCTATGAGCAGGGCCCCCATGTTGTATTTGTCTTCCCCCACGCACCTGGTGTTTCTGACTCACCATGGCCAGGGAACTCAGGCGCAGTCTATAGGTCACGGTTAGCGGTGCCTGAGGCTGTGGGCCCGGTGGTCAATGTAAAAAAGGAAAAAGAAAAATAATAAAGGAATAAAATAAAATTTTTGTTCGTGACGCCACCTGTAGGTTCCGGTGATGGCACCGGCGCTGCTGGATTCTCCGGGGTGATGGGCGGCAGCAAGATGGAATCGCTCCCTACAGGATGAGCGGGATCCCCGGAGCTCTGAGCTGAAATGGTGGAATTGGGCAGCTCAGTTGTTTCTGTAAAGCAATGCAAGTGAATGGCAGTTCTGGAATAAAGCTAGGGCACGCTGCTCACTCTGCACGGGTTCTTTACTCAAGTAAATGGCAACTTTACAATGCATGCGATGGAGTCGGCTGAGGCAGTGGACCAGGTGGTTCTGGCAATGAGTAGAGTCCCTGTGAAGCTCCACAGGTGTCTTTCTCTATCTGTATCTGTTCCTTCACTTCGCTGGTCTACTATACCCCACTGAGGGCCTTCGGTTGGGTCACCGCCGACGTCTCCTCTCGGGCCCTGGCCTTCAATGGTGGGTGCTCCTGGTATAAGCTGCGGTAGTTGTTATTTGGTGAGTCGAGCTCCTATAAGACCTATGACCACTCCAGGTTCTGTGGTTCAGGTATGTTACCTGCTGGACCACTTCGGAGCTGGTACTCCGGGTTTGGACTGGGCAAGGGTATTGGCTTACCCGTTCTACTCTTGGCCCCTTTCTCTTCTGGGTCACCAGGTTGAGGTGCCCTCCCAGTTAGCTTTCTCTGTGCTTCTCTGTAGCTCCTCCAACTCTGCTACATCAGTTGCTTTCACTTTGCTGTCTGTGGTGCACGGCCCTGTGCAGCTCCTTCTGACTTCTCTGCACTCACTTCCTGGTCTAACTCCTTGCTGCTCTCCCACTCACTATATCACCTAGCTCTCCTCCCATGGGGACCTGTTACCCTAGCAACGGGTGTCTGATTGGTCCGCTCTCACTAGGTGTATGTGTGTGGTGTTGGAGCTTCAGGATTCTTCTACTCATTACCAGAACAAAGGATATGGCACCTTCATTCAGGGGTGCAGTACCCTTTTGTGACGCACTCTTAGTGGGGCGCCACATTTCCTCACCTTGTGTGTAGTGTACGGGACGCCATTGGTCCGTGCTCCACTGTCACGCACTGTAGCTGGACACCTCCTTAGTTCCAGCGTGACAGTTATTAATTTACTGATGTGTTGATTAAACTCCTTTCACAACAGTGTTTTTGCTGATTTACAGCAGATCCAGCAGATTTACTGCATCTGCCGCGTAACGGCCGATTTGCGGCAAATTCTCATTTATTCTCTATGGGACTTGCGACAGGCGTGGTAAGTGCGGTTTTCCAGCAAATCCAGCACTTGTGTCAGGTCAAAAAAACGTGGTTAGCTATGATTTTTTGACTTGCCACAAGTGCTGCATCTGCCGGATCTCGGCAAAAACTGCACTTGCCGCACCTGTCGCAAGTCCCATAGAAAATGAATAGGGGCAAAAATAGGGAAAAGTCAGCCAGAACGCGGTATATGTGGTAAATCTGCCAGATCTTCCACAAATCAGTAAAAACGTTGATGTGAAAGGGGCCTTACATGTGTTTTGCAGATTTATTGCATCTAAGGCTACCTTCACATTACGATTTGAAGGGAGCCGATGCTGTCCGATATAAATCGGACAGCATCGGCTCCCTTCTGATGCCTGGAATCGGGTGCCAAATAGGCACCCGATTCCGGCATAAAATCGGCGCCGGGCTGCAAAAAAATAAAAAAAAAATAAAGGTTATTCTCACCTCCCCCCGAGCCCCCGCCGTCTTCCGCCATCTTCTGCCATCTTCTTCTAGGCTCCCGGTGGCTCCCGCAGGCTGCCGGTGTCAGCAGAGGTGTACCTCTGCTGTACACAGGACCTGCGGTGATGTCACAGTCACGTGACCGCGGGTTCACCATGGTGAACCCGCGGTCACGTGACTCTGACATCACCGCAGGTCCTGTACAGCAGAGGGAGCGCTCTGCTGACACCGGCAGCCTGCGGGAGCCACCGGGAGCCTAGAAGAAGATGGCAGAAGATGGCGGAAGACGGCGGGGGCTCGGGGGGAGGTGAGAATAACCTTTATTTTTTTTTTAACCCTTGTGCTCCTAGTTAGGAGCAGTTTTACTGTACTGAGCGTGCTCAGTACAGTAAAACGGGGTCCGAGGAGACATAGATGTTTCCTCGGACCCTTCTCCATAGGGCCCCATGTTATAGGGATCGGGTCAGATCGGATGTGCACTAAATGCCATCCGATTTGGTCCGATCCGAATCTGTCAGATTTTATTTTCGGTGCTAAAATCGGAGCAGGCTCCGATTTTAGCACCGATAATAAAATCGGACAGAATCGGATCGGACCAAATCGGATGGCATTTAGTGCACATCCGATTCGGTCCGATCCCCATAGGGATACATGGGGTCCGAAAATCGGTCCGATGCTGTCCGATTTTTTTCGGACAGCATCGGAAAACCGAAAATCGTTATGTGAAAGCAGCCTAACACTAGTCTATGAGAGAAATCTGCTCATAAATCTCAGCATACCTGCAGGATAAATTGACATGATGCACCACAGGTCAGTTTACATGAAAAAAGCACAGTGGGCACGAGATTTCTATAAATCCCATTCACTTTGATGGAACTGTAAAATGTTGCATTTTTGATGCAGCAAAAATACACAGTGTCAAAAGCTCACACACTTACCATACAGCTGTGAAAAAGTAGAATGCATTCAGATGAAAAGTGAGAAAAAATTGGCTGGATGAAACTGATGATTTTTCATATTCTTCTGTGAATCCAGCCTAGAGGTGACAGCAACAGACTTTTAAAAGTGATGAGCACAACATGTACATGTTCTGAAGTGGATATCGATTTTCATGGATATATTGCCACATTTAAAGGGTTTATCCGCAGGGCCGTATTTGGAGTTCCTGCTGCCCTAGGCACTGTCAGCGGTTGCCCTCCCTGTCACAGCTCCACCCCCTGCCGCAGCCCCTCCCCCATCACAGACAATCCCCCCCCCCCCATCGCGGCCGTCCCCCCAAGTTTCATGTAGCTTCTCCCTCCCACATTCCATCATGTAGCACATATAAAAGATTTGTATGTCTGTACATTGTGAGCCCCAATGGGGACAGTGTTGATGATGTATGTAAAGTGCTATGGAGTTCATTGTGCAGTATGAATGCAAAAAATATTATTCTTATATTATGTCACAATACCGGGATCTGAGGATCTTGTATTTCGAGGTCAGGGCTCTCTGATGCCATGTTGCTGCCTGTCTCGCTGTCTTCCTTTTTGACACTGCAGTGCGGTGGACAAGAGAGCAGGGGTAGACCTACCGTGGTGCCCCTTAAAGGCACAATTGCAAATGAATACTGTGCCCCTGGGCCTCCTCCCCCCTCCAAAAACACATTTAATAAAGAGTTTGGAGGAGGGAGGGGGATTAAAAAAAGGCAGAGATCATGCTACAGCGAGCTTCCCAAATCAAGGTAGGTCCCAAATATAGCGAAACCCGGGACACCAAAAAACCAACCAAAGCAAAGCCAGTTATGGATCCTTGCTGCTAAGGTACTCCCAGCAAAAAAGAGATAGAGTTAGATAAGTGTACACTGTCACCTCTGCAGTTTATATGGAGTAAAAGTTCATAGTTGTTCATTAGAGATGAGCGAGCACTAAAATGCTCGGGTGCTCGGTGCTCTGGCCAAGCATCCCAAGATACTCGTGTACTCGGCCAGAGCACCGAGCCCAATGTAAGTCAATTAGTGACAAGCTCCGCCCACAGACTTCCGCCTATAAAACGAGTATTTCTGGAAAAGGGCGGGAGGGTGGACTTTTTCAAATTACCGCAGCATGCACCTTGCTGTGGCCCCCAGAGGGACCCTAACAATCAATCTTCTCTCTGTGAGGTGCCAGCTCACTGTGTGCACTGAAGAGAGTAGTGTATTTGTGTCAGATTGCTAATTATTAGCGAGGAGTCCGAGCATCTTGGCGGTACTCGGTGCTCGCCGAGCATCCCGAGTACCGGGATACTCGTGCGAGTAATGAGTAGCGCCGAGCATACTCGCTCATCCCTATTGTTCATGAAACCTATGGTGTCTGTGTTTCTTATGGGACTGCAATCACCTCTTCTACTACTCCATGCTACATGGTCTAAGTGTTTGCGCCTGCAAGAATCAATGTGAAAGTGTAACCAGACCGGGAAGCTTAGCCACTACACAAAGCTGGACTAGGAAATCAGCCTCCGCGATCCACTGAGTTACCTGACCCTGCTACCAAATCCCCTTTTACACTTGCCTCCCAACCTGTGGATTGCTGGACCTTTTGAAGGCACCGTGACAATAATAAGCTTTGATTTCCTGCTGGAGGTTGCAGCAATTATATTATATGTAGGACTATGGGGGCTGCATTATAATATATGGAGACTGCATTATATTATACAGAGGGTGCATTATATTATATGGAGGACTATGGAGGCTACATTATATTATATGGAGGACTACGGAAGCTGCATTATATAACATGGAAGAATACCGTATTTTTCGCACTATAAGGCGCACCGGATTATAAGGCGCACCCTCAAAAAATGACTTTTAAGCCGTCTTGGTCCATATATAAGGCGCACCGGATTATAAGGCGCACCATATTACCATAAAAAAAAAAAAAGCTCAGACTCCAGTATCCCTGTGTAGCCTCCCATCACCCTCCAGCATCCCTCTGTAGCCTTCCATCACCCTCCAGCATCCCTCTGTAGCCTTCCATCACCCTCCAGCATCCCTCTGTAGCCTTCCATCACCCTCCAGCATCCCTCTGTAGCCTCCCATCACCCTCCAGCATCCCTCTGTAGCCTTCCATCACCCTCCAGCATCCCTCTGTAGCCTCCCATCATCCTCCAGCATCCCTCTGTAGTACCCCACCACCCTCCAGTATCCCTGTGTAGCCTCCCATCACCCTCCAGCATCCCTCTGTAGCCTCCCATCACCCTCCAGCATCCCTCTGTAGCACCCCACCACCCTCCAGTATCCCTGTGTAGCCTCCCATCACCCTCCAGCATCCCTCTGTAGCTCCCCACCACCCTCCAGTATCCCTGTGTAGCCTCCCATTACCCTCCAGCACCCCACACAGTCAGACACACACACACACACTCAGACACACACACATACACACACATACACACTCAGACACACACACACACATACACACTCAGACACACACACACACTCAGACACACACACACACAAACTGATTTTTACTTTTTATACTGGTACTTTTGCTTACTGTACTGTGTGGCAAGGCACTCTCAGCGCTGGAGCCCTCAGCAAATCACAGCGTTGGAGCCCACAGCCAATCACAGCACTGGAGCCCACAGCCAATCACAGCGCTGGAGCCCACAGCCAATCACAGTGCTGGAGCCCTCAGCCAATCAGAGGCTATGGGCTGACGTCAGCTGGCCTCGGATTGGCTCAAGGCTCCTGGGCGGAGCTGTGATTGGCTGATGGGCTCCTGGGCAGTGAGCGCGCGCAAAACAGCGGCGGCACCGGACACCGGACAGCGGGGACGGCGGCTGGTGATCGCGTCCCCGCACGTGATGAGAGGCAGGCACCGGCACCGGCACCAGCACACCAGCATGGATGGCGGGGACGGCGGCTGGTGATCGCGTCCCCGCACGTGATGCGAGGCAGGCACTGGCACCAGCATGGATGGCGGGGACAGCGGCTGGTGATCGCGCCCCTGCACAGAGATGCCAGGCAGGCACCGGACAAAGGGGGATGGCGGCACAAAGGTATGCCTTATTTTCTGGGGGGTGCCAAATATTTGCAGGCAAATGGCACCCCCTTAGCACTCTGGGAAAAATCCGTATATAAGGCGCACTGCACTATAAGGCGCACCTATGATTTCTGGGAAAATCTTAGTCTTTTAGGTGCGCCTTATAGTGCGGAAAATACGGTATGTAGCCTGAATTATATTATATGGAGGACTATGGGAGTGTATCATATTATATGGAGGACTATGGAGGCTGTATTATATTATATGGAATCTGCATTATATTATATGGAGGTTTATATTATATGGAGGAATATGGGGGCTGCATTATAATACATGGAGGAATATAGGGATGCATTATAATATACTAACGGGGATCATTATACTATATGAAAGGCAATGTAAGGTCCATTATACTATATGGAGGACTATGGGGTGCATTATACTATATCGAGGACTATGACTGGCCCATTATACTATATGGATGACTATGTGAGGCCATTACTATATGGAAGGCTATGTGAGGGCCATTATAATATTTGGAGGGCTGCGAGGGGAGCATTTATACTTTATAGAGGTCTATTTGAGGGTCATTAGACTGAATGCAAACAATTATACAGTGTGACAGTTTGTGTGGGTCCATCATACTGTGCGGAGGGCTGCGTGGGTGCCATTGTACTATTTGGAAGGATAGTAGGGGCCATTATAATGTATGTAGGCTCATTACTTTGAATGAAGGTCTGTGTGGTGGTCACCTTTGGTGATCATACTGTGTTAGGGTCACCATTCATTGTTGAAGGGGGTGGTTGAAGGGGGGTACAGTAGGGTCATCATAATGTGCCTGTAGAGTGTAGGATGGAGGAATTCTCTGTCGGGGGGATCATACAGTGTTAGGGTCACCATTCATTGTTAAAGGGAGGTAGTTGAAGGGGGGTACAGTAGGGTCAGCATACCATGCCTGTGGAAGGTACAGTAGAGGAATTCTCTTGTGGGGGGATCATACACTGTTTGTGGAGCTCTTTTGCTGGCATAATACTTTATGAGGGCAATGAAAAGGGAATCCAGGGGCTTCATAGGAGCAAACTTACTTTGTAAGGGCTGTAAAGTCACAACAGATATGCTGTTATATGATGCAGGACAAAATTCTTTCTTTTTTTTGGAGGGAGGGGGGTCCCAATTATAACTTCTGCTATGGGGCCCATGATTTCTATGTGCACCTCTACTCCAGCCTTATTTACTGGCCACATCTATGGCAACAAGTTTTTAAGGTCTCGGGAAACAAACACAGACATCAATTTTTTACTTTTAAAACTTAGTATAAAGTGTCCATTATGCGTACAGAAATGCAGAAAACGTATCATTTGGACCAATGTGTCCAATTATGAATGTCTTCTTCTTTTGACCATATTGTTTTATCTTCTCAGTCGGTCAAAGAAGTAACTAATGGAAAAAGCACGGTGAGGCGGTATTACATTGGTTGTATATTAGTGCACTCAGGCAGGTAGGAAGCAGATCAAAACCAGCAGTAAAGGGGTGAGGACAACCCAGATCAAAGTCTGCAAAGCACATGGGACAGAAAACAGGGGAGGGATCCTAAAAAGGGGGTGAGAGGGCAGGGAAAGAGTGTAGAGTCAGATAGTGTCAGAGCACAGACAGGGCAAGTAAGAGGAGGGAAAGCTGGGAAGGAGAAGATAAGTGAAGGGAAAGAAAGACTGCACAAGTGACATAGAACAGACACACAAGAAGCCAAAGAAAGGGTAGGAGTGTCAGCAACCAGGGAGAGAAGTGCACTGAGGGTAGAGAATGATTAAAAGGATAGAAAGGGAGGAGATGATAGAAGGAGGAGAAGCTGAAGGGAGGGGAGAGATAAGAAGAGGAGGAAAGGGGTGAAAGAGGGAGGGCAGAGATGAGATGGGAGGTTTGTTGCAAAACAGCTCTCTGGAAGTGATGACACCAACAGAAAAACCTTCCAATAACTTCCTATAGAGCAACAGCAGCAGGAAGACACAGCACAGTACCAGAGCCACACTGGGGAGGCTGCACAGGACCTCTACACATGAGGCTGCACACTACTTATATATGAGGAAGCACATGGAGGCTCCACAGCACAGAAGGGAGGCTGGATTACACAAGACTTGTACAAAGGAGGTGCCTGAATACTGAGGACACACGAGGAACAGGTAACACGTCCAGCATAGCACAGGAGAAGACTGCACAGACTGAAGAGGATAGAAGGTGTATGGGGCAGAGAGACTACAAGAGGGGACTCTATACAGAGGAGGGTGGCTGCTGACATAAGGAAGAAGATTACACCTAAAGGGGCAGCTGTATATCCACTGGGTATATACTGGGTCACCTCTGAAACCTCATGTCCTCCAGAGGTCCACCTCTCCCACCAGGAAGCCCAATGAATATGATGCGAGGACCAAACCCAGGAATGTACAGGAGTCCACCAGGACCTTTCCAGGTAATCTACACCAGCAGTCCTAAATTTTAGCGCCATATAGTGTTGTCTTCATTGTATTGGTCATACAAGAGTGGTCTAAAGTGTAAGGATGGGTTCACCAACAAAGGGAAAGTCCTCCTGTCCATCTGATGACACCTGACAATCCGCCACTTACAGGTCAAAGCTAAAACATCAAATGGGATTTCGCACCGCAATCATAGATTTTCTTTTTTGTGGTACTTTCTCCATAAAAACTCTTTCCCCAATAAGAGCTTTATATATTTTTTAAGGTAATATATGTTTGTACCGTGTTGTCCAGTAGAGAGATGAATGCTCGAAAGCCGCTCTTTCTTACCATCTTTTCAGTTAGCCACTAAAAGTTATCAACCACTGAGGACTCTCCGATTTTAATATTTTTATATATTTTTTAATGATGGTTTTAAAATTCAGAATATATGCTAATCCAAACTGTATTAGGTTATATTGATTGGGATTAAAACATTTTGTATTGTCAACTAGGGTCACCAAATAGTACATCAGGACCTCATGAATTTGGCCAAAAGAATACATTGAGCGAAATCGGATGCCAAATGTATGGATTATTTATGGGTGCACAGCTCTGAACATAGGCCACCAGTTGCCCACTGGTCCCATACTGCCCCATGTGGCAGAACTGTAATGGCGCTGTGCCATGTGTAGGCACATTTGCCATGGTCTTGGCATAAGTAACAATATTGTTTTTTCTTTAATACTGTAATGTTACACAATTTTTATATTTTCCATGACCAGATGGCTGATGGATGATACAGACGGCACTTATTTCCATCTAAATATGGACTAAAAAAACACCATTTGTAAGAAAAAGCCACCTCTCCTGCCTGAAATGTCACCTGAGGCCGCTGATTTCAGCTGTCACTTAGGCTGGCTTCACATTTGCGTTCCCCTCCGCAGCGTTCTGCGGAGGGGATCCACAATGTGACCGCAGCACCAGAAGCCCCTATGTTTATAATGGGAGCGCACGGTGCTGCGCTTGACGGCGCATGACCGTGCGCACCCATTCACTGCCATATGTGATCTGTGCGCAGGCGGATGCCTGCGCACAAATCACCCAGTCTCTTCCGCACCACGAACGCGACATGTTGTATTTCTGGTGCGGACGTGACTGGGGATTTGTGCACAGGCATCCGTCTGCGTACAGATCACATATGGCAGTGAATGGGTGTGCACGGTCATGCGCAGCACCGTGCACTCCCATTATAAAGATAGGGGCTTGCGGTGCTGCGGTCACACTGTGGATCCCCTCCGCAGAACGCTGCGGAGGGGAACACAAATGTGAAGGTAGCCTTATTCAGTATGCCTTTTTAATTTTATTTCTATAGCGCTGACATATTAAACTTTACAATTCAGAGCGGACATGTACAAAGTAAGACATTACAGAGTAAGGGGTCTGCAAGTCGGTCTGATGTTGGATCGCAATGTACAGACTGGCTCTCTGGGCCTGAGCGTAACAGTGTCATAGAAATACATGAAGCTGTCACACTGGGGTTGGTAAAACCATGGCCAGTCCATGCATTACGATCAACATTGAACCAAATTGCATGGATGAGTGAAAGATTCAACGAATACCAAAAAGTGTGAGGGCCCTGCTTGTAAGCTTCAAATCTATAAGGAAAAAAGGGTTTGATTTGTAAGGTTTAAAGGAAAGTTGTCAGCAGAATTTCACCCCTGACTATGTAGATGGGCCTGTTAATATGTGTGGAGAGGCGGCTATGCTCCACTGCTGACGTCTCAATAGATATAAATGTCAGAGAACACTTGTGATAGTAGAACAGGTAATCCGGTTTTATTCTCAACACATTTCGAGCTGCACTCACGTCTTCATCAGCACCTAAAGCTATTTCAAAGACGAGCCCACCAATACCTTTACATGGCCAGTCCACTTCCTAGTATTTGAATTGATATCCTAATGATGCTAAATAACTATTTGTGAATCTGATGCCTCTGTCACTCCAGCTCTATTTCCCACCAAACACTAACTCCTACTGCTTGATCAACAGCCTCAATGCAGTGTGACATCTGAAAATGACTCATCAATCAACCTTTAGGAGGTGGGGAAAAGAGCTGGAGTGACAGAGGCTTCAGATCTACCTTAGTCATTCAACTTCATTTGCATTTCAATTCAAACACTTGATTTCTCAGTAATGGAGGAAAAGACTGGCCATGTAAAGGGATTGCTGGACTTGTCTTTGAAAGAGCTACATGCACATATAAATAGTTTGGGATGTGAAATCCTGCTGACAGATTCCATTTAATTTTTTTGGGGCAGTATTTAGGCTAAACTTGAGGCTTATTGTACAAATAATCAATTAACTTGACCAACGTGACTGTGCTTTTGGTAGTCAAAAGGATAGGAAAAACGTTTAGAGCTACTTTAACTACTAGGAATGCACAAATACTATAGCGGACGCATAGTCCAACCAAAGTTAACATCCTCATGAATGCGTCAGATTTTGTAAATTCTAACGATTATAATTATGCTTACTCTTATTAGTACAATAATCTCAAATTCTTTAACCATAGCGACCTCTGGTTCCACACTATACCACTAGCTACCCATAACTTTGCATGAGCTCTTTCATAGATCTGTTGAAAAATGTGTCCGTAGCATTATAGACTTAACTATGGAGGGAGTCAGTCTTCCATAAAATTATTTCCATCGGAGGAGAATACAGTCAATTACATTTTACACTGCATTATAAATTATATTAGTGTCTGAAGAGGAGGTATTCATGTCAGATAAAGACGTTGGTACATGATCAGAGACTACAGCTTTAAATAACGCAACTTACTGATGAGCACTAAGCTATTTTTGTTCGTGAATTACCAAGGTACATTTTGATAAATCCCCTGTCACACATAGCGAGATCGCTGTTACGTCACAGATTTTGGGACGTAACAGCGACCTCACCAGCGATCTCACTATGTTTGACACATAGCAGGACCAGGCCCCCGCTGTGACATCGCTGATCGTGTCAGAATGGCCTTGACCATTTTTTGATCGTCGGGTTCCCACTGGGCAGCATGCATCGTTGTGTTTGACGCCTTAACAATGACCTCGTTGGCGACTCAGAACTCAGCCACATAGTTCTGAGTCGTTAGACTAGATGCTGTGTGACAGGGTCCCAACGACCACCGAGGTCGTTACACGGGTCGCTGTATCATTGAGTAGATCTGACTGTTTGACTTCTCACCAGCGACCACGTAGTGACGTTCCAGCGATCCTTACCAGGTCGTATCGTTGTCGGGATCACTGGAACATCGCCAAGTGTGACGGGACCTTAAGTTTTAATTAGTCATATCACAACACTTAAAGGGAACCTGACAGCTTGTTGTACCCGCCTCTGCTGCCACTACCTGTCCCTGCACCTTCCTTGCTGATCCCTAACCATCCCTGTCTCACCTAAAACTGCATATAAAGTTTAAGAAAACGAGCTGTCGGGTTCCTTTTAATAAAGATCTACAGCAAAAATACAACTTTCCATTATTTTATCTCCCACCTAATTTTCTATGAAGCTTTAGAATTCTTGTATAATGTACTCATTTCCCTGAAGTACACGCATTGCTTGTGATCAGACACTGTGTTGAAATTTTTCATCATATCTGTGTGAAGGAGCCGTCTAATCATCATCAGTAACTGTGATAGAAGTTTGTGCTCCCTCATGTAAATAGCTAGTATGGAACAGTGTGGAAATTTATCATACAGGAATTTTTCATGCCTGTATGAGTAATAGAATTACTTGTAATCACGTGTACAAAAATTTTTTAAAGCATTAAACCAAAACCGAATTCAACAGTTAATATGGAATGGTCCCATATGTGGCAGGGAAGAGAGCAAGTAAGTAGAGTAAAATAAAATGATTTGCAGAACACTGGGTCAGAGGCTACTTTGGTACTCTGTGGTCTCCAGATTCAACCTCTACAAACCTACTCCTATCTGCTGACATCTCCAACGCCTCTTCTGATCAATAGAACATAACAATAACCTTGTGCCAGGCCTACTAAGTCATACATTTTTGACATGGCATCTGAACCAGCATCTAGATTTTGCTCAACTTTACAGTTATGAGATTGACACATAATGGAACATAATTAATATGGGAGCATATGAGAAATTTTAGTTGTGGGTGTAGTTTTCCTTTTAGTAATGTGTCAAACTGTGCACCAACTGTTTCCTTAAAGGGGATGTATCAAGATTAGAAGTTGCCCCTTATCAAGAGTACAGAATAACTTTCCAATTGCTCAGACTCCAACCACTGGAACCACCACCGATCCCAAGAACGAGCCTCATCTAACTAGAGCAGAGTGGGGTATGTGCACTACTGCTCCATTCATTCTAAAGGCCCCGTAACACCCAACGATATCGTTCACAATATCGTTACAACGTCACCGATTTTGTAATGTTGCAGCGACGTCAAAACAACATCATTGCATGTGGCATTTACCAACGACCAACGATGAGTTTGTTCATCGTTGATCGTTGGTAAATGACCAGGACCATTTTTTGAACGTTGGTCTCCCGCTGTGCGGCCAGCATCGGCGTGTGTGACAGCGGGAGACCAGCGATCAACGACCTCCCAGCGCCGCACAGCATGTGCTGTGAGGTGGTAACCAGGGTAAACATCGGGTAACTAAGCGCAGAGCTATGCTTAGTTACCCGATGTTTACCCTGGTTACCAGCGTTCTTGCTAGTTGCTGGTGAGTCTGGCTGTTTGATAGCTCACCAGCGATGACATAACGATGTCCCAGCGACCCCCATTGTTGGTCGGATCGCTGGGACATTGCGGTGTGTAACGGGGTCTTTAATGGGACTGCCATAAATATCTGCGCACTCAAGAGTTTGACACTGAGAAACTCGGGCATTTCATACTGTGTGAATGGAAATGGTTTAACAAACCACATCTAAGACTGGCTTCACACCACGATTTTCTGGATCCGGGGTTGTCCGGTGTGAACTGGACAGCCCTGATCCAATTTTGCCCCTATTGTATCCCTATGGGGTCGGATGGCAGAGATTTGCCCTACGGTTCTGTTTTGTCTGATGCTTTCAGGTTCTGTCCGATGCTTCCTGCAAAACACTGGACAGAACCTGACAGCAAATAAACGTGGTGTGAAACCAGCATAAGTATTTTTTAAAACAGATCAGTAACCAGATCTCAATATACAAACTGGCAACATTATTAAAGAAATCTCTTGGACCTGATATAAGTAGTGTACATGTTTTGAAAATCCATGTCAGAATAAAATAAATAAGCATTTTAGAGCATTTTAGGAGATAGGAAATCTTCTAGGAAGTATTGTACAGCCACTGTGATATTTATTTGGGAAGTAAGTACACCAGACTCATCTGATCTAGCAGGTTTTTTTTTATAATGATGTATTTACCGTACTTTGTATTGGGTGATAATTGACCAAGGTGGATAGTGTACTATTTGAAGCTGAACTACCAATGAAGCTCGTAGACAGCAGATAGATCTGAATACTGAGCGGTGGTACTCACTAGGCCTTTGTTTGATGGCGGTGTCTCAACTTGTCTAAACGCACAGTTGTCGCGTGGCGTATAGTAGAATGAGATCAGACAGAAAGTGATTTTTTTTCTTTCTTTGAGAAAGTAGTAAAAGCCTCCAGAGCCAAAAGAAGCTCATCAGTATCTCATCATTGCAAGCTATGACAAAGCACTAATTGTGCCACAAAGGGAAAAAAATATTTAAATACAGTTTTAGCAAACTGATGTGAAATTGATGTCAAGTTACTAGAAAATAGTATCGCGGACTTAGGCCCCTTTCACATCAGCGTTTTTTTCAAATCGCGGCAGATGCGGTGAAAAAACTGCATCTGCCGCGATTACCGCATAACCGCGACACTTGCGGCAAGCCCTATGCAATGTCTATGGGGCTTGCGGTAAGGGTGCGGCAGATGCGGCAAGTGCAGTTTTGGCACTTGCGGCAGGTGCGGCCGGGAAAAAAAACGCTGCTGACTGCGGTTTTTTTCGCGGCCGCACCTGCCGCAAGTGCCGAAACTGCACTTGCCGCACCCTTACCGCAAGCCCCATAGACATTGCATGGGGCTTGCCGCAAGTGTGCCGCAAGTGTCGCGGTTATGCGGTAATCACGGCAGATGCGGTTTTTTCACCGCATCTGCCGCGATTTGAAAAAACCGCTGATGTGAAAGGGCCCTTAGACGGGTTTCACACTACCGTTTTTGTAAATTTCCCCCAGAATTGTAAAAACTGCACCCGCGCCGATATTATCACTGAACCATCTCACGAACTAGTGCGGGCGCATACTGTTGCTTCCGGCTGTATACCTTTTTCCGACGAATCTGGGGACAAATGACATGCTCCCTAGGGAATGTGTCATTCAGAGCTACGTTCTGGGGATGCACAGTTTAAAAACCCGGATCCAGCGAGGTCCGGAGTCTGCTGGATCTGGGTTACATAGAGCCGGATTTTAAATCAACCCGTAGTGCACTGGATCCGGGTGCAGACGAGTTTTGTCACATTGACCAAAAATGCACGAAAATGCGTTTTTGGTCACAATGAAAAAAAATGGTGACACATGAATCAGAGGGAAACAGGACGAACTGGATGCACCCACAAGTTCATCTAGCCGAAAACTGTTGCAGGTGCATTCAGCTTAAGCTGGATACACACGGATGGCAAAAAACGCCAGTGTGAAACTAGCCTTGGGGTGAGTGCCCACGATCAGTGTTATCAGCATATTGGATGCAGCATGTTTTCACTGTTTACAAAGTGCTGCATACGATCACGGTGTTGGGATTTATAGAAATCTCCTGCCCACTGTGCTTCTTTTTAAAGCTGCATAAACTGACATGTGGCGCGGGTTTCCGAGCCACAACATGAGAATTTATTCTTACAGAGACTAGTGTTCTGAGTGAAAGAACACAGTGAAAATCCACTGTCAGTAATCCTGATTATGGGCACGGAGAGTGCATTCTCCCGCACAGGACACTAGCGTCTCCGCAAGAGAAAACACGCTATGTCCAGAATGTCAGGAAGCCTGATTGTGTGCACAGACCCTTAAGGCCCCGTTACACACAGCGATATCGCTGCAGCGTCACAGGTTTTGCGTGTGACATGCCGCAGCGACCAGTGATGAGCTCGGAATCGCCAGGACCATTTTTTTGGACGCTGGTCTGCCGCTGTCACGCATGCATCAACATGTGTGACCGGGGCAACGACCAGCGATCCCCAGTCTGCGCCCGAGACCCTGTACGATCATAGCAACCTTCAGGTGTCGGTGCAGTACTGGGTGATCACTGGTGAGATCTGCCTGTGTAACAGCTCACCAGCGATCACATAGCGATGGTTGGGTCACTGGCACATCGTTATGTGTAACCCGGCCTTTAGGGTTTAAATTCATTTAAAAAGGTGGCCTTATGAAAACAATCATATAAAGGAGGATCCCTCACTCAAAACCACCACTAGACAGGCGGCTTCTGTTTTTGTGGACTCAAGCTGTCTTTATATTACCTGCTGATTGCCTTCCGGTTTGTTATTGAAAGGGGTTATCTCATAAAAAAACATCCCATCCACATTGTTGGAGAATTGTGTCCACTTTTACAACTAATACATTATAGAGTGTCAAATCTAAATCTATAAACCCTTGTACTGGACGCTTGTTGGTAATACTGAGGGATAAACCCATAGTTCCCAACAAAGAATAAGGCTGTGTGCACACAGCGTTTTTCAAGTAGTTTTTGTTGAAGAAACGTAGCAGAAACTCTCCTGATCAGCCTCCAAAACTCAAAATTCGTCAACAAAATTTGAGTTTCTGCTCAGCTTTTGCTCCAAAGTTTCAGCAAAAATATTCTTGTGTGCACATACCCATATCAGTTGTTTCAATTTTATTTAATAAATCAATAACACATGTGAAGATAAGCCACTTTGTAATATATCTGATCAGAGAAATGTGCTTCTTTCTCTGCCAGAATTGATCAGTCATTATCAAAATTCTCAATTCTAAGATAAAATCTGTATTCAGTGAAGACTTTCCCATTACTGAGATAGGAGATAGCAGCTGTTACTGATGAGATTCTATGATGATGGGAGGAGGGAGGAGCTAGAGGTAATGGGAGGAGCTATAGGCAGAGTTCCACCCCTATCCTCTTTATATCTACACAGAATGTCATCAGTAATAACTGCCATCTCCTATCTCAGTAATGGGAAAGTCTTCACTGACTACAGATTTTACCTCAGATTGAGAATTTTGATGATGACTGATTAATTCTGGCAGAGAAAGAAGCAAATTTGTCTTATAAGATACATTACAAATTTGCTTATTTTCATATGTACTATTGATTTATTAAATAATAACTAAATGATGGTTACACATTAGGCTCTTTACACCAGAGGTCCCCATGTCAGTCCTCGTGGGCCGAACCAGTGCAGGTTTTCAGGATCTCCTTAGTATTGCACAGCAGGCAATGATTCCAATCCTGTGCAATAGTAAGGAAATCCTGAAACCTGCACTGTTCGGCCCTCGAGGACTGACATTGGGACCTCTGCTTACACACTGAGTTTGAGGAGTAGTCTAAACCCTTTTCCAACACTGCTTCATAACACTTATGAACCTTTCTTTATTACTAAGGCAAATCCACCTTGCTGTTCATGAGTTCTTGAGCATTTCTTTTCCTGCAGAGATTATGAAAATCAAGGGCATGTGATTTCCTTAAAGCACCACTACAGCATTTATTTTATTTCACGACTGGAGTGGCTCTGTAAATGTAAGAACCCTGCCCCCTGTATTATACTCAATCACTGGCAGCTTCATTTTTTTTCAACACCACTTCAGCCCCATGGCGCTGCCTTGCGCCTGTAACTTCTGACTGGCTGGAAGTCAGAGGTTACGTCACAAAAGCTCAGTGCATCTCTTTGTGAGCCAGAACGAGGCTTCCATAGACCTGTATTAAATTGTGACCTCCAGCGCCCTCCCTGAAACACTGGAGCTGCCAGCAGGTCACAAGTCACTGGAGACCAGCTGGAGCGAGGGTGGAAATAGGTGAAGATGACAGCAGGTGACTATAAGACAGAGGTCAGGGGACTGACATTTAAAGTGCACCTGTCACCAGTTCTGGGGATTCTAAACCCTGTCCCCCACTTTTAACATGATGTAAATGGGGTTCCTGTAACCCATTTAGTTCTACAGACATCCCCTGCATACCTCTGATAACGAGTTTTCTTCTTGTGCGCACTGTATGCTAATTGTGCCGTCCAGTCCGACAGGTGTTTCAGAGTGTGATCAGCACCACCTACCTCCTTATAATATTAATATATTTATCCATTTATATAGTCTATTGATTCCATAGCACTTTACATACAGAGTAATGCTGTCTCTCTTGAGAGCTCACAATCTAAATATCCCATCAGTATGTCTTTACAATGTGGGAGGAAACTGGATGCCCGGAGGAAACCCACACAACACGGGGAGAACATACAACTCCTTGCAGATGTTGTCCCTAGTGTCCTTGGTGGGAATTGAACCCAGGACCTCAAGACCCCAGCGCTGCAAAGGCTACAGTGCTAACACTTGAGCCACCGTGCTGCCTTCTAATTGCATTGCAAGTGGATGACGTCACTATGCCATCCACACAATTCACAAGTCTCACACCTGATTAGTAGAACCGGAGACCTGCACAGGCGCACCTTACTGTGCCCTATTGAACAGCCAGTGATTCCACTTTGCCAGATTGCGGCTACTTTGCAGCTGATGTAGAGACTGAAGTTCGTGCCTTCGCAGTGTAATCACTGACTGTGCAATGGGGCATAGTGAGGCGCGCCTGCGCGGGTGTCTGGTTCTACTGCACATGCGCAAGACATTGGAATCATGTGGAAGGCATAGCGACGTCATCACTGATCGCACTCTGGAGACACCTGTCAGACTAGACGCACAATCAGCATACAGCAAGGGACAAAAATAAAGCTTGTTTTCATAGGTACGTGGGGGCATGTCTGGGGATATAAAGAGGTTACAGGAACCCCATTCATATCATGTTAAAGATGGTGGTCAAGATTAGAACCCAAAAACCTGGTGACAGGTGGACTTTAAAACACGACTCCAGTGGTGCAATAAAGTCTCTGGAGTGGTAAAGGAAAGTCACTGTCAAGTTAAAGCTCTTTGGGAAAAGAATGACCTTCCCAAAAATAGGCATTTCCTTAGGTGGTTTCTGCTTAAATTAAAGGAATCATTTTAACAATATGTAATAAAATGGGTTAAGGAGTACATATTGTCTCAGATAATACTGAAATATTTACAAGAATATACTTTCAAATAAAACATTGTATCTTTCGTTTTCTTGCAAATGATATTTCCTGTTCCTGACTTACGAGCAGTACCATATGACTACCCCGTGACACAACCACAAGATTAATATTTGCAATGCAAGAAAGAAAAAAACTAGAAATGCACTGGCTGAATTCACACATTGCATAGAGAATGAGCTATATGTATGAAGGGAAATAAGTGATATACTGTAGTATTTACAGCATGGAGCGAGAGTCACCACTTGCAGTTAGACTCAATAACATCTTACACTAAATCTTGGCCCCGAGTTTGTCAGCTTTCCCTCCCACATTAGCAATAGAAGCGTGAAGTGTAACAGCCACTTCCCAGCATGCACTGTGCGGTCTTTGGAGAGGAATCTGGTCTTTCCAGCTAGGTGAGGCATGCAAACAGCACACCTGGTGTAAGGGAGTGGAGAGGGAGAGAGGGTGGGAAGGAGTAAGTGGAAGAGAGAGACCTCTGAGATAGCAATAAATACAGTAATCATACAGTATAAGACATTAACCCCATCTACACAATGAACTGCACATGTAGGGCCCCACGGCTTCATAAAAAAATTGTACTGAGGTTCAATATTATACACCGAGCTGGGGCAGGGAGGTCAGCCATTCCATAAATATCCACAGGGATTGTAGGGTGCATGGGGCTTCACTGATGGAATGGTGGCATCCATTTCTTTTTATACAGGGGTCTTCTTTTGTGTGTTATCAAGAAGCCTACGGCTGCTTTCGCATCTGCTATTTACCTGTTCACCACAGATTCACCAGCTTTGCAGCATCTGCCACGTAACGGCTCACTTGTCGTAAGCCCCCATTCATTCTCTATGGCACTTGCGATCAGGTGCTACAGTTGCGGTTTTGCCAGATCCAGCACTTGCGGCAAGTCAACGCTTTGCCGCAAGTGCGAGATTTGCCGGATCCAGTAAAACTGCAACTGCTGCACCTGACCACAAGTCCCATAGAGAATGAATGGGGCTTGCGACAAGTGAGCCATTATGCGGCAAAGCTGATGGATCTGCCACGAACAAGCAAAATCGCTGATGTGAAAGGTGCCTGTGAAAAAAACACACCTAGAGCATTCTACGTCTTGAATAAAATGCTAGGAAATAAAACCTGTACCAAAATGATGAAAAAATGCACTATTAGTAGTATGAAAAGAGAGCAAAAAACACAACTCAGCACAAACGGTCACACGTATTTTGAGAAAGTAATGGTGGCTTTTATTTACACTGCGACCAGATGTTAGCTGTAAAGCCAGGTTCACTCATCTATGATACCGGGTTTCTCCAGAAATATGCCCTAGCCGGGGTTTACGGGCTTTTTGGAGTAGGCTTGAAATATAAGCCCTACTCCAAAAATAAGAAGCCCTAGTTGCATACTCACACGTATGTGAAAGTGACACCTGCATAGAAATACACAGTGCAATGTCACTGTCAGCTGATGAGTACCAGGTGACTGCAAAGTGATATAATAATCACCAGTGCAGCAGGAATACAGTGTGAGGAGAATACTGTATTCATTCACCCTGCACCTCCGTATTCCCATTGTGCACCCCCGTCATTAAAACAATAAGGCTTCAGAGCCGGCAGGGATTCCAGGTTTGTCAGGACCTTCAGTCATGGAGCCCATGTGACCCACGATCCATCAGCACCCAGAGTCAGTATGTACCGCCTTGGTTGCTGGTCACATTGGCTACTTAACTGCAGGTCCTGAGCAAGATTAAACAATGCGTCCTGAGTCCTGCTGCCTCCTGTTCATCTTTATGGGTAAGTACCGTACTGTCTACTATACCAGTACTAGGAGTCTCTTAAGGCTGGAAACACACTATCGTACTTACAGGCGAGTCTCATGGACGAGACTCGAATCAGTGACCCTGAACGGCCTCTCCCTCTCTGGACGGGAGTGTGATGCTGCACAGAAACACAAGCAGCTGACACTCCCGTCCATAGAGGGAGAGGCCGTTCAGTGTCACTGATTCGAGTCTCGTCCGAGAGACTTGCGTGTAAGTAGGATAGTATGTTTCCACCCTAATAAAGGGAAATCCAGCACTTTGTCATAGAAGTACTGGATCTCCCTTCATTAATTGAATCTTGCTAGGACCTGCAATCCTTTCTGTGCACCATCGGATAATAAATGTTTTCTATGGCATTATATGGTGAGCTGGACTGTTGTACCAGTAGTAGGGTAGCTGCTCCACTCCCACATCCCGCTTCCCAAATCTGCATGTCCACCTCCAAAGTCTGCCTCCCTGCAGATTTGCTAATCTTCAACAACAAGTATACCGTACCACCACAACATGAGCCAAATATAATCTCTACCCCAAAAATAAACCTTAGCCCTTTTTTGGAGGGGAAAAATATAGGACACTGTCTTATTTTTGGAGAAACATGATATATGTCTATACTCGGATTGTAGGACCTGAGTCGACTTTCTCATCTCCTGACCTGCCTTATAGGCATCAACTGTGGAAGACAGTTAGTTCAGGTAAACAGACCTGCATTTTATTCAGATTCGGATCTGCCAGTTGGACCAAGTATTCCAGTCCGATCAAGGACCATATATTATAGATGTGTGGACCTAGTCTAAGTTGACAGGGAAATACTACAGAGCGCATGCAGTAATTTTCACAACCAAATCAACCTGATTTTATACAGTGCCATATGAGGCTCCATAGATCACAAGCCTCCAGTATTACCGTCAACTATGTACATTGTTTACATGGATTTCTGCAGATTTTCTGAATTTTTCATCTTTGTAATTTTACATTGAAGATTCATTTTTTTAAACTGTTCCAAAATGTTCAGATGCAGTTTTTCCCAGATTGGTGAACATATGACTATCTTTGCTTTTGAAAGACTCTGTCTATTGTAACATGCTATTCTTATACACAGTCATAGGACAGTTTGAAATTGACCTTGCATCTCACAAAGACATTGTGGCACCAAAAATCTCAGATTTTGACACATTAGACAACAGTTTAGATTTGTATTCATTATCCTCTAATGTCCAGTCCTTCTGTCCAGTCCAAACAAGACCCTTCCTCTGAATTGCAATCTTCAGTAGTGGCTTCTTTACAGCAATTCAACCATAAAGGCTTACAATAAAGGCTCTTACAATCTCTTTTTTACAGTTGATGTTGACATGTATAGTTATGCGCAAATGTTTACATACCCCCAGCAGATTGTTTGCTATCTTGGCTTTTTTTTCATAGAATATGAATGAAAACGATTTTTGCACTAATGGTTAGTGATTGGGTGAAGCTATTTATTGCCACACTAATTTGTTTTTAAATCATAATAACAACCATAAACATCCAAATGACCCTGATCAAAAGTTCACATACCCCAGATCTTAATACCCTGTATTGCCCCCTTTACCATCAATGACAGCTTGAAGTCTTTTGTGGTAGTTGTGGATGAGGCTCTTTATTTTCTCAGATGGTAAAGCTGCCCATTCTTCTTGGCAAAAGTCTGCAGTTCCTGTAAATTCCTGGGCTTTCTTGCATGAACTGCGCTCTTGAGTTCTCCCCAGAAGGACTCGATGATATTGAGGTCAGGAGACTGAGATGGCCACTCCAGAACCTTCACTTTGTTCTGCTGTAGCCAATGACAAGTCAACTTGGCCTTGTGTTTTGGATCATTGTCATGTTGAAACGTCCAAGTACATCCCATGCACAGATTCCAGGCTGATGAGTGCAAATTTGCCTCCAGTATTTGCTGATAACATGCTGCATTCATCTTTCCTTCAACTCTGACCAAGTTTCCTGTGCCTTTGTAGCTCACACATCCCCACATTATCAGCGATCCACCTTCGTGCGTTACAATAGGAATGGTGTTCCTTTCATCATAGGCCTTGTTGACACCTCTACTAATATATCGTTTATGGTTGTGGCCAAAAAGTTTGATTTTGGTTTCATCAATCCAAATTACCTTGTTCCAGAAGTTTGGAGTCTTGTCTCTGTGCTTTTTGGCGTATTGTAGGCGAGATACTTTGTGGCAATTGCACAGTAATGGCTTTCTTCTGGCGACTTGACCGTGCAGCCCATTTTTCTTTAAGTGTCTCCTTCAAATGCATATTGAAACACACCACTAGTTTTCAGTGAGTCCTGTATTTTAGCTGATGTTATTTGTGGGTTTTCGCATCCCGCACAATTTTCCTGGCAGTTGTGGCTGAAATGTTTGTTGGTCTACCTGATCGTGGTTTGTTTTTACAGAGCCCCTGATCTTCCATTTGTTAATCACAGTTTGATCACTGCTGACTGGTATCATCAATTCCTTCGATATCTTTTTGTATCACTTTCCTGTTTTATACAGTTCAACTATCTTTTCCCATAGATCCATTGACATTATTTTGCTTTCCCCATGACTCACAATCCAGAAATGCCAGTGGCTGGATGAAAGATGCAAGAGTGTGTCTGGGTCGCAGACACTTACTCAGCTTTTATGCACACACTGATAACAAGCAAACAGGTCACAGGTGAGGATGTTACCTTTATTAGTCATTCAAACACATTTGTGTCATCTTCTGTGCATGTTATCAGGTCAAAATCACCAGGGTATGTAAACATTTGATTAACTTTTGGTCATTTGGATGTTTTTGGTTGTCATTATGATTTAAGAAGAGAAAACACAGTAGCTTGACAATAAACAGCTTCACCCAACCACTAACCATGAATGGAAAAAATGTTTTTGTGTTATCATTCATATTCTCTGCAAAAAGTGGTTTCTGAGGCTCATAACGCTAAAGAACTTATCCAGCAGAGGTAATTTTTGGTCTTCCTTTCCTGGGATGGTTCTTTAACAAAGATAGTTTCTTTTTAGTGATTGGTTTTCATGACTTCATTACAGTGTACCTTCAAGATTCTAGCAATTTTCTGGACTGACTGACCTTCACATTTTAAAGGGATCCTTACCTCGCACAATGTGCCCCCAGCCTCTATATACCTGTCCCTGCACCATGTTAATAGATTTCTCGCCATCCCTTTGTGCTTGTAAATCGATATAGTAAACTTTAGATAAGTTGTTATGATACCTTGTAATCTGCGGCTTCTCATTATTTGAGAAGTCGCAAAAGGCGTTCCTTTCTGGGCCTCCCCGCCGCCTGCTTTGTAATTATTTATGCCCCTATGGGCGTGCTACAGAGCAGGGACAGTGCTTGTCATGTAAGGGCGGTAAAGCCGATATGACCTAATTGCGTCATATCCGGCTTTACCACGTCAGTGTACTGCCGACCTCGCGATGCAGAGTGCGCATGCGCGATGGGTGTACTAAGTGGTAAAGCCGGATATGACGCAATCAGCGTCATGTCGGCTTTACCGCCCCTTACATGACGAGCACTGTCCCTGCTCTATAGCACGCCCATAGGGGTGTGAATAATTACAAAGCAGGTGGCGGGGAGGCCCAGAAAGGAACGACTTTTGCAGCTTCTCAATTAATGAGAAGCCGCAGATTATAAGGTATCATAACAACTTATCTAAAGTTTACTATATCACTTTACAAGCACAAAGTAATGCCTAGAAATCTATTAACGTGGTGCAGGGACAGGTATATAGAGGCTGGGGGCACATTTTGCGAGGTCAGGTTCACTTTAAAGCGACGATGGACTCCTCTTTGCTTAGTTAAGTGTTATTTGCCATTTTCTGTCATAGGCTGGGGTCACAGTTGGCATGCGTTTTTGTAGTGCCTTTTAAAAACGCATGCGTTTTTGCATGCGTTTTTTATGTCATCATGAGTTTTTTAAGGTGTGTGATGGCTCCCTGCGTTTTTGGCTGCGTTTTGAAATCCGCACCCAAAAATAGTGCATGTACTATTTTTTGGTGCGTTTTTATAACATGGGCCCATATGGAAAACGCATGCAAAAATGCATGTACAATTGGTACCATTTAGTGCCATTCAAAAGCGCATGCGTTTTCCATAGGAGCCCATGTTAAAAAAAAGCATGCGTTTTCTAACATGGGCTCCTATGGAAAACGCATGCGTTTTTGGATGGTACTAATTGTACATGCGTTTTTGCATGCGTTACCCATAGGGCCCCATATTAAAAAACGCATACGTTTTTGGAAATGCACCAAAAACGCATGGTACTATCACACATGCATTTTTGCTATTAGGGCATGCGTTTTTTAACATGGGGGCCTATGGGTGCGTTTTTAACATGCGTTTTTGAAAATGCAGGTCTCCAAAAACGCTTGTAAAAAATGCAACTGTGACCCCAGCCTAAGCTGCTTGAAAGAATCGAAAAAGCATGTAAAACTATCATTAGACTAAGGACTCGCTTACATGAGTGTATACATTGAGTGAGTGCAATCCCAATGTTTTCTCGAATAACACTTGGCCCAATGTTACACTATAGGTCAGTGCTGACCAGACATTTTTTTTCTCATGCCAATTCGGCATGAGAAAAAGATAGCAGCATCCTGTGATTAGCAGTGTATATGATATAGCGCACACCTATACATGTCTATGGATACATGAAAACATCAGACTGCAGTCGCATGTCATCCGAGATCAGTGGGATTATGCTGATACAGAGAATGGAGAAATTAAGTTCTACATTCTCTCTTCCTTTGTGATACGTGATGTGAGAGAATTGAATGCTAGTATGGTAAATGACACTCGGCTGAAACTCTGATCAGAGTTTGATCTGATTGTCATTAGCATAATCGGAATGATTCTCTCTCATGAGAGAATTTATGCTCATGTGACCCTAGCCTAAAAGGGTGATACTTTGAAAAACTTAATATACCGTAAGCTGGAAGGAACAGAAAAAGAGCAAATAGGGTCTTTATCAACAAATGATAAATTAAAGATCATTTAAGGTTCGCCTCACCTGTGGTTGTGAGAGTCACAACCACTATAATCACATATAATTGGTTGCTGCAGACGCACGTGTAAATATAAACTTGAGAGGAAGAAAAAGGGTACATCTTGCACTGCCGATAACAACATCCAAGACAGCCCAAATGGTGAATTAAATGGATTTATTTATTTACCGTACTTAACTAAAGTTATTTGTCCTGATGAAGTAGCGAGTTAGCTACGAAACGTTGGAAAATAAATACAATTAATTCACGATTTGGACTGTCTTGGCAGTACAAGAAGTGCCTTTTTTCTTCTCGTCAAGGTTATATATGAAAAATCTAAGGATTAGCACATGTTCTAGTTTTTGTTTACTCCTTGTTTCCATATGTCTTGTTCTGTGGTTTTGCTGCTTTCGGTCTGATTCTGCAATGTGCACAATAAGAATAAGGAATTTCATTGAATGAACAGGTGAGTCCAAACTTGACCATTACCATATGTTTGGTTTGTATCTATGAATCTGTCCCATTCTGCAGAATTTCAACATCTCATTTCCAAGGCTTTTGATGTCATAAGTGAAACATTTGTCATCTTCATCATATGTAGTGCTTCTTAGTCTAGGTACACACTGCATCTGTGCCCACTGTTGGAGGATATACACAGGACGTATGCACCCGACAGTAGTCAAAGTCAGAATAAATGCCTAGAAATCTTTCCACTATGTGACCTGTTGTGAAAAATCGTATACTGCATAGTATACATCTCTTTTCAGTGACCTTGTACAATAAATCACAGTCTTCTAGCCTTTCTTATACAGTAAATCAAACGGTCTGTAGAAACATACTAGCCAGATGGAGGCTGAAAGCAGACACATTTTGCCTCCGCCTAGGAGACGGGGACCTATGGGAACGTTACAGTATTTTTCGGCATATGCCCCTGCAACGA